>OZ026630.1:48873533-49293533 GCA_964020975.1 Hermodice carunculata | reverse complement strand
CATAAAAGGGCCAGAGGTGGTTTTCATGAAAACAGTATTTTGAACTTGCATGTAAGTGATAAATTTTGGACTTGTATATACTTTTTGGTGAATTGTGTAACTGGACTATCAATTAAGAATTATCTGAGCTTTCATAATATGCAATTGACCTTGTCCAAGTTTTATGCACTGGTACATCCATAGTTACTGGCTACCTTCCATGAATTATTTCTAGATTAGTACCAGAAAACTGCATGATGCACTAGTAAAATTTTGATTGTACATGCTGATGGTCCATTCTTTGGCCCTTGTGCAGAGCAGCACAATGTCAGAAAGCGGGTCAGAAATGCAAGGTTATCTCTGTCTCATGTTGGGTACACTATGTGTATAATAATATTATGTACCCCTTAGAAGAAGGCTGGGCATTTAGCTTTGCTTATGTTGGTCGGTCAGTCGGTAGAGAGATTGTGGTTTCCACACCATAACTCAAAAATCTTTTGAGATCATAGCAGATTGATACTGCCCAGGTGTAAACTGTAGTATTAGGGCTAGGTGAAGTATGATGGTGATTGATCATGACCCTATTTCCTAGGTCATGAAGGTACTGTATTAAGTTTTGGTTTCCGCACGATAACTAGAAAAGTTTTTATGATAAAACCTGTATATTGCACAGGATTAAAGTCCTCATCTAGGGCAAGGTCAAGTTCGAAGATGTGTGACCTTGACCTAAATTCAAAGATCACAAAGTCACTTTAGTGAACTTCAATGTTTCTGCATTGTAACTAAGAATTTAAGTTATGACTTCAATATTACACATGATAATAGTCCTCAATTAGGGTTTGGTCAGCTTAGAAGATGGATGACATTGACCAAATTCCCAAGGTCACAGGTTATTCGGTCAGTCAGTAGAGAGACTGTGGTTTCCGTACTATAACTCAAGAAGTTGTTTAGGCAAGAATTTGATAGTGCTCAGGTATATACTCCTGTACAAGGGCTAGGTGAAGTGTGAAGGTGGTTGACCTTGACCCTTTTACCAGGGTCATCGAGGAATTGTAGTAAGTGTTGGTTTTCGCAATGTATCAAGAATAGTTTTTATGATCGAACCTGTATCTTGCAGAAGATTATAGCCCTTATCCAGGGCTAGGCTTAGTTCAAAGTTGGGCGACCTTGACCTAAATTCAAAGGTCAGAAGGTCACTTTGGTAAACTTGGTTTCTGCATTGTAACTCAGAATTTAAGTTACGGCTTCAACATTACAGTGCTCAATTAATGCTTGGTCAGCTTAGAAGATGGATGACCTTGACATAATTCCCAATGTCACCACCTTGATTCCTGTTAGTGAAGTTGGTTTCCGCATGATATTTAAAGACGTTTTTGACCTAGGGCTTTCATGTTGCACAGGAATATAGCCTTCTATAAGAGCTGGTTAAGTTCTGAAATAGGGGACCTTGGTCCATTTCCAAGGTCACAGAGCCAAACTATTAAATTTAGTTTCTGCTTAAAAACTACAGAATTTTTTTAACCAGAGCTTTTATTTTGTAGAGGTTTATAGTCTTCTATTAGGGCTAAATCAGCTTCAAAGAATGGTGACCTTGAACTAATTTGCAAGGTCACAAGGCCACTGTAGTAAATTTGGTTTCTGCATCCTAGGTCATAGTTTTACCTGGTCATATTGTGGATATATTTTGTCACAGTGTGGAAAAAAATCAAGGTTCCTTTCGTTATTGGTGGCACCACCTGGTGAATTGCATAGTACAGCGTGGGCCAAAAGTGAAAATATTGAAATGCTCTAGATAGAGATAGTGTGTTTAATTATGTCTCCCTGTGCAGCGGGGGGGTGGGGGGGAGGGGGGGGGAGATATTGTATTTGGGTCCATTTCTTCAGCTTCTTGTTCAACACATTTGCAAACGTGATAACTCAAGAAAGATTTGACTTCGAAAGTTGAAATTTTTTTGTGAGTATATTCCTATATAAGACCTTGCTTGGTATTGCAAATTGGTGACTGTGACCTATTTTTCAAGGTCACATATGGGTATTCAATCTAAAATTGATGCAAATGCGATTATTCCGCAAGGATTTGACTTAGGAGGTTGAAATTTTGGATGATTATGTTCCATAATAGAAGCTAGGCTGGGATTGTAGATGTGTGACCTTGACCTATTTTTAAAGTCACTTGAACACTTAAAAAATCATTGTAGACACACTTGAGAAGGACTTGACTTAGATGGTTGAAATTTTTTGTGTGATTATGTTTTATATATAAGACTTTTGTAAGACCTTCCTTGTAATTGCAGATGTTTGACCTTGACATATTTTTCAAGGTCACAATCACTTCCTTGATGTGACAGAAGCTGCAAACACGATAACTCAAGAAAGATTTGGCTTGGGAAGTTGATTTTTTTTTTTAGCTCTTCTGACCAAAGGTCGCAAGCTTATACGACCACTCATGTCTGTCCGTCCGTCCATACCAGACATTGAGAAAATCAACGAGAATGGTGCCAATTCAATTGTTGCCTTTGATTTCTCAACATTGTATGCAAAGATTAACTTGACAGACCTAAACAACGTGTTAATTTCAATGTTGGATATAGCGTTCAAAGGTGGCACATGTCAGTATATTAAAATATCTGGTGCTGAGGCTAAACTTGGTTTAAGGTAGGAGCAAAGGAATATCTTACACGAAACAAAAATGTGCTCAAATGATAGATTACATTATCAACAATGCATACTTTTGCTTTGGAACCAGAGTCTATCAACAAATGTTAGGCATACCAATGGGAACAAATCCAGTCCCATATATTACCAACCTTTATTTACATTATTATGAATCAAAATGGATGGAGGAATTGAATTGACAAAAACAAACTTTACAGCTGTAAGAAGATCATATTCTAACACAAGAAGATTTATAGATGACTTGTGTGCTTTAAACAATGAGGATGAAATAAAGGGAAATTGCAAAAACATATATCCCAAAGAACGAATATTAAATATGGAAAATGAAAGTGATACAAAAGCTACTTTGCTTGATCTGGATATAGAAATAAAGAACAAGCAGTATGTTACAAAAATATATTTGACAAGAGAGACCAGTTCAAATTTGATATTATCTCCTACCCTGATCTGACAGGAAACATTCCAGAGAGACAAGCATGTGGAGTTTGTATCGGACAAGTGATACGTATTGCTAGAAACCCCACACTTTTTAGCGATTTTGTCAATGGAGTCAGAACTTTGTTGCAAAAACTACAACACAAAGGTTATAAAAAACAACTACACAAAACTCTGTTGAAATGTTTCCAGAGATATGACCAAATACCTAAAAAACCATTAACTCAAGAACATTAGACAAACAATGTCAAGATGCAGCTTGAAATGACAAAGTATAGTCCTCAAAGTGTTTAGAGTGGTAAGAGGGAAGGTACCTGGGGTAAAGTACACTTAACCCACCTAGATAATTTTCTCTAGTCCATCTTAAGTCAGAAAACCATGATCATACTCACTTTTTGCAGGATTTCTTTCATTTCAACCATCATCCTGTACATGTATAGTGAAAGAGGTGGCTGCAGCTAATATCTTAGTACACTTTACCTCATAACACCTTTAGTCAACTTTATGGTGCTAAAAATTGTATTACTATTTACCTGTTCATACCATTGTCGGTATGGTGGAATAGTTTATGAAGCTTTTAAGTTTCAAAGGAGATGTCTATAAACTTTTGCTCGTTAGCGCAAGACAGTTCACAGTTTTCAAGTTAGCCCAATACAGTAATACGTGTTTAGAGAGACAACCCCTGGGAAACATCCAGAAGTGGTCACGTAAAGCAGGTGGTCTCCCAAAGAAGGGTTGATTGGTGTGCCACCTGGCCGACAACTGACCACTAGTTTGAATTTCCATCCATAATTTAGATTCTGACATATCATGAACATATTTAGTTTTTGTAAAGTCATTTTATCAAAACAGTTTCAGTAATCTTAGCAAATTGATGGATTTTATTTATCTAAATGGGGTATTTGTGGCTGGATTTATAAGTGGTCTCTTGGGGCTATTTTGGGTGGTCACTGGTCAGGTTCTGTAGGTGGTCTCCCAAAAGAGGTAAATTATCATTGGGATGTGTTTTTGCACTTGTAAGAAAGGTGGTCACAGAAGGCAGGTGGTCTCCCAAAGGAGGGATCTCTCAAAACAGGTTTTACTGTATAACTTTCAGGACTTAAAGTGTGTATGAAAATCTAGGCCGCTTTTGATATTGGTGGTGCCGCCTACATTAGTGTGTAATATAGGGGTCAAAATATGAAAATCTTGTGAATAATCTAGCATCTTTAATTTTTTGTGGATCTTCACAAAATTTGGTGGGATTGTAAGGGAGATCAATGTCTAACAGTGGAGATGCTAACCTGGGTTTAATGAGATGCGAGATTAGGGGTCAAATCAGTAGCCTCGTTCTCGGTTCCATTGCTGGGCAATGCTTATGTAAACAAAGACGCATGGGCACATCTTAGTCCCTGTTATTTGGGAGTATTGAGGTGTTCCCGATCACATGAAAGGGGTGTGATAATTCATTTACCATTTACAGTAAAACCTTCCTATACCGAACACCCTTGGGACCTGAAAAATGTGTTCAGTAAGGGGAGGTGTTCAGTATAGGGAAGTTTGCTAACATTGGAAGTATACATTCGGGACCAAGAAATGGTGTTTGGTATAGAGAGGTGTCCGGTATATGGAGGTGTTTGGTTAGAGAGGTCTTACTGTATAACAGTCGGTGCATTTATTGGGTAACGATTAATGGTCATTTTACGAGCATCCTGTCACTGGATACCCCACTGAAGACATAAGAGATGCCTGTTTGGAACACCCACCAACCAGGTACTGCTCTGGCATTTTAATTTAAAACAGATCCATGACCCTTTCATGCTGTAACTTGACCAACAAGTGTTCATGCTTTTCAAGAGGGTATAAATTTGGGCTGGATTGGGTTAAATTTTCAAGATACAAGTGGTCCAATTTGAATAACAGAACAGTCCATTTTATCAGAAGTAATGGGGGTTTAGAACTACTGATAAAATAAAACCTTTTCTGTAATAACATAGATTAGGCTAAGTTTCATATGTACTGATATTTTAAGTTGTGAAAAAAATATATTTGAGCATTCTAGGGCAAATTGTACAGATTTGATCAAAATTCAAAGGGCTCTACCCCCTAAATATGTCATTTTGGGTTTCCTTCGTTTTAGGCTGAAAGGTGTGCACAGGGTTGTCACTATCCCGCCACCCCCATTGGATTGTGGATCTGTATGCTTTGGCAGTGCATTCTTGGTGCAAATTGCCGGGAATAGACCCCATGTTACAAAAGTGGAGCTTTGTAGAAAAAGTGGATTTTTTTGCAAAATGGCGGATTTTAGAGGTTGAAATTCAAAGTCAGGTCACAAGATAAATTTCTTTCTAATTTGGACCTACATCTTACTGCTTGCATCAGGAAAGTATTTTTGCAGTAGATGGCAAAATATTTTGTCATCACATTGCTTGTACAAAATTTGATCAAATTACATGTACATGACTTCTGGATATTAGGGTCAGCAATTACTGACAGATCAGAAATGAAATGGACATATTGGACTACCATGGCCCTATTATTAGACTGGAATAATACCATAATGTGGATTTAAATCTGCGGAAAGAGGACATATAAAGGTAGGAGATCATAACACATCTTTTGTGCCACTTTTTACAAATTTCTTATTTGTATGTGATACCAGTTAATATCATGGCCGCCATGTTGGATTTTGTGTATTTTGGTGACGTCACAGCCTAGGGCTTAGCTTGGAACCGAGGCGTGCTGGTAGCCAATCAATCTCATTCATGTCTCAGCATTTCGACTGTAAGTTGCTAATGATACTAGTGGCGCCACCTGTATTTGATGGAAATTATGAGCCAAAATGTGTTTTAGGAAGTAAAATTCCATATATGGAAAAACTAATTGGATTAGACTTGCCAAATTTATATGATACTGTATATAGACCATGGCCAAAGGTAGAATGTGATGTAATATCAATGACCTTGACCTATTTTTGTGAGGTCACAATGCCTGTAAAGTTGAAAAGGTGATTTTGTAATGGCTGGGTGTAGCATGGACATCAATGGCAAAAAAAAAGAATTGAGCCTCCAGATCAAAATTGCACTTGATTACAATACTGTATTTGGTGACCTACTTTTTGGGTCACTGTGATCCAGTAATATGGAGTTTGGCTCTTGTCCAAGTTTACTGTTTTTTTTTGTCAATAACTCGGAACATTATGACCCGATTTGAACAAACAGACTATATATGGAAAGCTGAATGTGGGGCGCATATTTTGAACACTAACAATGTTTTAATCCGAGTTGAAGGTTAAGGTCAAATGGCCAGTTTGAATATTGGGGTCATCTTGTGAGTGCTGTGGACCTCACAATTCTTGAGATAGGTCCATATAATGTTTAGGAGTTATAAAGTGTATAAAAATCTTTGCCAGCGTCAATGTTGGTGGCGCCACCTATAATATTATGTAATATACAGGTCAAAATGTGAAAATCTTGTGACTGCAGTACTGTCCACAGTTTTCAAGTTAGCCCAATATAACTTTCAGGACAAACAGGGTGTATAAAAATCTAGGTCCTTTTCGATATTGGTGGCACCATCTACAATATTATGCAATATAGGGGTCAAATATGAAAATCTTGTGAACACTTTAGCATCTTAAATTTTTGTGGATCTTCACCAAATGTGGTGGGATTGTGGAGGAGGTCAAAGTCTAAGTTGGTAGTGATACTAGTGCCGCCACCTGTAATTTGATAGAAATGATCAGCCAAAATGTGTTGTAAGATATAAGATTCCATATCTTGAAAAGTAATTGTATTTGACTTGCCAGATTTATAGGATGTATACTTAGACAATGTCCAAAACTAGGACGGTATATAATATCAGTGACCTTGACTTATTTTTGTGAGGTCACCATGCCTGTAAAGTTGAAAGAGGTGATTGTGTAATGACAAGGTCATGCGGGTGCCACTGGTGGCAGAGATTGGAACTACTATTATAGGGATCAAAAACATTAAATTCATTTCAAGGTCATTATGCACTGTAGAAAAGAACGCTTAATTCAACATGTTGAGAAAGAGTAAGGCTAACATTACCGTATGCTTCAAATGTTTATCTTATTGGCGACGCAGTACAACATCAAGGCCACTTAAGCTGGTTTCCACCTACTTTGTTGCTTTGCCAGAGTCCCCATTGAAAATTCCATGGATCCAGTGCTGTTCCATGCTACAACATTGAATCCCCCCAGGCCCTGTGGTGTGGCACAAGCCGCACAACACTCCAGGTGGTGGTAATGCATTACTAACTTGCATGCCCAATTCAGTTTCCTACTCTGGCATCCATTGCGCTGGATATATGTTGGGAGGCTCCATTTTTGAGGTCTTTTTCTGGGTTTTTGCTGACTCATTTTTACTCGTGTGGTACTTGATAGGTAGCGTCACTTACCTGGTCCTGTCACCAACTTGTTTTGTGACTTGTCTCTGAATTCCGATGTGGAGTTGGCTATGTGGTCGGACGCCAACCACCACAGGCTGGTGTACTGGGACGACCATCCTGCATGTTGCTCTTGCATGCATGCACAAGTGTGGTGTGAATTGCTCTGAGGAGAGTCCATACGACATTTGCGTATGATGGACTTCTTCTTAGTGGCAGAAAGTCCGTCGGGCAGATGTCAAGTCTGCAAGACAGCAGCTCTGACGTGCAGAGGCACATTGTGAGTGCGAGGCCACGATATCTCGTGATAGGGTCACTGGTCCTTGATTCGAGGTCTAGGCCCAGGCCGCCACCAGTCAGGCTAGGCCTCCTGGCCAGCCCTGACTGGTCCTTGAATCTAGGCTTTGCCTTGATTCAAGGCCCCTGTGTGGGGGGGTGAGTGGGAGGCAGGGCATACCACTGATTCTTCGTGGCAAGTTGTAAGGCATTCAGGAGCGAGGTTCCCCTCGACTTCCGTGGATGTGGTAGCTCATTTGAGCATTTTGAAGTGATCCATTTCCTCTGTGGAGCAAGTGAGCGTTCCTCCTTTCTCCACTCCCTCTGTGATGCATGGTCCCAACTTCGAAAGCTGTTAAATCCCATGTACAGGTAGGGCCAATGATTTTCCAATTCAAAAAGAGGAATTTTGTTGCATCAGCAAACATTTTTCAAATTCTGTTTCACTGCTATATATTTATCAGGCATGTCATTCATTCACTTATCAGCAATAATTCGCTTTTTTTCTGAAAATGTATGAAAACAAAGAGTTGTGTCCTCAGTCCAAGAATTCAGAATTTGCTATTATCTTGAAAATTTTTAGTTGTTGAGGGTCAGCCCTTGTGTAAATTCACTTATTTTGAAATTTCTGATTGACATGCCTGATTTATATATAATTCACATAAGAAAAAATATTAAATTCTGTTTCAAAGATGAAAAAAATGCACAATTCCACTTTGGTTTCGGAAAAAACAGAAAATCATTGGCCCTACTCATGGGAGGCCACTGCACCCAAGCCTTCTGTGGCTAGTGCAGTCAGGGTGGTTGCCTCTAAAAGCGCTCCGTGGTGGCGGTGGATGGCTCCGGGCCTTCCGAGTTTCAGGTCTCTGACTGTATGGTAAGTAGTAGTTGGCTCCAGCAACACTTGGGGGGTGGGTGTATGAGTCGGCATCATGGCCGCTCTCCCCTGCCTTCCTTCCCTGGTCGTGTGCGAGAGCCATAGGAGGGAGAAGAAAAAGAAAAACAGGAAGAGGAGGTGAGCTCTTTTTGGGCGTCTGGGCCTTGGAGACTCACCACGCGTTAGAGGAGTTGCGGACCCAGTATGGTTCTCTGTTTGAGACTGGAGCAACATCAGCGCCTAAGGTAACTGCTTTGATGGAGCCTTAGATGGTCACACGAGCGAGGACTGAGGGGGAGAGCCTCGAGGATCTGCTACTCAGCGATGATGACAATCTACAGGATTGCCTCACCCTCGAGGACATTCTGAACCTCAATTACTCAGATTTTCTTACTGAGGACTCCAAAGTGGAAGACGAGGGGCATTGCTTTTGGCTAAGCAAAAGTTTCAGCTGGAGCTGTATCAGACTAGTAAGTCTGTATACAACTTCCCCTCTGCGACTGTTGGTACTCCCTTGAGGGACTGCAAAATTAGAATAGGAGGTATTTGTATGTAAATACATTAACTGCAGACCTGCTCTGGTCCCATCAGTTGCTAGGCAATGGAACTAAACTTCCACCATCATGAGGACACTTGTGGCAATTATGTTACCTGTCCATCTGGAAATTACATTTTTTCTACCAAACAAATAAAATTTTGTGCATATGTTTATTAATTAGCATCTCGCATGTGTGAAAACTTAGTGAAAGAATTTTCTCAAGCTTTTTGCTTTTTCAAGTTGTTACTTTTATCAAAAAAGCTCATTTAGCCCAGCTTAATATATGAATCTGCGCTCCTTCCTGTCAAGTTCCATGTTGCAACCCAAGTGGCATCACAGGATCCCAGCAAATATGAATACCTCCTGTTCAGCTGTACAATCGGCTAATTTTGAGTTGGTGGTCTCGCCGGGTGGTGTCTATCTTGTTTTGCATTACCATAAAAATGCCTACCAATACTTCTCATGAATATATTTTCTTCCTAAAATGTTGGAAAATGCAAAAGGTATTCAAGTCTCCAATCCATACCTAGGCATATCCGGGCAAAAATGCTGAGAAAAGCGAGGTCAGGAGTAGGGTGAAAGATACCTCGGCGTTTCTTGGCAAAAATGCTGAGAAACGCTGATGTAAGAATAAGGGAGAAAGGTTTCTTGCCATTTTTTCAAAGAAATGCCAATGGGAGAGTAGTATTGCAGCAGACCTCATTGTTAGAGAGTTATTTCTGCAGGAACAATAAAAAAATTAGTACTCGTCATATAACATCTTGTTCTGTCAATGAGTGAGGTTGGGATTACACATTGGTAACAGTTTAATTTGATACAGTGAAACCTCATTATAACGACACTCAGATATCTGACATATTCAATATAATGACACAAATTTTCATGGGAACAGGTTTATTGTCTCGCCAGCGTTAGCTGTTTGCGAGACTAAGCAGTCACTTTCCGGACGTCCGTCAGTCCGTCAGTCCGTCCGTCAACCAAAAACTTCGGAGTGGCATTATTTCACTAACTAGATCAGATAGGGCTATCATACTTGGGTGGATGATTGATTGTAATCATCACTAGAGATGTGGGCCATCAATGTTACACTTCATTGATTACTTCATGCTTCATTGAGCATTGGAAAAAAACTTCGGAGTGGTATTATTTCAGTAACTAGACTACATAGGCCTTTCATATTTGGGTACATGATATAACGTAATCATCCCTAGAGACGAGGGTCATCACTGTCACACTTCATTGATTACTTCATGCATGATTGAGCATTGGAGAAAAACTTCGGAGTGGCATTATTTCAGTAACTAGACTACATAGGCCTTTCATATTTGGGTGGATGATTTATTGTAATCATCCCCAGAGACGAGGGTCATAACTGTCACACTTCATAGATTACTTCATGCTTGATTGAGCATTGGAGAAAAACTTCGGAGTGGCATTATTTCAGTAACTAGACTACAGAGGCCTTTCATATTTGAGTGGATGATTTATTGTAATCATCCCTAGAGACGAGGGTCATCACTGTCACACTTCATTGATTACTTCATGCTTGATTGAGCATTGGAGAAAAACTTCGGAGTGGCATTATTTCAGTAAGTAGACTACATAGGCCTTTCATATTTGGGTACATGATTTAATGTAATCATCCCTAGAGATGAGGGTCATCACTGTCACACTTCACTGATTACTTTATGCTTGATTGAGCATTGGAGAAAAACTTCTGAGTGGCATTATTTCACTAACTAGACTAGGAAAGGCTTTCATGCGTGGGTGGATGATTCATTGTAATCATCCCTAGAGATGAGGGTCATCACTGTCACACTTAGAAGCTTCAGAAGCCTGTTGAAATTGGATGACCTCAACTGATTTCAACGACCTAAATGTATTTTCATGGGTGAAATGCAAAACGTGGCGTTACCACTGCAACTTTTGACGAATTCAAGCCAAGTTTACCAAACTTACACCACCTTTGCTTCTTAGGAAAGCTTTAGAAGTCTATTGAAAGTGGGTGGCCTTGATGTATTTTTGACCTACTTTGGAGGTCAGATGCATTGCATCCTCGAATGTACAATGCTATTCATGGCCAAGAGTCAAACCAAGTTCACCAAATTTATACTAGCTTTGCATCTTACAAAACGTCAGAAATCTCTTGAAAGTGGATTACTTTGACCTACTTTTGACTCGACAAATCTTATTTTCCTTGTGTGTCTTGGGTATAGTTGATTGTAGGTCCCTAGTTACTATTTAACATGAATAGCAAAGTACCTATGCTTTATTTTTGGTGTTCTTAAATTTATCTTGAAGTGTCCTTTGAAGGTCAAACTTAGGTAACTGAACATATGAAGTCATGTTGGCCAAGGGGTATTAAGTGCTTTACATGACATCTATCACTACGAAGCTTGAAACTGGCATGTCAAGCTCTGATTTGTATTAAGATGTTATATACTTTATTGGCCATTTTGTTTAAAAAAAAAAAAAAGTGGTATATTCTGAGTAAATATATTGAGATTTACTTGATACATTCAACATCTACTAAATACCATTATAATGTTTGGTCTTACAATTACATTGCTACTGAATGCTGGCGAGACATTCATGCCCCCTGGGCATGGCTCTGGTTTTCTTTGTTATTTGACTCATTTGTCTGACATATTCACTTATCCGACACATTTCGTAGGGAACAGACGATGTCATTATAACAAGTTTTCACTGTACATACAAACCTAGATGTTGGTATAAGTCTTCCTGGGAGAAGCTGTAATGCTCAATAGATGTCACAACATCTCTTTCTGGCATTCCTATTGGTCAGTCCTTGGTTATAAGGTAACTTCATAATAGGATTTTTAGCGTAGCTTACTAGCTTATAAATCTTATAGTCCTCCATCCGTCATCCAGCCGTCAACAATTCACATTTAAATTTTCAACTATTTCTCAGAAACTGTTGGCTGGATTGACTTTAAACTTGTTGGGCATATACTTTAGGTGAATATCTGCCAATATATTCAAATAGTCATGGTCTAGTGATTTTTTTTTTTTGGGGGGGGGGTCATTTTTTTAGCAACATCTTAAAGAATCTTCACTGAAACTGCCAGGCCAATTGCTTCGAAATTGCATTGGTATACTTCTGGGGACCCCCAAACCTTAATTTGGTCAACAAGTGGTGCTGCGATTTTTTTCCTTCTGTTTTTTACAATATTTTGTCTGCTCTTGCCACTTTCGACTTCTCAAAACTGTCATTCTGATTGTCCTTAAACTTTGTGGAAATGTAGTTTGTGGGAGGATTAAACAAAGGTGTTCACTAGTGGTGATACTCTGGTTCCCCCAATTTAAAAAAAAAAATGAGAGAATGTACATGGATTTGATCTCCACCAACTTGGTCTCAGCATGGTGGTGCTGTCATTTTCCAGGGTTCATACAAGCCTTGGAAAGTTTTGAGAAGTTTGGAATTTCAGGTCATGCCCTTCAAGGCCTTGAGAAGTCTTGAATTTCACACTTGTGTCTTGAAAAGTTTGGAAAATCATATTTTGTACTCAGGCTTGGGTATTTTAATCCATTTGGGACAGAAAGGTGGAAGTTTAGGTAAATGATACCTGTTGTTTTTGTTACGTGTTGACCCTGATGTTACTCAAAGTTAGTTTGGAATTTTGGACAAATCAGTCTGGGAAAAGTCTTGAAAAAGTCTTGAAATTTGTGGGCAGACAGGTGTATGAACCATGTTTTCTGATTTTAAAAAAAACATCAAAATTAGGAAAAATTTAGTGAGGGGATATATACATGTTATATAAATATAAGCAGTGATGATGGATGATATTATGAAGTTCACAGGACCAGTTCAGTCTTTGCATGTTAGGTCAGCTAAGCACAGGACTATCACAGTCCTCTTGTTTTTTGTTTTTTAGTGTTGGATTAGAAATTACTGGGTTTTTTTGTTTTTGTTTTTGTTTTTGTTTTTTTGTTTTTTTTTTTTGTTTTTGTTTTTGGCTGACAGGAAAACTTGACATGCTGAATAGTTTTGGATGAACATGTCTGATTATGTGCTATTGAAGTTTTTTCCTTCTCCCAAATAAAGTTGCTTTAATAAAATATGAAAACAGAACTTAGCTTGACGCCACTGAAGCGGAGCTGAGCTCTCACCAAAGACTGCCTCCCCAGGCTGGAGGCCAAGGATTGGTTTAATATGGCTTGAGGCCTTCCCTCAAATGATACAGCCCTCTGTTAAAATCAGACATTTATCATATTTCATGGTGGGCTGTTTGTGAAGAAATGAAAGGTGTACAATATTTTGTAAGTTTAACATACATTACTAAGTTTTTTTCTGTGTCATCAACTACTTCATAGTAATGTTGAAATGGATAATTATGGACATGTAAAAGAGACATTGGTATACTCATTTATGTGGAGATCTATGCACTTTGCTTGTGGTGAAGAATACAGACTGTGTGTGTTATCTTATGGTAGCCATGGAAACCTGTTACAACCCCATGAATCGCATTACAGAAAGAGGTAAATCAATAGTGCTGGAGCTGAGGGAGATGAGGCACAACTAACATGAACGTAGCATAAAAATACCATCCTGATCACACATGGGCTGTCACTGAATGGTTATGGCAAGGTTAAGGTGCGTGCTGGACAAGTGAGTTAGCACAATGTCCAAGTCAATTAGCAAGACTCCACGAACTGGCAGTGTTTCCAAAAAACCAGGATCCAAGACAAGTGCCTCAAATGCAGCTGTTACAAATGGGAAAACAGTACAACCGAAGTGGACAGGGGACAGAATCACTGATGACACCCTGGTGGCATCTGTGTCCTTGTCATCATTAGAAGCAACCATACTGGATTTGAAAGCTTTGCATATGGCCACATACCTTCAGAATGGTGCTGGGGGTCAACACAGATATGAGGTATCTGCAGTTAACAGTTTGCATTAGTTTGAGGGTCTGGTATCTGATCCTTATATTGTGGTTCTGTATGAATCTTAAATTATAGATCAACATGTGGGGTGTTAATGTATATGCTCATGGTTAAAAATATTTCAATTACAATTTTCAATTTTGACAGTAAACTTTTGAATGAGTATAATGTATAGAAACTGTTCATTTTCCTTGATTGTGTCACCATGTTGGTAAATTATGACATGATTTAGGAAGCTAATATATACCAGGCTCTTTAGGTGGCTGGGGGGACCTACCACAGTTAGAGTATTGCACACTTTGACATAACACATGTAGTATCTTTATTTTCACCTTCATACCCATTAAACTTTGTACATTTTTGGTATTTTTATTAAGATGTTAATAACATGCAGGTTGTACACCAAATTAGTATGACATGGAACTTTGCATTTCTGATCACAATTGATCATCATTTTTTAGCAGGAAATTGGGCACAGTACCTACTGAGAACAAGTAAGTTTATCTTTGACCCTGCGTCTGTTAAATGGAAGGGAGACCTAGAACCTGCTGATGCTATGCTGTATTTGTTCAGGACTATGTTGCCAGAGAATCTGACTGCTTATGAAACGTTTCTGGTTTTGCCCCTCTGGGGTGGGAGAGGAAAGACTTGTAAAGCAGCAAGCTAATAGGTAGGTCTTCAACTTCTTTAGCCTGTCAGTGACCAACAAAATGTTATAGAAATAGAAATTCAGTACAATTTTGTCTCACAGCGGCATCATTTTCAGGAAGTTGGAAGCAGATATTTGAGTTGGCTGTTCAATAGTTTTATGCATTGATTTTGCAAATGATGACCATCAAGAAGCCCCAAAACTTGTATCTATAGTGATTTTAAATAGCCAGGCTGTACATGGTCAAGAAATCCTCTACCAGTGTGTGGCTGTCTTTCATGAGGAGTGGTGATTGATGTCATGCTAATAATTTTATAAATATGCAACGGAGGCTGCATTGTGCTTTTGTCAAAACATTGTTCTCTGAATTGTTGAAGATTAACAGGGAACTCACTTGCAACCTCCATGTAGATGAGCAGATAACTGCATCACTAATAATTTTAAGGTCATTGTATGATGAACTGTGATGCAAGTGAGGGTGCTCCTAGTTCCAATTGGAAATATGTATTTTAATACATATGTTCTCAAAGCTTAGCCTAGATTGCAGCAACAGCAAAGTAATGCATGCCTAACAGCAAATTAAGTCTTTGACTAAGGAAGTGTTCCACTTTTTGAGAGACCACATACAAGAATACATATGTATCCGGTCCCCTGGACAATCCACTCTTGGGCTGGGGTTTGCCCAAAGTTTTCAAACCGGGGCCTGGAAGTTGAATTGATGGGTTGTCCCCATGGTTTGCCTTTACTGTAAAATAAAGTTCTTTTTATGTACACCATTGACTGAGCAAGCTCCCCTGGGTTCAGAAGCATGTGATATGCCAATAATGTCACATTTCCAGACATTTTCCCAGCACAAAATGATGTCCTCAGCTGCCACCACCCCCATTTTAGTTTACTCTATCACACTGCAAATATGTATATATAAATACATGCAAAATTAAGTGCTGAGGTAGTTGCAAGTGATATCCCAAATCTTACATGTGTTGTCACTTGCCAGAGGTAAAAAGGTGATTTTTTATGCCTCCACTGGGGGGCATATAGATTGGCCCTTGTTCGTCCGTCCGTCCGTCCGTCCAACTTTAAAATTGTCACATTTGTGTTGCACATATCTCCAAAAGCATTTGAGGTACAACCATGAAACTTTGTGGAAATATCTAGATACCAATATGTGAAGGCATGCACTTAGGGTTTTGTTTGTCGCTTGGGTTGATTATACAGTCTTAATTAATCATGAGTTAACTGAGGGAAAATGTTGATTCAACGTTAGACATGTCACATTTGTGTTGCACGTATCTCAAAAAGTATTTGAGGTTCAACCATGAAACTTTGTAGAAACATCTATCAATATATGAAAGTGTGCACCTGGCGTTTTGTTTCTCCCTTGAATGAATTATCTTGTGTTAATCATTAATTAACATAGGGAAAATGTTGATTCGACGTTAGACTTGTCATAAAAGTGTCACATTTTCACATAAGTTCAAACTTGTTAAAACATGATGTAAAACTTATTCCATGTGTCCAGGAACTGATCTGGTTGACTTTTTAGGCTTGCAAACTACACATCCTTCTGTCATGGGGTTAATGCAGAAATTTTGGTCGTACGTGTATTACATTATCATAAACAAGTAGGAAAAGGTGAACTGAGAAATGAAACCAACATGTGAGGCATTCATGCTTTGAACTTGATGGTCTGTGCATTGAAGCAATTTTTAGTTCCCACCAGCTCGACATTATATGTGGCATGCAGGGACCATGTGGAATTCCTAGAAAAATTGTGTTTTTATTTCTGAAATAAGCAAAAAGAAACAAGAAAAGCCTGTACAACCAGGTACTTGAGCAAAATTTACGAGTAATCCATAGGTTCTCTTTATTTAATTTGCAGGTTCAAATCAAGTTTGTCATATTTTTACTGCTGCCAACTTGTCTTTACAAAGGTGTGGTTACTGTTTTCAGGGGTCAGCACCCCCCAGCCCAATGCTCTACCTTATTTTGCTTTATGCACTCTCACACAACATTCCAACTCAAGACCAACATGGGCTTGAAGAGATCGTGTGTCAAGGACATGACCCCCAGATTTATTTCTGAGGTACACATATATGCACAATTCTTGTGCAGGTTTGACCATACATTTTATGTGTACTTTAATGATACCAGTTATTCCTTTTAATAAATTGGGGGTGAAAACACCAGTGGACATCGTTGGAATCAAGTACACCCTGTTCCCCCACACTAAAACAGCAACAGAGGCATGTTGGGAAAAGCATAAGGAAACATGACATACAATATAATTAATGTCTTTAGAGTAAGTTGATGACCCTTGAATTAATCATCGATTTTTGCAGAACTCATTACCATGCTTAGGTTACACTTTCTGCTCATATACTTGTATGTTATGGCAAAATGAAAATTAGATTTCCACTTATCTCACATTGTACATGTAAGTCAATATGTCAGATTGCATTACGACTGTGCACCGATTTACCAGTAAGCTACAATTTGTTCGTCCACGGTCACAATATTATGACCATTTGATTAGCACAGCTTACTACTTACATCAAACAACATCCATAGAAACTGACTACTCAATAGTATCATCTCATTGCTTACTTTGTAGATTATCCATATCTTTTATATCACCAGGTGTGAGTTGAGGATAGAGGGGGGAAAATTCAAACTGAAAAATTGATTTCACTGGTTCAATACTGGCCAAAAAGATTTTTTTCTGTGTCGCTGCTAATGTTCAAATGATTCAAAAGTTGGGAGTTCTAATCCATGTGACTATTTTACAACTTATGTGCAGTAAAGGCAGCTGCATGGGGTCATTCATTGGACCACAGGTACAGTTCCCACTTCCTGCTATGTTGCGCATGTGCATAAAATTTATTGTGTCATGACATAATATGCTCTTTATTCAGAGATCTTGTCTGGCATTGGATCTGCCATGCATTGGTCTTTCATGAGAGGAAATTTTGGAAATTCCTGAAGGACGATAATTTCAGTGGATGATTTATTGATATTCAGTTTTGTTAAGCAGGCCTTTGCATTTGGAATTGAGGGGCTAGCTGTGAATCACTCACCAAAAATGATTCAGGCGAGCTCTTTGGAAAGCTGCTAAAATGCTTTTGTTTTTACATATGGAGATTGAAAAACAGCTCCCCTGAATTGCATTTTAGGCGAGTAATAAATCTCACTCTCCTTAAAAAGGAAGAAAATGTGGCCTGGGTTGTATTCACAAAGGGCTTGAAGAAGTGAAGGTGTCACAGTCCTGTGCAGCATAAGGCAGCTTTTACCAGTCTGTTAATTTTATGGTCAGTTCATCAAACATTGGCCTCCAGGGTGTAAAAACAAATGGTATGATGGGAGTGGTGGGACAATTTAATGAACATAAATAGATGAGGTCCAAAGAGCTTTTGTTGTATTTCAATGCAGGCCAAATGATGCAAACCACATTGGTGTGCATTACCTGGAGTTGAGAATTGTTACTGTGGTAACCACACTGAGATGCCCTTCAACTTGGATTCAGTTGCCAACCCATGTCGTGGCAGTATTCAAATTGGAACAAGGGACATGGAAAGGTGCTTTACCACTGCAAATGCACCCTATTCCATCTATCTTACCCTAAATTTAATACATGGTTTTGAGTTCATACCTCCATGATTGATGTATATAAATATAGTACATTTACTGTTTTCAGTAGGAACAGTCTTTTCTGTGGGTAGAACCATTTGAACTAATGAAATGGTAAATGGTAGTGTGCATGTTAAACATTGTGACTGTAGATTTACATGTACAAATGTATACAGTCAGTGGGACCTGCTCTCAATATCAATGCTCATGAGAGACTGCATATTTTTACCTTTCACGATTTGTCAGTCCCATCATCAGTCCATTGTCCATTATCCATTCACATGAACATTTTCAGCTTCTCCAAGCTGTTGACTGGACCCCGTTCAAACTTGGCGGGGCTTTACTTTAGATGCTTTAGATGGGTCTCTACCAAGTGTATTCTAATCATCATGCTGCAGTGAATTTTTTATGGTTCATGATTTTATTTTTGTTCATTTTTGGGGCAAATCTAACAGAACCTTCTCCAACATCACTTGACCTCATAATACTTATTGGTTAATGCATATGACATATTTTGTAATCAATTTATTGATTACAATGCAAATCAATGGGGATTGAAATGGTAATTCACATTTTTTATTTTTTCTCCAAACTGTAAGCCATATGTTTCATTGCTAACTACTTAAGGATATGCTCTTGTTGGGTCTCCTGAGTTTGTTCAAATGGGTCTTGCTCAGTTCAGGTGATCATGGGCTGTTCCCATTGTGCTCTAGTTTTAAGGCATCACTTTCATGACACTATTTCTCCTGTAACTTTACCTGCAGTGTACACAACTTTAGAAACCCATGGCACCACCAGTGCCACAACGCAAAACTTCAATGCATGGCAAGGGTTGTCAATGGTATCCGCCGATTGCATGGCCAGCATGCTCAACATGCTCGTCAATGTGGAATCAAGTCGATTGATTCGTGGGAAAATGGGAACTATTCCTATTATGCTTGCGGTTATGTGCCCATTGTAAGTTTACCTTTTTGTCAGTAAAATTTTTAGAAGATATAAAATGAACTAGTTATGGAATTGTAGGGCATTCCTGTGGGATGTTTGTTTATACGAGGTCATAGCAAGCCGCAAATGCCCAGACATACATGTACTTCACAACTTTATTTTGGCCAGTGTTTGGGATGGCATGTCTTCCAGCTTGCAGAATCCATTAAAGTATTAAATGTTTCCTTCATGGTGTGATGTTTCCAATAAAGGAAGCATCAGCAAAGCTAAAAGCTACAATGCATTTCTGAGATACAGTTGGCGATGGATTCCCTTGACACACACTATCAGCTGATGGCAGGGGTGGGTAGCAAAAAGGTCACGCAACATGTCTTCAGGGATTATTGCTTGCAGTGAGGGACAGCACTATGCTTGTTACTTTTACTCTGTAATTGTAATGGAAATTATTCTTAATGTTGATCAATCAAAAAGAAGAACAAAAAATACCGAAATGCTATGTCTGTCGTTCTTCTGGGAAAAGCCATCAAGTGTTGCCGTTGTCAAAATTACGCAGTCATTCAGCCATTTATCAATGTGGCAAGACCTATGAAACCAGATGAAGAGAAACCTTGTAAACATAAGCGCTGCTCTTGCGATTTTGCTCCCAAGTACCCAGGTTTCTTTTTATCTGACCTTCAGAATTAAGACGCCAGTGCAACTAATTAATTCTTTCACCTTGAATTTAATCGTACACTCAATCGATCATTATGAACGCTAACACAGGCTGTAGCCGCAATGTCTATTCAATGTGTTGTACCACTACCAGCTCGTCTAACAGGCAAACGCCCCTCCCAAAATGCACCAAATTACAGCTAATTTCCCTTTATTTCAGACAAAAATAAGTTCATAGATATAATCAATTGGTATTCATGGTCACTCTATTCAAACCAAAAGATAGCCATATTAAAAGTCATTTCAATGTCTTTTCTGCATCCCCATTCACGGGTTAGTTACGGGTATAGACTTTTATCCCATTTCTATATAGTTTCTAGGCTTCTGATTGGCTAATACCCATGAAATGCCTGCCACACCTAATTGAAATTATGGTATTACCCACATGGGGTTGGTATTACTGTAGTAATACCATGCGACACCTAGTGTCTAAAGTGAAAACGACTCTGACCGGGAAACGCAGACGACAAAATGGCAGAACGGGTGCCTTCTTCTGCCAGTAAAAGGCGCTAGTAAGTTAGAAACTACATAAAAATGGGATAAATTCGTTACACACTGGTAGACTGGGTAATACAGCGAGCATCTCCCACTCAGGGAACTGGTATTACCCTCGGCTCGTGCTTCGGGTAATACCAGTTCCCTTCGTGGGAGATGCTCGCTGTATTACCAGTGTGTAACTAATAGTATGTAGGACTCGTGTGAGCGTGAAGGCATCGCACTCATTCATTTAGTATGACAGTGTGACCGACAGGTGGTGCTATGTTTTGAAAGTTGTGTATAAGATGCAGTTTTGCAGGCTTTGGGGTGGGGTGATAGCAGGTAGTATCATTTAGTACTACCTGTCTGTTCAAGGGATAAAAGGAAATGTCCATCGGAATAGATAAATTATATTCCATGAAGCTGCAGGCTTAATGGGATACAAATCTTTTCAGGTGGATATTTTCTTGTATCCCCTGAACAGACAGGTGGTGATGATTCTATCATGTAATGGATAACATATACTGAAACTTGCATGCTGCTTTTAGGTTTGCTTTTACGGTGCTTTTAGGGATAATACTGTTCCGTTTCTCTTTGATTCTTCTCCATGAGGAGGACAAACCTTTTCTCACCAGATGAACTGAGCAAACCATCACAGTAGATCGAAAACGAGGCTGATTTATGTATACCGTTGACGGTGCTCATTAATATTCATTAGCTCAATGGTAAAACAGGTATACGGAAAAATATACCTGTCCTGCGTCTAGGCAGGCTACTAGTACTAAAGACAGGATACTTTTAGTTATTGCCTGTCTGTTCATGGGATACAAGTTAAAATATTCATGTGAAAAGATTTGTATCCCAGGAAGCCAACGGCTGAATGGTATACAATCTTTTTATGGGGATATTTTCTTGTATTCCCTGAACAGACAGGTAGTGACAATTTTATCTTGTAACAGGACTATAAATGTGAAATAAAAACTATTGAAAAACATGTGAAAAACATGTAACATTTTTAGGCCTATTTTTTACTGATATCAGTCATTTGATTCATTATCCTGATTGCGAAACAGGTATACAGAATTTGTATACCTGATTTGTGATAAAGTCCAAAATGAGGCTAAATTATGTATTCCCCTGTTGGTGCTCATTAGTATTCATGAGCCAGATCTCAAGACAGTTATACAGAATTTGTATGCCTGCTTGGTGATCCGGAAGGATACCAAAAAGGGAAAATGGGGAATTCTCTCGTATTTTTAAACCAATTAGCAAATGTAAATTATTTCATCTATTACAACATAAAAATAATTCTTTCTTATTTTTAAACTAATCCAAGACCGTAAATGTATTACACGATAAAAAAATGTATATTCCAGGACATCTGTGACTTCGATGTACCCTCCTCATTATGTAACTTTGTCATGTGTGACTTGACAAAAAGTGTAATCAGTGCAATTGCATTATGTGCTCAGGTGTGGCTCATGCCCATAGTTTTGTCTTGTGGGTTCTTCTGAACGACAGGTCTTTTGATCTCCTGGAATATTGCCATTGTGATGAAGCATTTATATCATATCAAAAAAATGTGCAGTGAAACCTGGCTTGAAAGATGACACTTTGGGATGATCAAATTATGGTCTCTCAAGACAGTTGGTCTCTTATAAGAGGTATGAACAACAAAAAGTATGAAACGCAGTAACCTGGAAAGGTGGTTTTTCAAAGCAGATGGTCTCATTGGAGTGTCTTTGAAGACAGGGAGCACTGTACACATATATTCATGTGACAGATGTGGCTGACATGTCTGCTTAAATCAATATTATGGGCTGATGTTGACCACAGTATTGATGGTAACACTATCAGGTAATCTAGAAGAAATTAATTTCCTGATACAGGCATGTGTACCAACTATTCAAGATAATGTAAGCCCAAATACAATTGTTGCCTGTTTCAGAATCACTAACAACTTGGTAGAAGGATATGTTATCTATCAAATTTTGGAAACTTGCCCAAATCTGAATATATCATTTTATATGGTCAAATACCGAATGACAAGCAAAAGTGTCCTGCATATTTTCAGAGGGTTTTAATGATTTACCTTATTGCATGTCCTGTAGATTTGGGGCTCCACGTGTGCAGTCTTGTGGTGACTGACTTTGTTCAGGTTTGTCCATCTTTTGACAACCATGCCTTGAAGATAAACTTAATCATGTTTATGGTCTACCATCTGCATTGAGATTGCTGCATCATTAATTCAGCTCTTCTGTCAGTAGACTGGGAGCCGCAGGGGGTGGGATGGGCGGGTTGGGGGTTTGGGGTTGGGTGTTACTTCCCCAAATTTTTGGTGGGGATGTGTGGCTTGAGCTTTCTAAATTTTGCATCCCTGTTGATTATCATGTAAGTTGATGGGGTCTGCAATGGTAATTCACATTTTGACTTCTTCAAAACTGTAAGCCAGATTCACTTGAAACTTTAGGTACAGGTACTCCATAGATTTGGGTAGTTTATTCAATGTGAACTTGGATGACCTTCAGGTCATAGGTTCAGATCAAAATGCCTTACAAAATAAAATGGTTTCCCTGCCACATATTCAAATGGGTATGACTGAGGTCCATCAAACTTTGTCATTATTTGCCCAGGTGAGACTTCTCTTAAATTTGCTGCGAGGTGACCTTGTGGTCAAAAGTCAAGGTCAAACTGTTTGCAGAAGAGTGGTGGCCAGCCCTCTTAGAGGGGTGGCCTTTAGTGAGAGGTACCTGATCCATGGATGCATAATGTTTTTGCACAAAAAACTTGCTTCTAGTTAATCAATGGTTTGGAGTGGACAACAGCAGATAGGTGTGAACAGGAAGGAAGCTGTATTCCATGAGGCAATAGCCGAGTGGAATACAGCTTCCCGAGTGTATGCTGTATGCTGTACTCCACTCCAAACCATTGAGTGATGATTTGATCCCATTTTTGGTTAGGCTGTTTCCCAAATTGGGGCCCAGCAGCTAGTGAATTTGCCATTTTCTTGCCTTCTGACAGGGGGAGCACACTTTGTATTATGGGAGCAGTCATTAACTGTAGCTGCTATCTTCAACGGGGAGCATTGAATATAGTGATGGAAGGTCAAGGCCATGAAATGCGATGTATAGGGAATAGCTCTCAACCAATCAGAAGCCAAGATATTTACCAGAAATGGGATAATATCCTGATAACCCCTTTAGGTGGAGCCAAAGGGGTTGTCACAATATTCTCCATGCCGACCCATATTGTATCTCACATATTCTGTGCAACTCAAATTAAATACTAAGCCCCTGAAATGATTTTCCTTGACATTTGTTGTTTATGATCAATTACTGTTTGTTTAGGGACCTGAGAATGAGGGGTGGGGGGAGTGTTGGTCATGAGGACTGTGACTGGCTTTGCTATTCTTATCAATTGCCTCCATAGATTATATAGTAGTCTATTTTTTAGTAAATTGGTGTTGCAGTACAAGGTTTAACATATCCAGCATTATATTGCAAACAGTGATTCAAAGTTGGCTTAGTTGCAATGTAATGGTTCATTTACAGTGCAGATGTTCCAACATTAAATTCATGCACTGAAATTGAAAAAAAAAAAAAAACTGTTACTGATATTTTTATCATTTTCATTTGGACAGTCGTTGGAGAAATGTTCTTACAAATACTCATTTCGTTGGATGATTGGGACATGACATCAATCTGATAGAGATATATGAATGGTTCTAATAGTTCCCATGAGCCTGTTCACTTCAAGTATTCTGAGGAATCCATACCAAAATGAGCTGATAAGAAATGTCACCAGTGGAGTTTCCAGACTCATCATTGATGGATTTGATAATGATGTCCCTCACTGTCCAATGAAATGTGTACTAGTGCCATGTGAGCCTCAAAGAGCAGATGTGCAGTGAGTGGAAAACATGACAAACTCTCGGACAGTTTACTGGAACTAGGAACTAAATTTTAGCATCGTAGTTTCATAAAAACTGACTAGATGGAACAAATTCTGAACACAGAATAAAAGGGGAGTGAAAAGTCATGGTGGAAAGTAAGAACAATATGCAGACTGCAACGGTGATGAAGCCCCAGTCAAATACACATGAGGCATGCTCAATATCATAATTAATGACTCCAATATCACCAATAAAAGTAACACATTACAGTGGTACCTGCTCTAAAGACCACCTCCAATTTAAGACCGCATGTCTTTAAAACCACTCTTTCAAGACCCTCTGCTGTATTTACATGTTAAATATACCTTCAATTTAAGACCACCTGCAATATGAGACCACTTTTGGTTGGCTGTAGGGATGGTCTTAAATAGCAGGTACCACTGTACATGTTATTGGAACAAGGAACTAAAATTTATTGTTGTTTCTTTGATTAAAATATCAAATGGAATAAATCTGTAACACAAAATATAAGAGGAGTGAATTTTAATTCAAATGACACTAAGAAAAATATGCAGATGGTTACATGGGGACAAACTTGAATCAGCTACATACTGTAATGCACATGAAAGTACATGCAGTGGCGTACTTGTTTTATATCTTTGTACAGCCTGTGCTTTGATACATGTCAGCATTTAGGACAGCAGATGTATATGTATATATATATATGTGCATATATATATATATATATATATATATATATATATATATATATATATAATATATATACAAATACATACATACATACATATATACACATACATGTGTGTGTGTGTGTGTGTCCCCAAATGCTGACAAATAGGGTGTACCTCATCTCCAAAATGGTAAATTCTGCAGTGGAGGGAGTACGCAAGCAAACAGGAACGGCATAAACAGAAGTGGTGATAATGAGTGAAAATAGGCCAGTTAAAGCCTTTTTAAGGGTCCACCCCATAGAGGGGACTCTTTCTCTTTTCAGGTTGTCTGTCCATCTGGATGTGCACATTCTCATTACCGCAATATCTACAGAATGCCTCCATTTATTGTGTTCAAATTTGGAAATATGCTTACCATACCTGGCAAGATGAACTGAGTAGATTTTGGTGTCACCATGACCTAATTTGAGCAAATGACGGACCCTTCAGTCACTGGTTGCATTGAAGGTGTGTCAAATTTGGGGGATTTTCAACTTCAAACCATATTATAATAGGAATGAAGTATGGCGTGGCATTGATTGTTGCCAATATGTCGCTCAAGAGATCGTGAGACTCCATCTGACTGCCTTGTTTGTGATATATTGGCAACAATCAATGCCACACCATACTTAGTTCCTTAAATATAAAAGCCTAGATTAAAAAAACTGTTCTGGGAGTAGGATTTCTAGGGACCCCACGGCAGCGCTTTATACCTCTGGCGCTCACAAAACCAGTGCTCTGCGAAAGAAGCAGTTTGGACTCTAATTTCACTTTTGCATAGCAGCATTTGCTCCATGTTTTTGCCTGTTAAATCAAACCCTGCAGTGTGGTAAAAAATGTTGTAAACTGGTCTATTGTTTCTACAGTATTGTTACATGCTGCAGTAAATATATTCTTTCAGCTTACCAACAGTGAAGTAGCCATATCCTGCAGCCCCAAGATCATCTGCCATCATGACTGTGCGGAATTGTATATCGCTCACAAATGTGCCCAAAGAAATTGCCCACAGATTATATGAGGGTGCAAGAGTGCCATTGAAAAGGGTATACACATCAAACAAGTGTTTGTTAATCCTTTGGGATTTTATTTATGTGTTCAAATTTATCATGTTTGTGTTTTTGTATTACAGTTTGATTGATTTATTTAACCATCAGGTCTATCAACATTTTGTGTGAACAAGAATTTTTCAGTGGCTACTTTTATTAAAATCGAACATTAGGCCCAAAATAATTTCATGACTTATGTGCATTGCTTAGTACTTTGAACCAGACTGTAAAAATAACATGAGCATTCTGCACCAAAATGTTGACATTGGTAGGTGGGAGCGTGTTTTGAAATTGCTGTTTCTGTTCATGTTAAAGTTTTGTTTTATTTTTTATGTTCATAATACAGGTTACTGTTACCGTTTGAAATATACATCCACATATGTTCCTTATTTAACTTTGAATCATTTTCATGTGGGAGACAAAAATGTCTCGCTCTTGTTCTTTTTGTGCACTGTCGTGCATGCATTTGTTTTCAACAGTATATAAAGTTTAAAGTTTTCAAAGGCTAAAACAGTTTTGGAGTATGACCCTCCAAACATTTATTGATACCTGGCGATTCAACCGTCACTCAATTCGTTTCTATATCATGAATTATGCCTTGCATTTGACCTTGGAAAAGAGGTCTGTGTAGTTTTTTTTCAACATCAGTAAGGCTTTTGATAAAGTATGGCATAAAGGCTTACTCCACAAGTTGAAATGCAACAGAATTCAAGGCCCACTCTTAAAGTGGTTCAACAGTTATTTGTTTATGGGGCAACAACGTATAGTGATTAATGGACAGTCATCACAATGGGGAACTGTTACTGTAGATGTTCCCCAGGGCTGTGTTAGGACCCTTACTATTTTTGATATACATTAATATTGTTGACATTGTCCATTCAAACATTAAACTGTTTGCTGATGACACATCTTCTTTATCTTTCTGTAGATAATCCTTTCATGGCAGCAAATAATATTAATATTGTTGACATTGACCATTCAAACATTAAACTGTTTGCTGATGACACATCTTCTTTATATTTCTGTTGATAATCCTTTCATGGCAGCAAATACTTTAACTAGTGATCTGTCATCACATGACTCCTGATCATGTGATTGGTTATTGTTTTTCAATGCCGTAAAAACAGATGCAATGCTTGTTTCCACTAATGGCACCTGTATACATCACCCTGCTCTAGTGTTTCAAGGTCATTAATTACAGAATGAATAACCACAAACATTTGGGTATTGTTTTTCACAGCGACCTCAAATGGATTGATCACATTAATCTTATTGTACAGAAGCAACAAAACAACTGAATATTAGGAAATTCCTTCAGTTTGTTCTTGACAGAGAAGTTCTGGAAATACTTTACACTTCATTTATCACCTGGTCCTGGAATATGGTTTTACTATTTGGCATGGCTGCACTGAAGCAAATGCTTTGAAATAATTTCAGGTGCTATACTGACAACTTCCAATGAAAAATTATGCAAGGAAACTGGACTAGTGAAATTGGCTAAATGTTGAGAAAATGTCAAATTGATACAAATGTATAAAATGAATAACAGATTAGCACCTAATTATCTTAACAATATCTCTCAATTTGGCGAAAACTTTGTAAGGCAACGGAATACTCGACAAACTGAACTACCCCTTTTTAGAACAAGGACTGTTTTATTTGAATTTTTTTTCCAACTGCAACTAGGTTATGGAATGAACTGCCACTATATGGTAGGAACTTGAAATCGTTAACGAAATTCAAAAACAAAGTGCCCCCTTCTGTTTCACAATCTCTAAAGCAAGTAGAACTATAATATGCTGGTAAATGTTTTCTTTCTGTAATACATGCTAGACTCTGGTTGGGCCATAGCCAGCTAAAAGTTCATTTATTCAAAATTGGATTAGTTAATTTACCAGATTGTAACTGCAGGCAGGGCATCAAAGATGCATGGCACTACTTCTTTGTATGCCCTCGGTACATCAACCACAGGGATGTGTTGCACATAAACTAGGGCTGATGATTTTCCATTTTTGGTTCAAGGATTTTCCGTTTTTGCCCTATCGTCATTCCGTTTTTTTTTCTGTTTTTTTCCCAAAAGCCTTGTCGGTCGTCAGAGCGACCACGCTTGGGCTTCGCGGCAGCCATATTTCCTACTGAAACTCAAGTTCACACGAGAGTCTTGAGTTGCGAGATTCATGGCAGCGCCCTAGTAAAAGCGTATTTGTAGAACAGAAATGGTTTAGAGCTTTAATTTTAGTGTTTTAAAAGAGGAAATGTGCTGATTTTTCTACGTTTTGTGTTGCTTTAATTGATTTGTTTCTTTGACTGGGAAGTTTTTACCCATTTCCGTTAAATTCCGCGGGAAAATTACTTTGCCATTTTTTGTTACTCATTCCGTGATTCCGCCAGATTTTCCATGAAAACGGAAAATCATCAGCCCTAATAAACATATCAATGTATCCCACATTTACATTGCAAACTATTTTATATGGTGCACCTGAGTGCAGTTTTGAAAATTACAAGTCCATATTCTTGGCTTGCAAGGTTACATTTTAAAAACTCAAAAGTTTAAGCCAAATGCTGTCACTTAAATATCTTGACTTTTTAGCTGAATATTATATATATATATTATATATATGTTATATATATATATATATACAGTGTTACCTCTTTTGAGAGACTGCCCCTACGGCAGGTCAAAATGTGGTCTCTCAAAACAGGTGGTCTTTCATTAGAGGTACAACAACATGGAAAAGATAGCACAGTGTTCTGAGAGAGCGGTCTTAAAAAGATATGCGGTCTCTCATTAGAGGGGTCTGTCAAGAGAGGTACTACTGTATATATATATATATATATATATATTTCAGTGTGTATCTTTGCAACTGAACTGGTACCACAAATCCAATTGTTATTAGCCCCGCTATCTTATCTTAGTGCAATGTTCCTCATCAAAGAAATTAGTTATTGTGATGCAAATCTGAAAAAAATATAACAAGGATCAGTGCACTGTGCCCAGTGGTGTCTCCTCTGTCCTGCCCAGGGTGTATTGTCCAAGCAAGAGACATTTGTATAGGGCTTGGCCCTGCTTGCCAACTGTATTTATTTTTAGTAAAATATGTTGAAACCAAACCATCCTCCTAAGAGTATGTAAAATACTTTTACATTGCATAATGATTTTTAGTTAGTTTAGTGCCATTGATGAACAACATATCTGAAAAATAAATACTGTGAAATTAAGTCAATTTGCGGCATTTCAAAATACATGTATGCAGTAACATGTAGTTTTGAATGGTAAGTTAATCACAGTCATGCTTTTACAGATTTTTCATTCCACATTCTTACACAAGTCACACTGGGCTGTAAGCTGCAAAATACTGGACCTTCAAAATGCAAATTTCTACCATTTGGGGGTAATCTTTTTGAGTCATTAAATCTTGATTCCATAGTGATGATTCAATTCTTCAAATGACAGATCACAGAGTACTAGCAAACATGAGTATCATGTACATGTATGGATGCAACCAAAACTCAAACTTTGAAATCCTGGCAAGATTCCAATGTGAACTTACTGACATTAGCTCACCTGAAAGCTTCTGAAGTCAGCTTTTAGGATAAATAATCTGCATTTTTGAAACAACTACTGTTCATGTAAACCATTTTCATTATAATATAATCTTTTTTGTGTGCACCCCCGTCATTGATGTACTTTAAAGTGAGCCTGGACCATGCAATATGGACAGGTAAGAGGACAGCCATAACCACATACTGTGAATATGTTTATTTTCACGGTTCTTGCATTTTGGACCTTTCACTGAAACTTTTAATTCACTATTTTTGTTATTATTCCAATCAGTGCCATCTTAAAAATATATTTCACTGGGTTCTTATTTTCACAGTTTTGAAGCATCAGCGAAATGAAATGAATTCACAGTGCTTTGAAGCAAATTTTGTTTCATTCTGCAAATTTTCGAGTTTTTAAGTTCTATACTTTTTGAGAATCCCGAGAAAAATCTCCAAATCAAACCCTTTTGTAAAATGTCCATTTTTCGCCCTGAAAAAGGATTTAAAAATTTGTTCTTGGTGTATATATAATGTAAAGATCCCAAGCAACAAGAATTTATATAGTTTTATGGGTCTAAAAATAAAAACCAAAACAGGAGAGCGGGTTGAAGACAGCACTCCTCTAAGTGCCTAGCTTTGTTTGTGCCACCTTAATAGTTTGCATTGGCAGCTTTTTTGACTCCAAATACCAAAGAAACTTTGGATGTGTTTGCAATTGATCTTGCCATTTGAATAATGGAAAGAGAAACAGCATCATTTGTTTTGTTGAAACACTGCAGAATATAAAAATTATGGCATTTTTACACTTTGTGTGACAGTAAAATTGATAATGTATGCTTTTGCCGGAGAGAGCCACAGAAAGCATATACATTGTATATGTACATATTTAGAATTTGTGAACGATCTTCCCATCTGTGCTAAAATATTGTCTGGGCAATCCTGGCTATCACTGTAATTTGGGTTTGAAAATCTCTGATTGTAAGTCAAATGAAAATTCTTGACAATGTGCATGTGGTTTCATTTAAGACTAAGTGCAAACTTGTCAGCGTTATATGTGTGTAACAGCATGTTCCATGTTGAGTGATGAGCAGGCCTCCTATTGTAATGGAAATGGAATCCTAGTACAGTGGTCCCCCTCTTATAAGGCCACACCAAATGCACCAGAAATGTGGCCTTATGAGAGGGGTGGCCTCTATTAAGGGGGGAAACAAAATGCAAATACACTGGTCCCCCTCTTGTTAGATCCCCCTCAGAAGAGGTCACCCCCTCTAAAATGGCCACTTCTCTGTGCAGCAGTGATGACATTTTCATTATCCAGTAAAACCTCCCTATACCGAACACCCTTGGGACCGGAAAAAGTGTTCAGTATAGCGAGGTGTTCGGTATAGGGAGGTTTGATAACATTGAAAGTATATATTTGGGACTGAGAAATGGTGTTCAGTATAGAGAGGTGTTCGGTATATGGAGGTGTTCGGTTAGAGAGGTTTTACTGTATTTACAAAATTACACCCTTAAGAGAGGCCACCCCTCTTATAAGACCACAATTCTGGTGTATTTGGGGGGGACCTTACAAGAGCCAGATCACTGTACGAAACTTGCTGCATGGAGAAGTGGCGGGTGGCCTTGGGAGGGGGCGCTGGGGCTTACAAGAGGGAGACTACTGGACCCATGATGCTAATTTCATATGTTGTTTCTTGATCATTATCCCTTGCCATGTTGTTGACCACAATCAGGTGGAAACCCTTCAGTCCGGCAAGATCACACCGGTTCCAAGACCACTTGTAGTCGCCAGTGGCACATGGTGTGTGTACATAACAATGAGTGTGATGTGTGTGTATAGCACTAATCATTATAAGCTGTCAGCAACCTAGATCAAACAAATGGCAGCCATCTGAATAGTAGGTGCCTGATGATTTATATAAAGAATAGTATCCATTGAGTTAAGCTGTACAGCAGTTTGTCTTTTGTGGATAGTTGGGCAATGAAAAAATATTTATCTATACCTTTGAAATATATTTAAAACCAGATCTGAAACATAATAAGGGCATTTTGTTAGCTTCTGTAGTTGAGAGTAAGCTAATTGTAATTGTTGTACCGCTGTGGTCATATTTGGTAAACAAACTGAGCCATGTTAAAAGAGCATGTATGTGACTGAGAGTTGGTCATGTTTGTTAGGCTCATAAATAACATAGTCCCAACAGCAAGAATCAAATCAAGAAATCATGTAACCTCCTAACCTATATGTGTAAAATTATCCCCAGACTGACTCACTGGTTGTTCGTAGGCACAACTTAGCATTAAAAACATAATTTGTGAGAAGTTTCTGGTAAATTTGTTCTGCTGCCAAATTATGAGAATTATGGCTGTGATAAACTACATATTGTGAAGAGTATTTGCGAATTATGGTCAAAGTACATGGAAACAATTGAAGAAAAAACAAAAAACGATTAATCATGTTTCTTCGACTGAATCAACATTTTTGTGGGTTTTCAGCATGGCACTTTTGTGGTCTCTGAGATTCTTGCCATCAAAAAAGATCTTCACTATGTGAATTCCTCACTCCAGGTGGAGTGCAGATTGAGTTCTCTGTATCCCATTGTGAAATTTGTTATTTTTCACCCAAAACATACCAAATCATTCTACTGTGAGCTTTCTCCGAGGCTTTGTACAAGACATTGTAGCCAGGGTCAAAGCTAAGTTGTATTCATGCTGGACACTTGATTTTCTTTGCATGTCGCAAGATTTACCTTCTCTACACAAAATTTGCAAACCATGACTCACAATAAGTGAAATTACATTATTTTGTCATCGTATCTTGATCTAAGATTGTTCCCACATATACGTTGTCTTTCTTACTTTCAGCTGTTCTTCAAAAAATTTTGTAATTTTCATATGGTAGTAAACAGTACAACAGCCCAAAACAATGGCTCCTTATGCCTGATTGGTCACTATTGACCATTCTGTACTTTTTGACCGACTGAAACTGAAATGTAGTCAGGGCCTGGCATCAGATATGTGGGTGTCCTGTAGTAATCTGGTTGACTGTCTGTCAGTCTGTCTGACCAATTTTTCATTTTCAGATATCCTGAAAAATTTTTGAGGTAGGACTTCCAAATTATGCATGGTCATGTATTGCTATAATGCCTAGGCCATATTCAAACATGGGGAACCATGACCTAATGCATAATGAGGAAGAGAAGAGAATGAACACAATGTTTTATGTATGAAACTTACTTTATTCAACAATAATGGAACAAATGGTAATAAGTATATATGCACTGGCAATCATATTATGACAATAAATTGAAGTTATTCCTGCATATCCGTATTTTATGGAAAGCCGTTACACATTTACTGTGAGTATAATTTTATATATAATCAATAGCCTTTGAGGAGCCGCCATGGCTGAATGGTTACTATCTTTGCTTTCTGTGCGAGAGGTACGGGGTTCAACTCCCAGCCAAACCAAAGTGATTCATCCCTGGCTCTTCCCATGCAGTGACCACTTAACTGTTCAAAGGTCCCCACACACGTGTGTGAATGGTTGATTGAGTGGTGCCCCGCAAGAGGGCCCTGGGGAACATTATCATCAGCTACAACTCCTCCTACTAACTACTGCTATTGTGCATTATTAATTTAGACACATCTTTTGGTTTGGATTCAAAAGGTGGCGCACCGATGGACGTGGATGTCGTAGCCGTGGAAGGATTTGACTGCTCATCAGGCCATGTCTGGTGTAGGAACCCTGTCACTCTTGGCAAGGGTTTTTTGCTGCAATTCATGTCCATTTGTGTGGGGGTTTTTTTGGCCACGCCCACCCTTTCTTTTTGTTGTCATAGTGGAACCACTTGTCCAAGCCACTGTGGTCAACCCAATCAAGACATGTCAATGTCCATAGTGGTGACCTCTGACCTCATTAGATATGAATCAGTGTGGTGGTGTCACAGATCATATGACCCAGCAAACCTGGCACATTGGATGGCAGTTTAGTTTACATTTTATTATGCTAAGACCACTTCAGAAAAACACTGATTTTAACATTGATGCAAGTAGAATTTAAGCAACGCTGTTTTTATAGGGAAGTCTGTTCATGAGTAATATATACTTACAAATGAACAAAGTTTTCAGATGCAAAATAATATGGTTCCTGCACAAGGAACTGATAGTGCTGGAAACCAAACTTAACTTTTACAACGTAACGGAATAAAGGTACTGTACTTTTAATCTTTGTTCCTGCAGCTGCCTTAAGGAACTTAGGGTCGGTCAGGAAAACCCGACCATAAAAAGATTTTGAGATAGCGTAAATTAAAGGCCCTTTTGCAAAACCCCTTTCTCCGGCGGGAGAATGACCTTTACCTGGGACAGGGACACACAGGTGCACTGAACCAGCCCTTCTTTAAAGTGCTAAATAAACTATGTGGTCAACTGGTGAGGCTGAGGTTGTTCACACCATTTACGTATAGGTTAGACGCCGTGTAGAGTTTTCCAATTGAATTAGAAGACGAGCGCGCAGCGCGAGTCTTCTAATTCAATTGGAAAACTCTACGAGGCGTCTGACATACTTATACTCCAAAAGATGGGTATTATAAAAGTATTTCCAACTTGAAACAAAGTTAAAAGACTTGATTTCGAAGAGAAAAGCGACAAGTAAGAGTACATAATGTAACGACCTTTGACACTTGACCTGTCACGCTCCCTGACCCTATTCAATGCTGGTCAACAATAGACACGCTGGAATAAATATTATGTAAAATCCGTAAAGCATCGTCTCAGCTGTTTAGCGTAATGGACAGCACGCTCAGCCGTAGATCACAGAATTCGTGGTTCGAACCCTGCCAGTGACAAAATATTTTTTTCATTAAAAAGTGTAGACAAAAATTGTCGAAGTTCCATTGCAAAGTCCCGTCATGAGGTCACTTGCACTTCAGCGGATCTAATTCAATTAGACTCCTAGGAAGAGAGGAGCTCTATGAAAATTAGACTCCGCTGAAAACAATAGAAATTGGGCGCTGAGGAGTATAATGGGTCATAGCCATCCACACACCACATTCAGGCTGGGTCAAGGGGCTGGGAATAACAGTAATTGGGACTTTGATACTTCTCCTAGTGAACATTGTAGCCAGATCTTGGATTTAGGATGAAGGGAATGGCAGTATAAACCTTGAAGACATTTTTGAGTGTTTTTTTTTTTTATCTAGTATAAATGATATTTATGAACTCTCTCTATCATGCATCCTTGCCTGTATTCAGTCATCAGCTTTTCCATGCATCATACACTCAAAAAACAAGTTTTGACAATAAGCAGTTTTTGAAATTATTTATTTACATACATTTGTATCAAGAGCACAAAGTCTGTATACCGTCAGTGACAACAACAATATGTACAGTGTACTTATTACATGTAGAATCCTCTGTTGTCAAAGTTTTCAGTCACAGTACTTCTTACAAGTTCTCCAAGTTCAATGTTCCTAAAGTTCTCCAAGGACTATTTCCAAGTTCCATGCAGAATATAGGCCTACACATATTATTTGTCATTGGTAAATGTACATGGAGCTTCTTCATGCAGGTTTGCATTATATAAATTGTGTCCTCTGTCAACCCTCTGCTCTGCATGTAAGGAACCTGGTTATGTACCAGACACATACAAATTGACAGACCCTGTTGCAGTGAAACTGTTGACAGACTTTATACAGAAAACAATTGTTTACAAGAATCCCAGTGATTACTGTCCTGCCAGGGACACTTACTTCATAGAAAGTTACAATAATGCAACACTTAAATACTTGGATAAACGTATCCATTATGGCGATACTGTGTATGAAGTTAGAAGCAATCTTGGTGCACTTGAATGGAACGAAAATGTGGAAAGACCATATACTTGAAGAAGCATGAAGCAAATAAGTAACCATCCTGAGAGACATCTTGGTAAAAAAAGGTACAAACCCAAAACATACAAATTTGTAGAGAAGGCTTGGGAACTACATTTACAAAGTGAAGTAGCAGATGAAATAACATTAGATGAGAGTGATTTTGATGAGGACAGTGAGGACAAGGCCGAGACTTGGTCACAAAGGGACTTTTACTCAATCTTTGGGTACAGTGAAAGTGAGACAGAGAACTTTGAGGGGTTCCTAGAGGACTGAGAATTTCAGCATTATAAGAAGCATCAACACACAGATAAAAGGAAGCATATTACATAAAGGACTTGTAAAAAGTATTGTGACTGAAATATATTACTTGGAGAACGTATACAGACTTTGCACTCTTGATACAAATTTGTCATATGTCTGGTAGGAATTAGCCAATCATAAGGCTCAAAAAGTATTGATTATATCCCATAACCATTGATTATGAAAAAGAATGTATTATGAAACTTGATAATGCAACTGTCTGCTGAAATTCATATGCCCCAAGGGCTTTTTCATACCTCCCAGTACTGTCGGTGCTGTCATTTCTTTGGAAAAATAATTGCTGAGTTGCAATATTATCAAGTTCAATTAGAGGCACGTCATCTTCCATTTTGTGGCAGCTAGCAGATTCACGCACTATCTGAACGCCTGAGCGAAATCACGAATGAAGTGACTCAGAAGTGAAATGACACTGTCACACGTGTGTGTAAGAATTTGATTACGTAACTGACAGATAATACGCTTTCAATCATGAAATCACTGATCCGACCTAAACACAAATGACCATTCCTACCAGCCAATGACAAATGTGTTATAACATGAAAGGAGAAGATTATGGCTATTATAACTGTCTCCTTTCATGTTATAACTCTCAGGTATGCAAACAAATAATTTCTTGAAATGCTTTATTGTCAAAACCCTTTTTTGTGTGTATGATGCATTGAAAAGCTGATGACTGAATACAGGCAAGGATGCATGATAGAGAGAGTTCATAAATATCACTTATACTAGATTAAAAAAAAAAAACACTCAAAATATGTCTTCAAGGTTTATACTGCCATTCCCTTCATCCTAAATCCAAGATCTGGCTACAATGTTCACTAGGAGAAGTATCAAAGTCCCAATTACTGTTATTCCCAGCCCCTGGACCCAGCCTGAATGTGGTGTGTGGATGGCCATGACCCAGTAAATGGTGTGAACAACCTCAGCCTCACCAGTTGACCACATAGTTTATTTAGCACTTTAATGAAGGGCTGGTTCAGTGCACCTGTGTGTCCCTGTCCCAGGCCAAGGTCATTCTCCTGCCGGAGAAAGGGGTTTTGTAAAAGGGCCTTTAAATTAAAGTAGGTGGTTGCACCTGTGTGCCCCTGTCCCAGGCCAAGGTCATTCTCCTGCCGGAGAAAGGGGTTTTGTAAAAGGGCCTTTAAATTAAAGTAGGTGGTTGCTCAGTGGAAATTACATAATTATGGCAAAGACATGCAGCACAACTCATCTGGTCACTCTTGTGTAAAAAGACAACTGCTTTTTCATTGGAGAGATGTTTCAAAGGAGGGGCCCTGTATTCTTGAAACTTACTGATAAAAATTTGGGTATGGAGATTCACATGTTGGATTTTGCTTATCCATATACATGTACCTGTACTACCAATTTGGGGACATCCTTTTCCTGTTGACACATTTACCCCTAAAGTAATCAATTTGTCCATCTGCCTGACTTCACTATCATATAACTTTAGTGTCAAGTAATGTGTGCACATCAACAAAAATTGTTTTCTGTGCAATATTTAAAGAAAAACTTGATGAGATTTCAAACTGGCATGGGATATATACCAAGATGGCTTAGGAATTGTCTTGTGACTGCAATCAGGTGTCCTTGACCTCCAGGGAAAAAATCACATGACCAAAAAAAAAAATCTGATGCTCACAGGGCCCTTGATGACCTGATAAGTTTATAAGTTTTCTTGTTATGTGCTGAAAAGGGCTTTATTCCACTGATGTGACCTGATTCAACTTGTTCAATGATATTGTGTCACATGTGCAATCAGGGGAAAGGTTTCATTTGTTTGCCTGCATGCACAATGAAGCCACACTTTAAGAACCAGTTGGGTTGATTCAAGGCACACATTGTGTCAGGTAACAGATGCATATGGTACATGTATTTCATTTTCAGTTTTTGCAGTGTTTACCACCGCTCCTATTCACAGATGAGTGAAAAGGCTATTGATTGTATGAAAACATAAATAGACCAAAATTAAATCTGTTTACTGTTTTTTTTTGTTTATATATATATATATATATATATATATATATATATATATATATATATATATATATATATATATATATATATATATATATATATATATATATATATATATATATATATATATATATATAAACACACGTGTGTGTCTGGGAGTGCGGGGGGTATACAATATGGAATGCCATTCAGAAAACTGACAGCAAGCTTGAAGAATATTTTATGGATTTTTTTCCCCTTATGATAAATGTTCTTCAGCCATTCTGCAGGTTGTAGTCTGAGTCAGTGTGTTTTGTCTGATGGTGTTTCAGGGAATCAAGTCACCAATGTCTCAATTGCAACTGACCAAGCCTGCTCCGGAATGGAGTGGCACTGCTGTGGTAGATGGAGACTTCAAGGAAATCAAGTTATCAGACTACAAGGGCAAATACCTAGTTTTCTTCTTCTACCCACTTGACTTGTAAGTACTGACATTACTATTTAATTGTTGGACATGTAAATTACAACACATAACTCGCTATATTTGTCACATCACATTGTCTGTCCACTTGTAAGTACTGATATTATTGTTTAAATGGTGGATATACAAATTGCAGTGAACAAATCATGACTATGTCCCTGTGTTTATTAACCATACAACATGTAACCCTGTGACTAAAATCAAGTGCAAATTCAGAAGTTTTTACAGTCTGCATTTTACACAGGAATCGTGTATTTAAGCCCAGCAACTTCAGTGCACTGTGCATGCTGCAAGCCCACTGGTGTCACCTGTTGAATTCCTCATGATTTTCATTGTGCATCAGCTTTATATCCAATTGATATTGCATGTGTTCTGTCATGAACTATGGTAGCTTTAGCTTCCTCAAGTCATAAACAAGCTATTGGACAGTCTGTTGGTCATTGTAATATTATTACTCACGAAGGCAATATTGACAATCCTGACAAAATATTTAGTATAAACGGGGGTAGGCCTACCTGTGTTTGTATAAATTGTTTGCTACTTGACGGTTAACATTGGTGGTCTCACATTCAGTGAATCCAGACAGGTGTGACTGCCAATAGAAATGAGTACAGTGGTACACTCTGTTTAAGACTTCCCATGCTGCCAGCACAAGATGGTCCTATATTGCAGGTGGTCTTAATATAAAGGTAAAGAAATATAAGCAAATGTCTTCAAAGAGTGGTCTTAAAGAAAGACATGCAGTTTCATGGGAGGGGGTGGTCTTTACTACAGGCATCACTGCACTGGTAAATAGAATCAGCCTCTTCAATGTTTTCCTGAACGATTTTAGCTACTCTATTGAATACATTCTTTAAGAAGAGGATACATCCCAAGTTCAAGGGATTCCAGATAAATCACGAGAACAAGGGATGTATCCTTTTTATACCATGCCTTCTTTGCTTTCATGAATATAAATGCATTTTAAAATGTATTCACCAGAGCAAATCAGTCCTGTGTTGAAATTTAGCCACGGAAATTAAAGCAGGGATATATGTGTAAGCAGGTGACATATATATCCCTTGAGAAAACAAAGGAGGCATGGTATGCAGATGACAACACCATAGCTCATTCTCATTCTTCAGCTGATAGTTTTGTGTTACAACTTGAAGCCAGTGCCATGTAGCAGTAGACTGGTTCAGGAACAATCACCTTGAAAACTTATTACGTCACAGCTTGTTTACCACAGTGCATCTTGGGGGATCGCCAGGGACAAGATCAAAGCAGCACATGTAGTATAACACAGATGTGGTCACAGTATGGCTGATGTCATTGTAATATTAGATGAGAAGAGTGTCCCCAGTGTAAAACTACCTTCTGCAATAGTTGAAGACAACTCTAAGGAAGAGCTACAAGGATGGCTGCGCTGTCAGTGGTTCAGTGGGGTTTTCATTTCTGATCAGTTTGATCCAGGTTTTCCTCTCTGTTTTGTCAGACGGCAACTGGTAAAAGCTGAGTCCAGGTGTCTTCCTCTTAGAACTTGTGCAGTTAGTCACGCAACAGTTCATGTTCGGCATTTTCTAACTTTCTCTGATTGGAACTTCAACAAGAGTCAACACTGCATCTAACGTACTGTTCCACCGTGAGTCTGAACTGCTGGCTGAGTTTGTCCCCGGTGATCCCCCAAGATCCATTGGGGTAAACACACTGTGATATAATAAGGCGACAAGATAATTACATTACAGTTAATACCCACAAATTTCAGGGACTTTTGTCCAATTCTGAAACTGAATACATTGAAGTTGGAGAGAATAAGATCACCAGTTCTGGTGGCGTCAAACTGCTTGGAATACATATGGATAGAGAGCTCAAAATAAATAAGCATGTGTCTGATATTTGTATAAGAGCAGCTCGTCAAGTGAACATTTTAATTTTTGTGTGTGTGTGTGTGTGTGTGTGTGTTATGTTTCAAAAAGGTTTAGTGTTATATTGGATGTGGAGAGTAAGCTGGCTATTTTCAAGTCGTTCATTTGCTCAAACTTTCTATACTGCCCAATAATAAGGCCCTTTTGTAGTCAAGAAAGTTCAAACAAATTTGACGATATCCAAGAAGGATCCCTACGTTTTGTATACAGTGACACAAGTTCCTCATATCAACAGCTTTTAACAAAAGCAAATGTATGCACTGGAAAAGTACTGCACCTAAGAGTGATTGCCATCGAGGTGTACAAAATATTTCACCGTATTAGTCCCCCTGTCCTGTGGGACCTTTTCACAATCAAACCAAATATACAAAATCTGAGAGAGGGTATAATACTTGAACTTCCTAAATTGAAGTCCCTGATTCTGGAAATAAATGCCAACTCAGTACATATACATGTGCTGCAATGCATAACCGTGTTGATGGCACTCACACATAACTACCTCCATTGAACCATTCTTTTTTAAGGACAGTTAAGACACCAAAAACCTTTGCATGGCCGATTTTGAAATTTTAACGTTTTTTACAAGATGAATGTCCTTTCTATTAGTTGTCAAAATTTCAAGCTTTTAACTAAAGTAGAAATATGAGAAAAACGTCCAAAACCACACAGGCATGTGGACATCCAACGTCCATGTGTCATTCTTTTGGTTTTCAGCCGCCAAATGGACAATGCCGCCCGTCAATCATACTTGACAGCCTGTCACGTGGCTGCAGGTAGCAACGGCCCATGGCAAAAGGAGAGTGATATCAGGGCGGCAATGCAAAATAAGGCAGCGTGCCAAAAGTATGTTTGTGGGCAGGGAAAAGATGCAAACATGCTAACATATCATAGCCTTAGTGGTTTACTTTATAGTTATCTTGCTTGTTTTGCGTTCTAATGAAGGGAGACTTTAAATGTTCAAGAGGAGCGGGAATCGTCAGACGATGTCCCTTCAAACTTCAAAGGCTGTGCCGCGATGGATTACCCCAGTGGTCCTTCACACCAAAGACAGGGAGGGAAAAAGCTGGCACCTTAATCAACAATACCTATGTACATAATAATATTTTATCGAAACCCAGGGATGAGGAAATAAAAGTACAAATAAACACATCGAAATAAGCATAAACATGAACAGCAGAGAAAACACACAAAATAGCGTTACAAACTCAGGTTGGAAAGAGAAATGAAACTCATTGAGAAAATAACTACAAAATAATGAAAAGCTAACTAAGTAAAGTGTACAGACAAATCCAACAAGCTAAATACATGAAGTATACAGAGAGGAGTAAATACAATAAAATACTGTATCTAAAAACGGGATAAAGAGGTAGGGGGCGGAACACCAAACCCGCCATCCGTGCACTGACCACGAGCGACCGTAGGCCGCCCCACTGAAGCAAGGCAACGCAACTTTCATTGCCAGGCTTGAGGTCACGGGGCCCGAAGGGCCGCCTCCATGACGTCACACTTTGAAACCAGACTGTCGCTGTCACTGTTTGACAGATCGCTGAATAATGTTTTCCGTACTTCAAAGGCTCTTTTATTCATGTGATTGGCCAAGAGTTGATTGACAACCTCCCCAAATGTTAAGGGGCGATGTTTACTACGTTTTGTACAAATAACAGCTCAACTTGAGCAAATGGTATCGTTTCAGAGGCAAATGATCAACATCAAAGGCCTTTGAAGCTTGTTTTCTCAGAAAGAATAATAGGACGAGAACCCCACATAAGAATGGTTATTCCAAGAAAATGGCTGGCGAAATTTAATCCGGTTAACAGCTCTCGATTTTTTAATGTCTGAACTGCAAAAACGATTCAGCGATTTTCTAAATTTTGCTTCGTTCCTTTTCTATGAAATGAAGAAGATGAACATCCTGAAAATCGAAGGGAAAATTGAAACGTCAAACTTTGAGGATGAATAACAAAAAAACGAAACAAAACATAAAAAATCGCAGGATCTTTTTTTGTTGTCAATATGTCAGGATTAAGATGCAAGTGTAATTATGATTTTATCACAAATAATTAGTGACTTATATTGACATTTATGGGGTGGATGCTCTGCGGTCAACTTTCAATTGTTTATTCAACAATTAACATCACAGACACCCAAATACGGAACATATAAATTCTTTGGAGTATGACGAGTACACACATGTATGATATGTTATCCTAACGCAAATACATGGTGAGCTAGGATTGACTAAAGTGGGATTTATTTTTGGTGTCTTACCTGTCCTTAAGAATGTGGATTGGTCCAGTGTATATGTGTGTTTCCCATTTCAGCTAGGCGACTGGTGCCAAAGGTTGCATGTTCGAGTCGTGCTGATTCCAAACTTATAAAAATACAGATCTGTACGTTATGGTAAACGCTCATTCAGATATGAAGGGGCCAAAGTTTGGAACCACCTGCCCAATAATTTTAAACAAAGCCCTGATCTGAAAACATTTTAAGTCGCACATAAATCAGTGGTATGGTTGTGACTGTTCACTTTGTAAATGATCATTTTCTAATGCCAAATAACCTGATCAGCTGATGACTTTTGTTGTAAGATTTTTATACTTTTAGTGTTTAACTCTCTTGACCTAAGACTTATATTTGTAGTGTCTGATTCATTTTTATGCTGCTGATGATCTTGTCTTTTATCTCACCATGTTGGCATACAACGGTGATGGCTAATGTTCATTGTATTCCGACAGACTTGAAATAAAAGTATGTCTATGTCTATGTCTACATTGCAGATCACCATAGCGGTGCCCAGATTATCCAGCAGTGTTAAGCTTTTGCTTTGGGTGGAAATGCACGCTTGGGCCAAGTCAGTGTAGCAAAAGGCTCATGAGTGGTTTGCCGTCTGAATACGACTAGGGAATGTGCATTGCATCATAACAATGTGTCTTATTGCATGGAGGGAAGTGAATGTGTACTTTGAGTGGTGCATGTCTGTTATAAGTGGAAGGCTGTGTGTGTGCTGCCTTTCAAAAGCAATCTTTAGAATCTTTTGCAGTGCCAGTTATGATGATATACTTACCATTATCTTGCATTTACATACCTTCAAGCTTTGGTGCATGTTGGAGAAACATCAAAATAACTTTTTACCTCAGCTGGCAAGTGAGCTGAGATTATAGTATGCTCCATTGTCGATCCGTCTGGCTGTCTCTTTCACATTTACAACTTCTCTGAAACCACCAGCCTGATTCAATTCAAATTTGGTCGGAATGTACCTTGGGTGGGTCTCTATGAAATGTGTCTAAATGGTTGTGCTCCATTGATTTGTAGATTTTTATTGATTTTTTTTTGGTTTATTTTTTTGGCAAAATCTTCAAAAATCTTCTGAGAAACCACTCAGCCAATTGCTTTGAAATTGCACTAGGACACTTCTGGGGACCCCAGACCCTAATTTGTTCAACAGGTGGCACTGCAAGTATTTTTTTTTTTTTTTTTTTTTTTTTTGGGGGGGGGGGGATGAATTTTTGTATGGTGAGGCTATTTTCAACTTCTTTGAACTGTTACAGAGATTTTTCTGGAATAAAGTGGGTATGTAGCTTGTGGAAGAGGTAAACAAAGGTGTTCACTGATACTGTGGATCCCTGATTTTTAATGAATTTTTCCATTTGGGTACTTGTCGGGTTCATACATGCATTCCTATTGATTACTATGCAGGTCAGTGGGGATTGCAATAGGAATTTACATTTTTCAACTTTTTCTCCGAAACCATCTACCAGATTTGCGTCAGATGTGGTGGGAATCTACCGTGGGTTGGGTTCTACCAAGTTTGTTCAAATGGTCAGGCTTCAGTGATTTTAGATGGTTTTTTTTTATTTATTTTCTTTTTTTGTTTGAAAAATTTTTTTAAATCTTAAAAAACTTTTCCTCACAAACCGCTCAGCCAATTGCTTTGAAATGTGGATGGGGATACTTTTAGGGACCATCAGACAGCCAACTGAGAACAGGCTGTTCACCCAGCCCTCTTGATATAATTAGTTCTGGATTACCTGTAGTGGTGCCAGAAGTAGGGTAAGTTTTATATGTTCTAAGAGGTAAACCTATAACGTACGATCACCTATTAATATTACATTCACCACATAGGTAATTTATGATGTTATGACCACAGATGTAGGGGTACATTGAATTGGGTCTTCATAAAGTTGTTTGAGATGGCCGGAGGTCTCTTGACAGTTCTGCTTAATCATCAGGTGGATTGTATGTAATTTGCTGCTCACCTTCTTTTGAAAGTGTATATGGAAAGAAACAAACAAAAGACGGTTGAGCTACCAATTAAATATTATGGAGCCCCAGAGGGTACATGAGAGAAAAAGTGTATATGAAAAGAAACAAACAAAAGACGGTTGAGCTACCAATTAAATATTATGGAGCCCCAGAGGGGACATGAGAGAAAAAAATATTTTTTGCGTTCTCTCACAAAACCTTTGCGTTCCTTCGCACTAATTATTTTTTCTTTTACTTGTCCCTTGGGCAAAAACATGGAGCCTCAGAGGGGACATGAGGAAACAAATACTACACTCCTTTCCATTGCAAAAGTTTTGTGTTATCTCGCAGAACTTCTGCGTTCCCTCACAAACGTTTTGTGTGGCAACGCAAAATATATGTCAGGGAAAAAAAAAATCTTTTCATGGTGGCATATAAATCTTAATCTATGATTGTGCCACTTGGGCTCCAGATACTGCTTTTTGCTGTGAAAAAGTTTCTTTTGTGTTCCCACACAAAAGTTTTGCGAGGGAACGCAAAAAAATTTTTTCCTCATGTTCCCTCCAGGGCTCCGTAAAATATAACTCTGGTTTTGCTTACTCAAAATGATGTGACAGATGTGTGCTTGTTGAGAGTAGGAACCATGAATTGAGGCAGTTTTTGTGGCAGCCTTTTGCATTTTCCATTAAATTTGGTGATCATGAAAAGAGAAAAAGAAAAAAAGGAGCATACAGCAGGTGTCACATTGTGACTTTTGAAGTTTAGAGACCTCATGTGTGCACTTCATGCTCAAGAACAGAGGTTATATATCATGGAGATGCCATCCGTCCATGGGCCTGTCTGTCTACCATTTGTTTGTGATAATGATATCTCAACATGTACTGGCCACTTGAAACTCAAATGTACCTTGGCCCCCGTTTCTTCATTTGCTTATATTTTGGTGATTTTGACTCTACTTTCAAGGTCACAGGAGTCACATATGTGCAAAGATAGATCCGTCAGTCAATGCTTTGCATTGAAGTGCCTCTAGTTGATGAATGAATTATGACAACACGTGTTTTCGTGTTTTTCAGTACATTCGTGTGTCCAACTGAGATCATAGCCTTCAGTGACAGAGTTGAAGAATTCCGTTCTATAAACTGTGAAGTGGTAGCCTGTTCATGTGACAGTCATTTCAGTCACTTGGCTTGGGTGAACACCCCTAGGAAACAAGGAGGGCTAGGGGACATGAAGATCCCTCTTGTAGCTGACAAAACCTGCGATATTGCCAAAGCATATGGTGTATACAAAGCAGATGAAGGTGTTGCATTTAGGTAAGTACCTGAAATTAAAGGATAACTTTTGTGTGTCTGGGGGAAATACAGCAGACATAAAAAAAAATTAACTTCATATATTGGACATGATATGACCAGTGCGGAAAACATATGGGATACTTATTCCTTTCCACCAAGGGAGTGGGATGGGGGATATAGTAACGACAACTGTTTGTCCATCCAGACATTTCTGTCTGGGCCATTTCAATTAACTCGTGCATGTTTATTGCGCGGTCCGGCTGCTTTGAGCTATTAATATCGCGCATACGCGCGTAAATTATATACCAGCTTTGAAACCTGAGGAACATATTTCAACTTAAATTTAAATGAATCAGTGGATTTGATATTTCATAAGTGCCAGCAGCACACCTGTAAGCGAGTTCACTCGAACATACTTTGAACATTGTTTGCAAGAGTATTTGCCCACACCGCAAGGCAACATTCATCTGCTTGCTGTTCGCCGGTACTGTCTATTTACCTGCGAGTGTGTACATTTCATAATCAATGGAGGTATTAATTATTTTATTGTAGGCAAATTTCAATACTTGTGACTGGCTATTTCCATTTTGTGTTTTAAAGGAGTGTAACCCTGTCAAATGGATAAAAATTGTAACAACCACCCGGTTTTGTTGCAATTTGAATGATAAAAGTCCAAAGTTTACGTACACACCAAATTAACTTTTGCCTGTTTGTGGCTTCAATGTTTCTCTTCGACTGCAATGATGTTTTATACCGCTAGCAAGATCAGATCAGGATTTTGTCTGTTTTTGTTACAAGCTCTCTTATTGTTTAAAAAATAAAGAATTCCAGGCATGTCCCTCCAAAACTAGTGTAAAATTTGTCTCTTGTTTAGTGGATGGAAGTTTTAAGGCCTATTATTGGTGTATTTAATCACATGACATGCACCATCCAGTCATATGTGTCTAATTCCATGTGCTCACAGCATGTCCCCAATTCAGAGGATGAGCACGATGCCTGCATGTACAAATTATTGGATCAAGGACCTATATTTTTACGTTGTATTTTCACAAAAAGACTTGAATGGAACAAATTTTGAACACAGTAAGGCAGGAGTGAAAATTTGTGAGGTAAAGCAAGAAAAATATGGATATTTGTCACCACACAATAGTGAAGCCTCGATGATGTGTTGTTATTGCTTCAGAGTCCGGGTGATAGCTATATGTCGACATGACACAGTAATATTGGAGCAAGCAACTAAATTTTGTAGTTATAGTTTCATTAAAATATTGAAATGGAACAAATGTGTAACACAGAACAAGAGAGTAAAATTCATGACGCATGACAGAAAAAAGTATGAGATGTTACGGTAAATATGACGATCATGCAGGCGCTTGTGTTCTGCCATCCATGTTTTGAAAAACTGTAACCGCACCAAAGATCAGACACTTTGCCTCTCCAAGGGTACCTAAAATACGGGTAAACTGACCTAGAAACTGCACAGGAATGTTCATCATGTAATTTCTGACAAACTATCTTGTGGTCACTTTTAGTGGAACTTGATGAGAAAAAAGACCTTGCACGTTCAATCCTGCGTGTTACTTGTTGTGCAAATGAGTAAACAATTGTAGTGTGTGCTACCAAATACTGGCAGAATGCTAAGGGTTAAAGCTTTATTCATATTTACACAGAGCATGGAGGTATTAATGAGATAATACCTCCATGCACAGAAGTAGAGAAAGGAAGAAAGAAAGAGGGCTTTGTTGCCTTCATTATGTATTCAAGAAGATTTTATACAAGAAGGAAATTGGGCTTGTTATTGTTACCCTTATGCATTCAGGATGATTTTATGAAACAAGAAAGAAATTGGGCTTTGTTGCCTTACTTATACATCCAAGAAGATAAGGAAAAGAAATTGGGCTTTCCTTTGAACGAGGTAGTTTAAAAAAAAAAAAAAAAAATTGTTGCTGTTGTTTTCTGAAGTTTCACCCTGTGCCAGGATCTGATATGATGTGCCTTTCACTGATAATTATGATAGGAGCATGTCCTTGACGAATGTACAGAGCAATAATTGTGTACTTTGTAGAACGTAGGACACCATTCCTTCCTACCAGGTGTAACACACAAATTCCTTATTTTTTGAAAGTTTCCGCTCTCTGTACTTGGATTTGAAGCATGTGATTCAAATTGTTATCGATGCATGTTTTGGCATCAAGATTCAAAACCAGAGCACATTAAGCGGGAAAAAATGTAATTTATTGGCAAAATATACCATCCAATGTAAAAACTTACCAGGAGACAAAGCAGAAATGCAACAAAATCTTGTAATTTTTACTTATTGGACTCCATTCAAGGACTCAATGTTGAAGTTGTGCTCATACTTTCATGGACTGGTACGTATTTGCTAACTGATCTGAACATATTGAACACATTTTTTTTTACTGATTTTGTAAAAAGAGTAGATGGGTTTTTCTGCTTGGTGAGTGGTCTTTTGTGGCCATTTTGTGTGGTCACTGATCAGATTCTGCAGGTGGTTTCCCAAAAGAGGGACTACTGTATATATACATATACATGTATGTAATAGTGCTCTAGCTGAAACTATTCTACTGCATATATATATGTATGTATATATATATGTATATATCATATTAGTAGAGCATTTTCAGATGGAGGGATGTTCAAAGTATATATACATGTATCTATTTATATGTATTTATTGCATCCCTTGATCAGAAGCTGTGTTCTGCTTAACAAAAACCACTGATGAAGACAACTGTTGGAAGCAAAAAGTAGTTCCCAGCAATTACTATGATAATGGGTGCATCCCTGCTGGCCTGGTGATAATGACTTTGGCACCAGTGAGGGCAATTAAGAGCCCTGGTATGATTGGGTCATGAATAATTAATGAGACTGGAAGCTGTTAAGGAGGTGTCAGGAAAGTCACTTTCTCGCATGCTTTTGGGGGGGGGGGGGGGGGGAGGACATTATGAACAGTGATTTGTAAATGCATATACTGGTGCCAAATACATTCAGTGTTTCTTTCAGAAGTGTTACAGTTTTTTATTTCACTATGTACAACATGAAGAAGAAAAAAATAGTTTCATTGTTTACCAGCTGTTAAAGTCCCATGGTCAACATCTGTGCCCTAATGTAGTAACTGCTGGACTGGGGCACAGCAATTTTAATTCTTATTTTAAAAGATAATAATTAAATAAAAAAGAAAAGAAAAGTATCAATTTGGAAGCTTGTTGCTGAACATATGTTGCCTTTTTACATATGAAGTGTGGCATCCTAATAGCTGCTGATACCAAAATATGTCCTCAGTACCATAGATACATGTATGTGAAGCATTTCTTCTATGACGTGTACATCATGGACAATCATACATATAGAGTGATCCCCCTCTTGTAGGGCCCCCCCCCCCCCCCCCCCCCCCGATAAGAGGCCACCTCCTCTACAGAGACCACTTCTCCATGTGTTCAGTATGGTATTTTCATTTAATATTCCCCTTTAAAAGAGACCATCTGTCTCATAAGGCCACATTTCTGGTGCACTTTGGGTGACCTTATAAGAGAGGAACCACTGTATTTAAATTATCAACTGTTCCAGAGCTTTATCATCTTGATCAAACCCGGATCATACATATATTTTATTGATAAGTGGTATTTTTTTGTAGAGGGCTGTTTCTAATAGATGCCAAGGGCAACTTGCGACAGATCACCATCAATGATTTGCCTGTAGGACGCTCAGTAGATGAAACATTACGTCTGGTCCAGGCATTCCAATTTGTTGATAAACATGGAGAAGGTAGGTAACTTCCTATGACTGAAACAGATATGAATCCTCATTGGCAACATTGGAAATGGGAACAGTTCCATCTTGTGGTTGTAACTCAGTGTAAATGTGTCATGTTATGCATCTTTGTCCTTGACAGTCAATCTTCTGTGCAAACATGTAAAGGAACTTTGCCAATGCCATCTTTCCATGCAGCAGCTCTTCCCCTGCATATTAATACAAAGCCACCTCGTTGTTGTCATATCACCAAGGCAACTAAATGCAGGAAGATACCCAGTGTAGTAGTTTGGTTTGCTTTACTGCATGTTGGTTTTGTACTGAGAAGAGATACTTTATATACTTGAATCCAAAGCAAACTTGGTGGATGTGGTGCCTCAGATATGCTACAAATTTGAGTTTACACAACCATCACTTTGGTTGGAAAAGTCTCTGTTGATGTGCTAGTGGTGAAGGCCCACATCTGAAATGGTGAGTCTCAGACAGCAAATTATCAGCAAATAAATTGGGATGTAATGGATGAGAACTGTAAAAAGTTCTCTGTCAAACAAAAGAGGTAAATTTCCTAGATATGCCACAGCAAGTGTCAATCTTGCTCTGGAACAAAACACACACAACCCAATGAATTTTGCATTGATGGTAATGAGGGCAACCCGTGATAGGAAGAATTTGATGTGACTACTCATGTATCTGTGTAGCTGAATAGTGTGTATGTGAAGAAGCTAGGCCTACACCACACTTATGGCAGTTGCCGAATGTCTTGACAATGTGTACTTTCTCATGTTTCAAACTGAAACACAGAATTTCCCCCCAAATGATCAACTTGGGGCATGGAGACCCAACAGATATACTGGGGGTCACACACCAATGGGAGCCTTCGGTGCTTTGGTAAATACAGTTAACTGGATGATCACTATGGTTTAATAGACAAGGCATCAGCAAGAGCAAGTGACAATGATATCTCATGTTTGATAGTTGATGGTGCATATAGCCATAAATTGTCATGTTTACTTTGAAAAAAGCTACAAAAAGATTCATAGTCTTTTCTAATACCAGAGGGGCATTACAAGAAAACTGGTCATGATTGTTGAAGTAAAGGTAAGTGAGAAGTGACCATTGGACACAAACATGCATTTGTTTCGTGAAAAATATCAGCAGTCAACATTTGTGCAATGATGATGATGATATGATAAAACTAGTTAAATTTTTTGTGGCAGCAAATCTGAATCTTGCACCAAAAAAACTTGTGAGCAATGGTACAAGATTTCCCTAAAATGATAACGACAGGTGCCCTTTTCATTTATTTGGCAATTTTCATCAGGACTGAACTGTCCTTGCTCAACCAGGGCACAATAATGTGACGTTGTAAACGACTCCCTTTGTGTACAAGATATGGGTGTGTTATGAATGAGAATATTCATGCAGAAAATGGAATGCAACATTATGTTCATGATTAAGGATGAACTTTTATGGGTGAGAAAATCAAATGTACCTAAAGTAAAGAGTGTGTGCATAAAAGGTCCATACATTGGGGGGGGGGGGGGGGAGTGAGATGGGTTTCTTGAAAACATTTTGAGTTGGGGCATTGAATTTTAGTGAGTTGTCAGCAACTGCTGGAAACCAAATTTTCGCTTCATTATGCATAAGGTGCAGATCTATTTTTGCAGTGTCACCGCCAGATAATAACTGAGAAACTGTTTCAGCTGTAAAAAGTGTTCAAAGCTTCACATAATCACTTGCATGTGAATTACACTGTGTCACGGAAGAGGTCAAGTGCTGTTTCACCTTGAACAGCTTTAAACTGCACATAATCACTTTTGTGATACCTTGCCAGGAATTAGATGTGTGATCAGGAGATAAATACTGGACCCAATCAGAGAGGTCACAATTAGAAATTTCTTATTTATTCAACAGAGTACACTATTATTTACTCACTAAATGTCTCCCCCAAAGACAACTATATTACCCCAGGCGAAGGGTAATACAACTGTCTTTGAGGGAGTTACTTTGATACTTTCTGTATTTCACATTAAAACAGTGAATAACGGTTTTATCCCATTTTTTATTATGGCACGTCATGCCCACATAATGAATATTGTCTTGGAGAGATAGATTTTCCGACTTCTGGCTCTGGCCTACTTCTTCAAAATACACCTTCAACATCCCTGGTGCTCCTTCCTTTGCCTTTATTGTGTTTTTGGTATAGCCTTCTGCCTCTTTGAATCCCTAGCTATCTTCATAGTTAGGTGTGCAAATGTATATTTTTGTTGTTGTTCGCAGTTGGACCTGTAGTTCAACTTGAACTGTGTACTGTGAGATGGGACCCACAGTTCCTGTACAACCCGGATCAACACTGGTAGACAGGACTATAGCGGAAGCCTTTTTGTAGAATCAGCTTGAACTTCTGATATAAAGGGTATCATCCACACTGTTAAGGCGACGTTGCCAGCCCCGCAGGCGCCGTTAGCCATGGTCCCAGAGAGTACTGTATTGAACAGCACTGCACCAAGGTCAAAGTCCTGTAGCCCAGCACGGTGCTCAGCATCCTCACATCAACAGAGTCACAAGCATAAGAAAAAGCATAAGTGTCGTAGGAGTCTGTCACGTTGCCATTCCCTGTACTCCACGACTTTTCGATGGGTGTTCATGTCTGGCTGTAACGTCTCTGCAGCCTAGTACTGCTCTGCGGAGCCCCCTGATACAGTGCCATGTGTGTTAGTGTGCAGAAGCAGGTTGTCTTCTATTTTCAAAAGATTGGAACAGGACTTGCCTCACAAACTCCAGTCCAAGTGGCTAGATTATCTGAGAAGGCAACAGAGCGGCAACATTGAAAATCACAGCCAGCAAGAGGAGAACTACAAACAGGCAAGCCAGTGGTGTTAGTTTGGGCAATCCACCCTGTTTCCCCCGTTACCTGCAACGCCCCCACTTCAGCCCCCACCAGAAGGGTCACTATCTTCTGCTGTGTTGGGACAAGCCCTGACAGTGCTATGTACTTCCGAGGCCAGGTCCCCAGCCCTGGTTCAGCCAATCACAGACAACTTGTGCCTGACCCAGGAGGAACAACGACAGCTTAAGGAATGTATTGTCCCTCCCAAAGAGGGTGAGTTTGTTTCTGTGGAGGCAAATGTGGAAGAGTTTATTTTGTCTATCTTTAATGCACCCACTTATGTTGTTTCCTCAGATGAGAAAAGATGGGAGGAACATTATTCCAGGATGGTTTCTGAGCGCCTTGTGTGCATTAGAGGCCTGCAACGCCGCAGGTCTCTGTGACGGTATTTGCTCGGGATCTCAGTGACCGCCCCGGTCCTGGGGAGGAAAGCACAGACCAGTTGTTAGCACACTTGACCACAGTGTCACAATGTTCTGGAAAGAGGAAGTCCAGCCGTGATTCTAACCGTGAGGATGAGGAGCGGGAGTTGTCTAGAGCAGTGATTTACACTCAGAACATAGCCTTGATTGTGGATCACTTTATGCAGCAAGGGCTGGACTCCCCTAAAAAGCTGAACATTGAGCAGCCAAATCCCATGTTGCATATGATGCGGGTTGATGATAAAGTAGCCATACCATTCAGTGTATATGTAGCTGAACAGATTCGATCGTAAGGCAGGGAACTGGGACGATTATGCTTCAGTGCTCAGGTTCAGCCTGTGAACCTTGTGCCATGAATGAAGAAAGTGCCAAGGACTATGTACCTGATGAAGTTTAGTACCATACCCCTTGAGTACTCCAGGTTGCCTTCGATCAGCTGTGCCCCAAGAAGAAGCCTGGCAACAAAGGGATATTTGATTTTCTCCAGAGTCATGGCCCTAATCATGAATTATGCACGTTGGAGAGGTGTACATTTGCATATTTACCTTGATGACTGGCTGCTGAGAGCATTATCCCAGTCTATCCTGAAACAAGATTCAGCCCTGATATTTATGATTTGCATGGACTTGGGGCATCTAGTGAATTTCCAAAGTCCAATCTGAAACCAACACAGGACTTTGAGTTTCTTGGGAGGCGTTATCAAACTGTCCCGTTCCAGGAACAGAATTTTGGCGAGAATCCGAGAATCAATTCTCGTAAAGATTCTCCTAAACTTGTCTTTGTTCACAAAGAAAACTATTGACAAAAATCCAAATAGATTCTCGCAAAATTTTGCGAAATTCTGGCCCTGCGTTCAGATGCTATCCCTCTGAGGAAAGATACTGCAGAGTACAGTGGGTATTAATCCTTTACTTGTACCACAATGCCTTACAGGCCTAGCTGTGGAGAAGTCTCATAGGAACTCTCAAGTCGCTGGACTTGCAAGTTCCCCATGGAAGGCTACACTGCAGGGTAGTCCAACAGGCCTTTCTTCAACTGTGGGACAGGGAGACTCAGATCCAGTTAATTCCGATCAGTTGAGAAGTGAGACAGTCACTCCGTTAGTGGGGGAATCGCAAGCATGTCCTCAAAGGTCAAGCAGTATGTCCATTCAAGGATGTTTACAGATGCATCCCTCCAAGGATGGGGGAATCATATGCTCTCCTCGACAGTATCCGGCTCATGGAGACTATCCGATCAATTGGCTGGCGCTGGAGGCAATTAGCTTGGCCCTTATTCACATTCAGTCTAGTGCAGTGCAAGCAAGTGTTGATAGGGTCAGGCAATCACACGGTGATTGTATACATCAACAAACAGGGAGGGACAAGGTCAAAGGAACTTGTCGACTCAGCAGATTTTCTCCAGGTGTCTTCAACACTACGTACAGGGCCGTTGTACTCACATTGCTGGGGCCCTCAATGCAAGGGCCGACAGACTGCCACACAAGCACCAGGTGATAGGGACCGGATGGTTGCTTCATCCTTGCCTGATACAGCATATGTGGGATCTGTGGGGCGCCCCACACATAGATCTCTTTAAAACAAGCAAGAACCCCAGCTACCAAACTTCATGTCCCTATTTTTGGACGAGAGGAACTTGGCGGTGTATATGTTCCCAATCAATTGGTGGGAGATGTGGGCATGTGCCTACTTGCCAACTCCTCTTCTCCTGAAAGTACTTTGGAAGATATACCAGGAGGAAGAAGAAATAATACTAGTAGCTCCTTGGTGGCCTCAGAGGCTGTGGTCGGTGGAACTACTGGAGCTCAGAATGAAGCCTCTGAGGGCTCTTCCAGACTGGAACACCCTACTTTGCCAACCAGCAATGTCAGTGTTCCACTCAAATCCAAAAGTTCTTTATCTTCACGCATGGAGGCTGTCATGGAAAGCTTTGTTGCTTTTGGTCTTTTGCACAAAGTGGCGGCAGGAGTCGCAAGAGGGAAACCTGGGGCCACTTCTTTGAAAGTGTATGACGCCAAATGGTCCTGTTTTGCTAAGTGGTGTCAGGTGCAGGCTCCTAAGATCGATCCCTGGAAGACCACAGTAAATGACGTTGCAGAGTTCTTACACATACTCTTTGATCTTGGCAGAGAGGTGCGCACAATAGCTGGTTATTGAGTTCCCCTGAACATGCTCATGTACAAAACCATCTTTCTCATTACTTTAGCCTCTGGAGCTAGAAGAGGAGAAATACATACACTGAAGCATTGGAAGACTAAGTGGTCTCATGATGGCTCTCAGGTTTACTTGAAACCTAATCCATTCTTCATGGCATTATTGTCTCCCCAGCGTAAGCTGTTGGCGAGACTAAGCACTCACTTTCCGGACGACTGTCCATCAACAAAAAAACTTTGGAGCGGCATTTTTTCACTGACTACACTGGGTAGTTCTCTCATACTTGGATAAATCATCATATAGTAATGGTCATTACAAATTTGTACCATCACTGTCATACTTCATTGGTTACATCATGCTTGAATGAGCATTGTAGAAAAATTTCGGAGTGGCATCATTTCATTAACTACACTGGGTAGGGCTTTTATACTTGGGTAAATGATTTATAGTGATGGTCATTACAGATTTGTATCATCACTGTCACACTTCATTGGTTACATCATGCTTGAATGAGCATTGTAGAAAAACTTCAAAGTGGCTTGAATTATGCTGGCGAAACATTCATGCGTCCCGAGCATGGCTCTGGTTAGTAAATATGAAAGTTCAGTTAAATTTTCAAGTTTGGGGATCTGTTGTTGTCAATAGTCACCATGGTCTTTGACCCCTGTGACTTTGTGACATCAGGTACCCAGAAACATGACCTTACTACAAGACAATGATTGTTTGATCAGAACTGTTTTCGTGGCATAGACTTTGTCTCGCATAACGAGTGTCTGTGCAGTGGACAATCTCTCACAGCACTGTCAGTGTACATTTGCCAGTGTCTATTTCACTAATATATCTGCTACAGCTCTTAAAACCTCTTTTCCATGTATGAAATGATACACAAAGAACTGATGTCCTTACAATACTGACTCTTTTAGTATACAGTGCTCCCCCTCTTATAAGGCCACCCCCAAATGCGGTCCAAAATTTGCCTTTCAAAAAGGGTGGCCTCTGCAGAGGGGAACAAATAATAGGAATGTCAAACTTTATGCAAAGGAATGATGTTCTTTTAAGAGAGATGGCCACTAGTGAGAAGGGCCTTACCAGAGGAGGGCCACTTTATATGGGAACTAATGTGTTAAATACAGTAAAGGATTTGGTTTGTATATATATACATATTTTCCTCATTTACAAAGTGAACATACATTGGTGATGAATGCAATGTCAGCTTGTTTGTGGTGATTTCTTTACTTGAAAACTTTTGGCTTGATTATCCACTCAGTGTGTCCTAGTGGCTGGAAGCCTGGTGATAAGACAATCAAACCAGACCACAAGACCAAGGTCAATCTGGAAGAACACAAAAAGCCAGGAGCGAAGCCAAAATCAGACAAAAAGGCAAAGAGTGAAAAGCCAGCTAAAAAACCAGCTAAAGCAAAGGCAGAGGATAAAAAACCAGCTAAAGCAGAGGCAGAGGATAAAAAACCAGCTAAAGCAAAGGCAGAGGATAAAAAACCAGCTAAAGCAAAGACAGAGGATAAAAAACCACCTAAAGCAGAGGCAGAGAATAAAAAACCAACTAAAGCAACAACAGAAGATAAGAAACCAGCTAAAGCAAAAGTAGAAGCCAAACCAGCAGCTGCAGCAAAGGAAGAAGTAGCAAAAAAACCCCAAGCAAAGGCAGAAGCTAAAAAGCCGGTCCCGGAGATAGGGGGAGCAGTGGAACCCAGTGCTACTGCAGCTTTGGCTAAAGATCGAGCCAGAAAGCAGAATCAGCCAGTAGATCTGAAACCTTGTAAGATCTGCTAGGTCTTTGGGTCCAAGTTTCAACACCATGCATCCTGAAGAAAATGCCCATTAAATCATTTAAAAGTCATTAATTTGCAAAAAAGATCCCATCAAACATTTAATAGGTTGTCAAATTCATGTGATAATTTTATGCAGTCCCCCCACCCCCACCAAAAAAGAGGAGTAGAAAAGTACACAAGTACAAAAGTTATACCACTTTTGTGAACTTGTCACATGAAAACTTGCATTTGTTTTTGAGACTTTACCTTCATAAGGATGAGTGTAAAGAAAGTTGCACAGAGGTGATTCTATGTGTGTATTCATAAGTAGACATAGTCCAAGCCTATTCCTAAAATTGTGTATTTTATGTTCAGATCCACAAGCTTGTTAGTCATGATGGAGAGCCATTACTGAAATTAATACCATTAAGAAAGAGAAATATGAATACGACAAATTGAAAAGTCATAGGCTGTGAGTATGACTGTTTGGTATGAATTTCTTTTCATTTGTATGGCCTGGATTCTAATTGGGTTGCACTTTGACATAAAAATCACCCGATACTAATGAGGTTTGGAAAAGTGCTTACTTCTTCAAGAACCTTTATCTTCCTGTAATGCAAATAGTGACAATGCCCATTGTCTTATTGTAAAGAAGAGATTTAATTCATATCTATATTGAAGACTACTTGTACATACATATTCATATGTTTCAATTCTGACCTCGTAAAATTTGTGTTCATATGAATGGTGACATGCCTACTATATGTGTAACCTGATATTTAGGTGGGTCCCATTTAAATAAATGTATGGGTGGATATCCTATGGATACTTTTAGGAAGGTACACGATTGCAGATTTTCATTAGTTTAGTATATGTAATCACAGGGGTCCAAAATGACTAACAAAACACCTACTGAGCAGTTGCATGGTGTCAGTGTCTCTCTACTGTTGTATATACATGTATGCAAGTAACCAGAAAGATGTGAGAATGACTATTGAGGCACTTAAAAAGTTTGCTTGATTGGCCTGTACAAGCAGACAGTATTGGTGTGTTACCTGTTTGGACATAGGAATTGATTTCTACCACTGCCACAGGGCATCCCTTGCCTTGAGTTATCATGAGTCATCTCCAGGAATAAAACAACAAATGTTTCATTTGGTGCTGGTAGCTATAATTTTCACTGCTGTATAAATCCTGGAGCTGAATCACTGCATTTTAAAGATCTCTAATTCTTTGACATTGATGTGCCATTCCAAGTTATGTGTAGCTAGACATATTACTCATAGATAATACACTGGCACCTGCTGTATGTGGCCATTGCCATGTACAACCACCTGCTCTTTGTGGTCACATTTATGGGGACACACAAGTCAATTTTTTCAATGTTGATTAACCTGTGGGGAAAGGTCACCTGCTGTATGTGGCCACTTCTCAACTGAAGGGGTGGCCATATGTGGCAGGTTTTGCTGTATGCCTGTTTTATTTATGTTCTTAGGCTGGATTAAAACTAGTTGATACTGTATAGTGTTGTCACTAGTTATGTAAGTACATGGAAGTAAACCATGCAGGATTAAAAAGTAAAATAAATTTGTTTTCTAGTCATACAAGGTCACCTCATTCAGTCGGACCTTGTGTACATACATGGTGTAAATCAGTACATGTATTTCAAATCACTTAACTTACTCAATACTCGGTCATTGTTTAGTTTACAGGGTAAAAATATAGTGCATATGGTACAAAACTGTTTTCTTTTTTTATACATATATACATGTAATTCTATACAGTTTTTCATACATTTTTAAGCAGGTGCATTGTGTTAACCAGTGCTGAACAGTCTTTTTTTTTTTTTACGTATATGTCATGCACCACTGGAAAGTCATTCATTTGTGATCTCATGTTCAGGGAGCTTGTTTGGTTTGATGATTTTGGGCAAGCAGTTTCCCCACAATGACATGATCCACAAGCTGTCTGCAATTCTTAAATGAAGAATGGGAGGTAAACTATAACCACACCACTGACTTAAAAGGCTTTTAAAAGTGTGGTGGACAATTTGCCTGTTCAGTATTTTTTGATACATTCCGTCCGTCCGTGGTACAGTGCAATCAGATAGACCCCAGCAGGCAATTTATGCTACAAAAGTTATTACATAATCTGCCTTTATGTCCAGCAAGTCAACACTATAGTAGTGTCCCATTTTGTAAATGGTCCTGTTTCTGCTTGATGCAAAAGTTTGCCTCTGGCTGGCAAAGAGCCAGCCCAATTCCAAAGAGTCCATGGCTGACTGCAGTCTTCGCACATGTAAAACAGGGACAAAATACTAATAGACAAGTAGAGAACACTAGAAGCACATGCCTGTTAGCATGGTTCAGGAAACTATAAGACCGTGGTTTTTGGATTAAATGTTTCACAGATTTTTTGGTACAGGTTTTGGTTTAGGAGGTAAAGAAAGAAAAGACCTCAGAGAAACTCGGGGAAGTTTTTTTTTTTTTTTTTTTTTTTATTTATTTTTTTTAAATTCAACCCCAGTTTGCCATCATAGGAGGAAAAATGCAGTGAACTTGGTACAAATACAATGAGACTTAAAAGTTGGTACCCCTTCCTCCTGATTTTGTATTTTTCTTAAATTTTCCAGCACAAGACCTAAAGCTGTTGCATTGACAGCATGGATGATGACCGATTTGCTGGGCCTGTTAGAAGAAGTAGAACTGTTTTCAGATGCACGCATGTCACAAATTCATGCATTTATATTATAATTATCAATCTGATTCCCACAAAACATGTTTTGCTGAAATTTTTATTTTTGGACAGGAATCAAAAGTTAAGTGTTGGCAGGTGGGGGGGGGGAGAGACTCCTTCAGTTTTATTTTCCATCGGGACTTTTACTAATACATTAGCAGATCCTTGAAACATTTTATTTAAAAACCATGGCCTAAGTTTTAAGTTTCATAATGTGAAAAGGGTGTAATAGAAGAATTTCTTAACGTATCAGTCAATAATTACATGCCTAATTTTTGTATTTGTGAAAAGTTGTGTGGTATTCATGGTACTGAGTTCAGTCAAGCTTAAAACTGGCAAAATATTTAAGTAGCATTATCAAAGGAGGATTTGTACAAGTAATTGGAACCAATTTTAAATCCAGACTATACACCTTTTTTGATACATGGATGGTAGAAGTAATACAGCATTAGGAAATTGAATGTTGTCAAATAACCCTTCAGGCAGTCTACAGCATAGACAGCAGTGTAGTATGTAATCTATGTGGTATGTGTTTATGCACGCCGCATGTGGCAGTACAAAGTGATCTAATATTTAAGTGGTTCCACTGTTGCGCACAAGCATATTTGTCAGAACACAGCAATGGTTTCAAGATAGCTGGTCCCATGTTTCCCATTTTGGAGTGTTTTCAATCAATTTTTCAGTTGTAAAACAGTAGGCATGTATGCTTCACTTTCATTTGTAAAGCAGCAGGCACGAAAGAGAGATAAACGATTGCTACTCTGGTATGGTGACAGATGCTCTACATGTATACGTATCACTTGAGTGCCTCTGTCACTGATAACATTTCCCATTTTGCACAGTTGACATCAGGTGGGTTGTATGCAGTGAGTGCAACACAAGTGCTGTCACTGAACCTTTCCTTCAATACTGTATTCCATGTGAAGAAACAAAAGCTTAATCAAGTCCATGTATGCTATTGTATATTTCATGGTCAGGATGCAATAAAGTATATGAATGATATTTGTTCTGTGTTTCACATTTGCGAAGACAAGTACATGTATTGACACTCTGTAGCACAGCAGGGAGCCAAGCTTTAAAGTATAAAATTCATTGATTGGAGTGTGGAAGAGTGATTGAAGGTGGTCAACTATATCCTAATTTGGGTCATCTTGCATGGGGGTATTTAGTTGATGGTTATAAATTTAAGACCAGGATGGCAGTCAATAGAAGGAGGTCCTATGCCCTTCTCTGTTAGGCATAGGATGCTTGCTATGACTCCCATCCTGGTCACAAGTTTGTGGATACCATAAGCAGACATAATCAGACCCAATTCTATAATAGTATCAAACAATAACTGCATTTAAACTTCATTTTAGATCCACTAAGCACTGGCTATTGTGATCTCTGCAAGTAGGCCACTCACTCATTTGCCACCAGATGGCACTATAGTATTACTTGCTGTTAAGACCACCTGTAATGTCAGGCAAAAGTGGTCACATATGGCAGGTGGTCTTTAGAGCAGGTGCAACTGTACCTCACAGATCAGGTGTCTGGATTTTCAAACAGTATATTGTGGGTGAACCCAGGCTTGCTAGATGGATGTGGTGCCTGTTTTGCTGAAAATAGGTCTTTCCAAAATCATAAAGACTTTAGAATTGCAGCAACTGCAAGGAAGACAATCTCACCAGTTACATGGAGTAGCTTCTCGGCATGGGCAGTTGCCCTGGTGTTGAATGATTGAAATAAAGGCTGAGGCAAAAAATTTAAGACAAGCAGAACACAGGAAAAGACTCCACAATAATACATCATACCATCAGTGATTCAACACTTCTATGGTATACTCAAGAAATCGTACATTGGCATGCATTTGTTATAAACATCTGATGAATGACATGCCTGCTTATGTGGGCAAACCAGCAGCAATTCCACCAGAGAAGGTGGGCTCATGAGGCAGCGTACAGCATGGCTAAGTGATGTTTTTGCTCATTCATGTTAATGATTGATTTACTGTCATTATCTTTATTGTAAATAATGTTGGAAATAACTACAAGTTATTGTATGCAATGTCACCCAAATTATTGCCCATTGAATTGAGAAAATTGAAGGTGGAATAAAGTTTGTTTGCATGTAGACCTGTAGTTTTATCATCACAGCTTTAGTACCCAAAATGGCAAAATGTACCATGTTTGTCATTTTATTTAAGTATCTGTCTTTATTATGACCCCCGTCGAAGAAGGTGGGACATATAGCTTTGCTCATGTTGGTCATTGGGTAGAGATACTTTGGTTTCCGCACCATAACTCAAGAAGTTTTTGAGATAGTACTTGGATTGTGCCCAGGTATATACTCTAGGATAAGGGCTAGGTGAAGTATGAGGGTGGTTGACATTGACCCTATTTCCAAGGTCATGGAGGTACTGTAGTAAGTTTTTGGTTTTCGCACAGTAACTAGAAAAATTTATGATAGGACCTGTATATTGCTTATCCAGGGCTAGGTCAAGTTCAAAGATGGGTGACCTTGACCTAAATTCAAAGGTCACAAAGTCACTTTTGTGAACTTGGTTTCTGCATTGTAACTGAGAATTTTACTTATGACTTTGATATTGCACATGGTAATAGTCCTCAATTAGGGCTTGGTCAGCTTAAAAGATGGATGACCTTGAACAAATTGTCTGCCAAGGGCACCAGCTTGGTCGATGATTCGGCAGAGAGATTGTGGTTTCTGCACCATAACTCAAGAAGTTTTTGAGATAATACTTGGATTGTGCCCAGTGATTTACATTGACCCTATTTCCAAAGTCACGGAGGTACTGTAGTAAGGTTTGGGTACCGCATGATAATTAGAAAAGTTTTTGTGATAGGACCTGTATATTGCACAGGATTATAGTCCTTAATCAGGGCTTATAGTCCTTATCCAAGTCAAGTCCGAAGGTGGGTGACCTTGACTTAAATTCAGATGTCACAATGTTACTTTTGTGAACTTGGTTTCTGCATTGTAACTGGGAATTTAAGTTATTACTTCAATATTGCACATGGTAATAGTCCTCAATTAGGGCTTGGTCAGCTTAAAAGATGGATGACCTTGACCAAATTCTCCACCAAGGTCACTACCTAGAGTCCTATCAGTGAACTTAATTTATGCATGATAACTAAAGATGTTTTTGACCGAGGGCTTTCATATTGCACAGGAATATAGCCATCTGTAAGACCTAGATTGTGTTCCGAAATGGGTAACCTTGAGTCAATTCCCAAGGTCACAGATGCACATTACTAAATTTGGTTTCTGCCTAATAACTGCAGAATTTTTTGAGCCAGAGCTTTTATTTTGTAGATGTTTATAATAGATCAGCTTCAAAGAAGGGTGACTTTGAGTTAATTTGCAAGGTCACAAGACCACTTTAGTGAATTTGGTTTCTACATCCACTGCCCAAGGTCATGAGTGTCACATTTAGTACTATCAGCAAAGTAATGAGGGTGAACATGATGACGGTAGTGGGGCATCTATGTTTTACAAACATGTCTTGGTTTTTACCCCTCGGCCCATAAGGCCGGAGGGGTATTGTCGTCACCTTTGTGTCCGTCCTTGGAAACACTATAGTCTGTATTTAATGAAGAATATTTCAAAGATTGAGAGGACCGGTTTAAACCACCAGTTGCTTCTTGTGGGTGACTGCCTGTCTCAAGTCAGGAGTGAAATTTGTTTCTTCACATTGGTATTGGAAGATGAATGTTGATGCTTTGGTAACTCTGTAATCTCTTTGCTGTCATTGTTGGGTTTGATATTTATGAATACGAGTCATGTTTTTCTATATAAGTGTGTCATACTAGAGACATCCGTCCATGCCTTGTTAACGCCGTATCTCCAAAAATACTCACTTTACAGAGACCAAATTTTATCACAGGGGGTTATTGAGGTGTTTCAGGTGCCTATTGAAAAGTAGGTCACTAGGTCTCATTTTTAGGTTACAGTAGTACATTGCAAAAAAAACGGCATTAACACAATATCTAAAAAAATGTTGAATGTAGCTTCATCAATTACTTGTGACAGTTGGAGCTAAGGATGGCCCAGATGTGTATGGAAAAATGGGTCACTGGGTCACATATTTAGGTCACAGTGCTGCATTGAAGAAAATGGCTATACCATGATATTTTCAAATATTAAATTACTCATTATAGCTCCACCAATTATTTATGACAGTTGGTCCTAAGGATGCCTCAAACACCTGGTAAAAACTAGGTCACTGGGTCACATATTTAGGTCACAGTGCTGCATTGAAGAAAAATGGCCTTGCCACGCCATATCGTCAGAAATACTCATGTTACAGAGGCCAAATTTTTATCACAGAAGGCCATTGCGGTGCTTCAGGTACCTAGCGAAAAGTAGGTCACTAGGTCACATATTTAGGTCACTACTACACTGAACAGGCATGTCATTCATTCACTTATCAGCAATAATTCACTTTTTTTCTGAAAATGTATGAAAACAAAGAGTTGTGATCTGAATCCAAGAATTCAGAATTTGCTATCTTGAAAAGTTTTAGCTGTTGGGGGTCAGACCTTGTGCAAATTCACTTATTTTGAAATTTTAGAGTGACATGCCTGATTGAAGAAAAAACGCCATTAGCACAGTATCTAAAAAAATATTGAATGCAGCTTTATCAATTCTTTATGACAGTTGGTCTTAATGATGCCTCAGGTGCCTATTGAAAACTAGGTCATTGGGTCACATATTTAGGTCACAGTGTTGGTTTAAACATATTTTATTCATGAAAAGTACAATTGTACAAGTTTACAATCCTGGTTATAAGCACGATTGGGAAAGAGGGCTACGCCCTATATTAATCCCTCTCGAGAAATAAGACAATTACAGACACGACAGCACAAGACGCACGTGGAGTCGGGTACATGCAGTAGATGACAACACCCAGACAAGACAGATAGTGGGGCTTTGCCAGTAATAAGTTTAATTTTCCTTTCTTTCTTTCTTTCTTTCTTTCTTTCTTTCTTTCTTTCTTTCTTTCTTTCTTTCTTTCTTTCTTTCTTTCTTTCTTTCTTTCTTTCTTTCTTTCTTTCTTTCTTTCTTTCTTTCTTTCTTTCTTTCTTTCTTTCTTTCTTTCTTTCTTTCTTTCTTTCTTTCTTTCTTTCTTTCTTTCTTTCTTTCTTTCTTTCTTTCTTTCTTTCTTTCTTTCTTTCTTTCTTTCTTTCTTTCTTTCTTTCTTTCTTTTCTTTTTTCACAAAAACTTGAGTATGTGACACGGTGTAAGGCCAAAATGATCATCTGGTTTTACTTACAACATGGTCTAAGTAGTGGCGGTTTAATCATAAATGTTGAAATTTATAACTAAGCACGACGCACACATAAACTCTTATACTGACCGTGCATCGACATTTAAGGATTGGACGGCAAGCTCTCCCAGCTGTGGCAAAGGGTCCGAGTGCCCTCAGATCCTCTAACACAACGCAGGAGCGCAAGTCTGTCGGTATCACACATAGCTGTTAAAGTAAACAAGATCACCCAATGCCTTCAGAATTGAAACGCACGGTGGCGTGAATAAATTCATGTACAGCTAAAAATATGTTAATGTTGTCAGGAAAAGAACATTGTGGGGAACCATAAAGTAAAGTTTGTAAAGTGAAGGGAGCAAAAGGGGCAATTTTGGTATGTAACTGGGAACGCAGAACTGTAAACTTTGGACATGAGAAGAAGAAGTGCCAAGTATCCTCTCGCAGTGCACCACAAGAACATTCAGGAGTGTTCTTTACTCCAATCTTAAAAAGATGCGAATTTAGAGGACTAGCGTCCAAAAGCAGGCGTGTGTGTCGAACACCTAAAGCTCTATTACCAATGTTATACAATTCAGGAAACTTAGTGGGACGTATTACTTGTTTGGTAATCTTAGATTTGAAAATTTGGATAGAAGCTGAATTTCGGGTTTCCAGAGGTAGTTGGTTCCAAAGTCGAATAGTTGATGGAAAAAAGGATTTATCAAAAAGTTCTGTTCGAGCCCTAAAGTGAGGAAGATCAAATTTTTGACGAGTGTGATGTGTATGTATGTCTGTAGCATCTGGAATAATAAAAGGTCACAGTGTTGCATTGAAGAAGAATGGCCTTGTCATTATATCTCTGCTCATTGCATTTGCATCAAAGCTTTGTCATTAGGTTAAACAGAAGTAACCTGGCCTACTGGAGGGGTAGTGTCAGCACCTACACATCTGTCCGTCCTGGCCGAGGGGTATTGCAGTCACTGATCAACTTCTAGTTTTAATTGTATTTGTGTTTTTTTTTTGTCCAGAACCACTTCCTAGTAGTCATTACCCTATTCTGCAGTCTGAACTCTTTACTCTCCATAAGCTGACCTGTCACTGTCTAACCTTTATACACTGTGTGTAATGTGAATAAGGTGGCATGCAATAATTAGGGATGACATTACTGATACGTACGTTGTACATGTTTTGTTTTAGAGGCACATGTTGTTTATTTGGGTTTTCATCAGTTACATTTTCTTGTGGTTTGTTTGTATGTTTTGTTTACGTTATGTGAAAATTCTGTGCCTGTGTAAGGGTCTTCAGGGATTGGTCTAAAATTTTAACTTCATGTAAGCTCTCACCATGCTTAATTGAAGATCAAATCATTTGCAGAAGTAGTAACACCTTATTCTATGCCAGTTTCAGATGTGGAAAATGTGTTGCTAGATTTTTCAAGTTTCTTAACAGTGCTTTCAGTGAATAACCAGGGTTGCCTTGGACAGCTATAATGCTATGAGAACATAGGTTACTGAATTGTGCAAGTCCAAGATATACAACACTTTCAGTGAACAATTTCTGTCCCTGGGACAAGGATACTGCTTTCTTTTACATAACACTCAGGACAGCATATATCACTGATTATATCAGGGCATATTTGTTTTAATAAAGCAAGATCATCAGGCATCATGTACACTTTGCTGGCATAAAAAGTAGAGAAGATACAAATGTGTGCTTACGTCAGATTGTTGACAATGCAAAGACATTCTTATACGTATACATGTATATTTAAATCAATCCACAAAGACCAATTACCCACACTTATGTGACTGACTTTGATAGTGTTAGCATTTATCATGTTACTTTATCTTTCAGAGTTAATTGGGATATTTTGATTGATGTCTTGGCTATTTATTGTGATATATTGCCTATTGAAAATGTTGGATTAAACTACCCAGCTTTCTGTTACCTTGTTAGCCATATGCTTTGTTTGGTTCTACACTTTTCACTTGGTTACACACACACTTAATTATGTGAGAAAAAAAAAAGAGTTCGTTAATCAAGGGAATGTTCAGATTTTTTTAAAGCTTGGTTATAGTTTTACAATGTTTGATTACATGTATTACGTTTGATATCATCCTTGAAGTTTATACTGGTTTCTTTTTGATATGATATTAATTCAGCACAAAAAGAAAAAAGCTCTACTTGATTAAGCATGTGATAAAAGAATATTTGAAATGACTCATCTTTGTGATACATTCATATACATACATACGTGTGTGTGTCTGTCGGTCTGTCTGTCTGTCTGTCTGTCTGTGTCTGTGTCTCTGTGTCTGTGTGTGTGTTTTGTAAAGCAACACAATTTTGGCTCATGTTTTACAGATTTACAGAGGGAGTAACCAGCTTAGATAAAACTTTAATTTCAGAATTACAAGTTGAAAAGGGAACCAAATGTACTGTGAATTTTTAACCAAAGTATTGTGCAGTAATGAATATATGTTTGAGGGTAGCAATAATTATAGTGTAAGGTACATAAGAAATTCATCATGCCTGACCCATCCAGTACACAAGGGAGTGGCCGGTGGGGGGTGATATAGAGGTATATTATGTGACTTGTGCTTTGTCATATACTTGCAGTGTGTCCAGCTGGTTGGAAGCCTGGCAAGGAGACCATGAAGGCAGACCCCAAAGGTAGCAAGAAGTACTTTGAAAAACAGCACTGAGCTTTATCACAACACCATATCATCTGTCCAAAGCCTCATGAGCTGCTACATGGCTGCAAGCGTTCTATTTGATTTTGTTCCATGATGAGGAAGGTACAGCTCTGTCTGTTTGCTTTTGCTGAAGCCCTAGAGCTTGTCCTAGAGTCACGCCTCTATGTGTTTTTGAGTTGAGATCCCACTGCAGATGCACTGAAGCAAAAGGAATACCGGCAGAGGCAGAGCCAAAGAATGCAGAAGTGGGATAAGATGGTCTGGAAGATGGTAATAATGAAGCATCATGTCTGCAATTTGTTTTGTCACCAATCAGTATGCCTATGTGTTCCATGTGGTCTTTTTCATTCTTGGAAAGGCAGGATTCTTGTAGCATAGAGATACACTACTTTTCATCATGTACCTTGCTTTCTGTCACATGTTAGCCATGTCAGTATTAAATTTGATCTACTCTAGTTCTCTATGGTTGATATTTGTCATACATGTCATTATGCACATTTACTAGGAATCTTACATCAGATTTATTTATTTGATACACATTGCATGCTTGTTACCCCCCAGGAAGTGCTCCATTCTGTTTTCAGGGGAGGGGGATAAGAGCTGGTTTATTGATGTACATGTGGTCATTATATATAGAAATGGTGCCCTTTCCTGCAGGGGGCAGGCAGAACGGTGTATCAACGGATGGGTTGTCAACCCGAAAGGCAACAGAGGGCTTATAGCCCATTCTGAAGGTACACTGTTCTGCCTGTACCACACCATTATCTATCGCACTGAAGAACAAGAATTGAACAAAACTCAAAACCTTTCATTGTGTGTCAGTTTGACTTGTGTGTCAACAATCCATTCGTTTACTTTTGGAACAGGAAAAAGTGACAATAGCCTGCTTAGCACATCAAATGGCTAGATTTCTACCTGATGTATATTAATGTTTTCTATGTACTGAACCCAGTATATGGTATTGAAACCCAAAAATTTTGATATCTTGGCACATTTTGTTTGAAAGTGCAGTTTGAGGAAACCATTCTGGTACAGTGGTCCCCTCTTGTAAGGCCCCTCCAGGAGCCACCCTTCTTTAAAGACCACCATTCCTATGCAGCAAGAGTGACATTTACATTATATTGCCCCCTCTGGAGAGGCCACCCCTGTTGTAAGGCCACTTTTGGGGTGCATTTGGGGTGGTCTTATAAGAGGGGGACCACTGTACAAAGTGGGGGAAAAAAAAAGAAAGTGCATAACTAAAATTAAAGTGTGCTCTCAGCCAGCAGGCTGTGCAAGGTATGGTTACTTGAAAATGCAAATGTGACAGGCCTATAAATCCATGCCTAACCAGCTGTGTTGTGTATCATAATGCGTGGTGTCAGCTGTACCAGTCAGCATATGTACCTTGTACTGTAAACTTTTGATGGCTGCATGTGATGTAATGTGGACAGAAAACACAGCAGCTGTTGGAAAATTGGAAGACAGTTAACAGTGTACTGGTCTCAACTATTCAACATTGCCTTTTATCTTCACATGTACCAGCACAGTCTGTTTCAAGTGCCGTTCTGATCATGGAAAATAGCCTTTTTAAAATTTTCGGTGATACACATTGTTAGACACTGTAGCTGCGTTCTACCTTTTTAATGAACTCAGCTCACTCAAATACAGCTGAATATTATTTGAAAATGCAGATTATGTTGTATCGGTTATGAGTAAGGTTTTAAGGCTGCGGTAACAATCCTGTCATTGAAATAATGCGTGTCAGATATTTAAGCCCAAATCATGATTAAAGGTTGCCTCCAAAGCAGACCAAGTGTTAACTCTACTACATTTGCCATAACAGTGGAGCTTGGGTCTGCTCTAGAGGCAAGAGTAAAGGTAAGACACGGTAAAATCAAGGAACTAAACTTGTGATTAATTCAGTGCAGGTAGTATTTGCTACACACGGTTAGAAATTGCATAAATATTATGATCATATTGTCATGTAGAAACCTACAGTCAGTGTCACTGGTACAAGTGAGCCTTCTAAAGCTGTGCACACCTTCAAAACTTGTCACATTTTGTGATTTGAGTGATTTTTAGCAGTTTTGTGCATATTATGCGGCCCATGTACTTGGAAGGTTAATATCTGTTCTATATCGGTTGCATTTCAGTGTATGACGTAAGTGGGGAAAATTGCCAACAGAGCTTATACACTGTTTTTTTAGTGTACGGTGGACCCTGCTTTGGAAAACATTTCAAATCTGTTCTGTGGGCAGTTTGTCAAAAAAAATACAGCTTTATTGTTGAAGGTGTTGCACTCTTCATGTTAAATCACATTTTCAAATTTAACTCAATAAAATTTCCAAGGCTAGTGCATAATGTAGCTGAAATATGAGCACTGTATGAGAGCCACAAGCCATTATGATATATTTATTTACCCATGTGTGAACAGATGTTGCAGTGGGTGAAAATTTTGAAGCACCATTTAAGCAAAATACAGCTACATTATATTGTTTATATTTGATATGCCAGTTTGCATACAAATTTACCACCGATTTGTTTGGTATTGAACAGCTGACATGTTAATGTTTATTCAGCTTAATGCATATACATGTATAACATTTGTCCAGTCTTGGATAATAATTTTTTGATTTGTTGCTTAACACAAATGCTTGTGAGGTGTCATACAGCATGTTGGAGTGGACGTGGGTTGTGAGCACATTGTCCAACGCCGGACACTTTCATCACAGTTACAAGACTGTTACATCTCTTTTCTTTGATGTCACAGAGTGAAGTATTGTTTTTTTCTTTTTTGTTTTGTTTTGTTATGAAGACATTGGTGGCTGTTACTGTAGAAGTTTAGTATCAGTGTAAGGGCATCTAATCATGCAAACTTGCTGTTTGGTAGTTGACAGGAAACAATGGTACAGGTTGGAAAATAAAATGTATTGCCTGTTAGAAATTCAAGAGTCTTCTTGTTTTCTTTGTAAGTATGCATCCCCCATATGGGGATGCATATAGTGTTTAGTCCTGTCGTCTGCCATCTCCGCTGCTGCGTATCTTATTATGCCCCCCCCCCCCCCGCAGAAGGAGGGGGCACATACCGGTACTATAGTGATTACTTTGCCCTGTGTGTGTGTGTGTGCGCGTGCGTGCGTGTGCGCGTGTCCCAGTGACAGTTTTCACGCGATAACTCTGAAAAGTTTTTCTCTTAGGGCTTTCATATTGCACATGCTTATAGTCCTGAATAAGATCTCAAACAAGTTCAAAGATGGGTGACCTTGATCCAATTCCCAAGGTCACAGAGCCATTTTAGTAAATTTGGTTTTCAAGTAAGTTGAAACAGTTTTAACATAGACCTTTCTTATTGGATGTGGTTTTAATCCTACGTAGGGTCTGACACAAGTTTGAAGATGGATCACCTTGACCCAGATCCCAAGGTCACAGAGTAAGGGGGAGGGCATAGATCTAGCAATCTCTGATTGTGTTTTAATTTTCCTTATATTTCTGTACCCTCTTAACCTATTACCACCTTATTTGGTACAGATAATCTATGGGTCTGGGATATTTTTCCCATATAATAATAATAATAATAATAATAATAATAATAATAATAATAATAATCATAATATGTAACCTTAAGTTCAAATGTCAAATCCTTGCATTTTTCTGCTGACTCTGCAATTTTCACATTGGCTTATACCCTCTTCATGGTGCATCGTAGGCCGCAGGTTACTATTAAACCTTATTAGGAAAGTATTTATGTGCTTTCAGTTTGTATGGTTATGCCCCCCCCCCCACCTGAGGAGAGGCATGTAGTAATCCCTTTTTCCATGTGTCCGTGCATCCACTGAGTGTCAGAGCTATAATTCTCTTGTCCTTCAACTTACATTAATGAAACTAAACACCTGCATCTGGACATCAGGGTGTGGCATGTACCAAAAGTAGATCACTAGGTCCAGTATGTGGGTCACAGTGCCCTACAGTAAAATCATGTTTGGGCTGTAGTTCTTTTACTATTTAACGGAGTTTTTATGAAACTTGACACACACATGTATCTAGACCTAAAGATGTGTCATGTACTAAAAGTAAGTCACAAGGTCAAGTATCTGGGTCACGACGCATTCTTGTAAAAAAACGGTGTCTGGGCTATAATTCCTTTACCATGTAACTTAGATTAATGAAACTTTACACACAGATGGATCTATACATAAGGGTCTGTCATATACCAAAATTAGGTCACTAGGTCAAGTATCTGGGTCAGTGACATCTTTGTAAAATCATGTCAGGGCTATAATTCCTTTACTATTTAACTTTGTTTCTGAACTTTCATGAAATTTGACACACACACACACATATCTTGACGTAAAGGTGTGGCATGAAACAAAAGTAGGTCAAGTATCTGGGTCTCCACTATTTGTGTCCAGGCTATAATTCACTGGTTCTTTAACTTAGAATAATGAATCTTTACACACAGGTGCATCTGGACATAAAGGTGTGGCATGTACCAAAAGTAGGTCTCTAAGTCCATTATCTGGATCACAGTGACATACTTGTGAAATTATGTCAGGGCTGTAATTCCTTTACAATGCATCTACACATAAGGGTGTGTCATGTACCAAAAATAGGTCATTGGGTCAAGTGTCTGGGTCCGTGAGATATCCTTGTAAAATGGTGTCCAGGCTATTATTTCTTTACTATTTAACATGGTTTCATGAAAATTGACACACAATCTTGACTTATAGGTGTGTCATGAAACAAAAGTAAGTCACTAGTTCAAGGATCTAATCTACTCTATCTGTGTTCAGGCTATAACTCGCTTGTCCTTCAACTTACGTTAATGAAATTTTATGCACAGATGCATCTGGACATAAGGGTGTGTCATGTACCAAAAGTAGGCCACTACGTCCAGTATCTGGGTCACTGACATATTCTTGTAAATCGTGTCTGGGCTATAATTCCTTTAATATTTAACTTAGTTTCATGCAACTTCACATACACTTGTATATCTTGATGTACGGATGTGTCATGAAACAAAAGTAGGTCCCTAGGTTAAATATCTGGGTCATGGTGATAGCCTCTTTTTATTTTCTACAGTCATTCCAAAATGAGACCTGTGATTAGCAAGGTTATAAATGAGGTGGGGTGTGGGATCCAGCAATCTCTGATTGCCTTTTATTTTAAACCTGAGTGACCTTGAAAGGTCAAACTGCATAAATTTCTGTTGATTACTGTGTAAGTCAATGGGGATTGCAATGCTGATTCACATTTTTAACTGCTCCAACAAGTTAAACTCGTAAATAGTTCTAAGTTCCACGACATTTAATCAGCAAAGTAGCCAAGGTTAGCATGTAAGTGAATGGTGAAGTTGGTGAATTTTCCCAAGTTCTCCATGGGGTGTGACATCACCGCGAACTCCAGAATATATAGTGGGACTTTTCCAGAGTGAGCACTACCTGAAAATGTAAATACAACGACAAACAGTAACCAGTTGTAGGCCCCAGAAATAGTATCTTGTATCAGATGTAGCAGTCGCCCTGAGGTAATGAAATAAGGGTCAGCAATAGGCTGAGTGCCAAGCGCCCCACTGTGTCAAAGACGAAGCTCAATGGAGAAGGTTGCCGTTTTTGATATAAGTGGTAAACAATTGGCCAGATTCACTTCAAACTTGGTGGGGATGTACATTGGGTAGGTATCTAGCAACTGTTTTCAAATAGTTATGCTTCAATGATTTTTTTATTTTTAATGGTTTTCTTTTTTTTTTTTTAAGTTTTTGGTTAATTTTTGTATTCTATTGATTACCATGTAAATCAGTGGGGTCTGCAATGAAACTTCAAAGATCACTGATGTCTTGCTCCGGGGATACCTAATGTTTTTTGCATAAAAAACTTGCTTCTTAGTTTAAACTTTGAGTAAAGAGTGGAGGTTCCCATAGTAGATGAAAAAAGTGCAACATTTCAAATACTTGAAATGATTTTGTACATAAGGGCTCTGGCAATCTGATGCTACAGAACCATCAAATGTTTGTGGATTAAGATACTCGTGGCACCACAGTTACCAAAGTTTCTATGAACATGTGATTAGCAAATCGGCTGGAATGGGTATTCCAAAATTGAAAACATTTTGCACAGACAATAGAAACCTGATTTACATATTCCTTGCATCCAGGGTCTAGTTTCTGGTTTGATCATGTAGAACAAGAGGCCCATGGGCTAGATACCTACCCTTGTGCTCTGCTGGCACTGTGGCTATATTGCACCTGTTCATTTCAAAACTGAATCCTCTGGTGGCTTCTGAACATATAGGCCTAAAGCTTATGTACATTTAATGTAAAGATTGTCCACCAGATGGCACTTCGCTCTGCATGTAATCATAGCTTATTTGTGCAACTTCTGTGATGAATATTTTTGCATGTGCCAAGACAAGAATGAGTGAGTCCTTAACTTTATGTCCTCAGTGACCTTGGGACAGAAGATCAAGGATACCTAGATTATGTAAAACAACAGGCCCATAAGCCTGCCTGGTGTTGTGCTGACATTGCCATTGAAGTCCAAGCTACACCCTGCCATTACAAAATCACCTCTTTCAACTTAACAGGCATGATGACTTCACCAAGAAAGGTCCAGGTCACTGATATTACATACAATTCTTGCTTTAGACATTGTCTATATATCCTATAAATTTGGCAAGTCTAATCCAATTACTTTTCCAAATATGGAATTTTATATCCTAAAACACATTTTGGCTCATAATTTCCATCAAATTATAGGTGGCACCACTAGCAGGGTTCGCACAGGTCCTTGAAGTGCTTGAAAGTACTTGAATTTGCTACATTCATTTTCAAGGCCTTGAAAACCTTGAAAATCCAGAATTTTGGACAAAGGTCCAGGAAAAGTCCTTGAATTTTATTGTTAAGCATCACCCAATGAAGCAAGTTGCCAAGGAATATGAATATTTTCCGCAAAATTTAGCATTTATGAACTTGAATCACATTAAGATGAACACATTCTGCTGTCATTTTCCTTTGAAGTGGCTGGCATATTCCATTTGTCAAAATGTAACACTGCAAATTACAAAGTATCTTTTTGTCTTTAACCCCCTTTTAACCCATGTAGGTTTGACAGTTCTTATCAAATCAGGCCTAACCAATTATGGGAGCCTTATTTACATGTACAGCCTACTTTCTGGGACGAATACATTGTATCAAACATACAGGTAACAAAGAAAATCACCTTCCTAGAAAAGAAACTGGGGCATTCTTGTGAAAAATGTGCATGGGGATAGGTACATCTTTAGGTCTAATTTCACCCATATGTAGTTGTAGCAATTTTATAGACTAGATAGAGTCAATTTCAGGTATACAACCTATACTGGCTGTAGGCCTACATAAGTCACAGTAAACTCATGAAATAATCCATATTGAATTTATCTTTAAAAGGACTTTCGGTAATATGATCCACATATAGGCTTCTTTGTAAGTTTGTGGAAAGTCTACGGCCTATTTAAAAAATTGAGTCTGATTCATACATGGTTGGAATAAATAATAAATTTGGAATAAGATGCATTGGTCTTATGAGTAGAGGGTTGAAAAGTGATGATTTAAACTTGTCTGTTGTGTTCTATTGCTGGATCTGGTCCTTGAAAACTTGATTTAAGTGCTTGAAAAAGTCCTTGAAAGTCCTTGAATTTACTTTTCACGAACCTGTATGAACCCTGACTAGTATCATTAGCAATTTAGACTCTGACCTTTCCCACAATCCTGCCAAATTTGGTGAAGATCTGCTACAAATTAAAGATGCTAGAGTGTTCACAAGATTTTCATATTTTGACCCCATATTGCATAATATTTTGTAGGTGGCGCCACCAATATCGAAAAGAGACCTAGATTTTTATACACCCTATAAGTCCTGAAAGTTATATTGTGCTAAGTTGAAATCTGTGGACAGTATTGTGGTCCCAAGATTTTCACATTTTGACCTGTATATTACATAATACTATAGATGGCACCACCAACATTGATGTCGACAAAGATTTTTATACATTTTATAACTCATAAATGTTATATGGGCCTATCTCAAGAATTGTGGGGTGCAGAGCAATCATAAGATGACCCGTATACTCAAACTGGCCATTTGACCTTGACCTTCAACGCAGATTAAAAAATTGCTATCTTCAAAACATGCGTCCCATATTCAGCTTTCCATATATAGTCTGTTTGTTCAAATGGGGTCATAACTTTTTAAGTTATTGATGAAAAACAATAAACTTGGACAAGCGCCAAACTCCATAATTACTGGGCCAGATGCAGTGACCCAAAAAGTAGATAACCAAGTACAGTTTTATGTATTATGTAATCAAGTGAAATTTTGATCTGGAGGCTCAATTCTCTTTGCCATTGATGTCCAAGCTACACCTGGCCATGACAAAACCACCTTTTCAACTTTACAGGCATGGTGACCTCACAAAAATAGGTCAAGGTCACTGATAGTACATAACATTGTATTTTTGGCCATGGTCTGTATATCACATAAATTTGGCAAGTCTAATCCAATTTCTTTTCCAACAAGATATGTTTGTAAAACATAGATGCCCCCCACCCTCATTACCCTTGCCCTCACTACCCTATTGATAGTGGTAGATGGGGCACTCATGACCTTACAAAATTAGTGAAGGTTGATTACACATCAATGTCACATATCTTTTAACTTTAACCTAGCCCTTAAAAAATGACTAAAAACCTGGACAATATAAAAGTTATAGCTGAAAAATTAGTCATCATTTAGAAACCATATTCAGCAAAGTGGCTTTATGACCTTGGAAATTAGGGCAAGGTCACTCATTTTCACTTGACCTAGGCCCAAGTATGCAAGATATGTTTGCAAAACATAGATGCCCCCCTGCCCTCATTGACATGGAAACTGTTATGTAAAAATTATTGTAGAATGGTTGTATGTAATTGCTTCAAACTTGGTCTGATTAATAATGGTAAGTAGATGACCCCTATTAGGAACCCCTAACAGGAGATGATAATTAAAGTTGTGGCAAGGAAATTAGGTCAAGGTCACCCATCTTCAAACTTTGCCTAGCTTTTGACTAGAATGATACACCTGTACAGTATCAAAGTCCTAGCTCAAAAACTTCTTGAGTTATTGTGTGGAAACCACAGTCTACTGACCGATCGATCGACCGACCGACCTACCGACCGTCCGACAGACCAACAGACTGACCGGCAGACCAACCCACATGTGCAAAGCACCAAACTTTACATTTCTTTTAGCCCTTAACAAGGACTTTTTCGCGGTGCAGTATCCAAGTCCTTGCTCAAAAACTTCTTCAGTTGTTGTGCAAAAACAGCAGGAAGTCTACTGTCTGTATGTGACCCTCAAAACTGGGTCAAGGTCACCCATCTACAAACTCAAACTAGCCCTTATAGGCAACCATAAAGCTGTGCAATATAAAAGTGCTACCTCTAAAATGCAGGTTATCATGCGGAAACAGTATTCAACCAAGTGGCTCTGTGACCTTTGAAATTAGGTCAAGGTCACCCATATTCAAACTTGACCTAGCCCCAAATACGCACAATTATCCAGTGCAATATAAAAGTCCTAATTTAAAAACCTCTTCAGTTATCATGTGGAAACCAAAGTTAACTCAGGTACGGATGTGACCTTGGAAATTCAATCAAGGTCACCAAACTTTAAACTTCTTCTAGCCCTTAGCAAGATCTACAGACCTGTAAAGTGTCCCAGTCCTAACTTAAAAACTTCTTGAGTTATTGTGCAGAAACCACAGGAATTCTACAATCTCTCTTTGACCCAGAAAACTGGGTCAAGGTCACCCATCTTCAAACTCAACCTAGCCCTGACAGAGAACCATAAAGCTGTGCAATATACAAGTCCTAGCTCCAAGGTATAAGTTATCATGCAGAAAGCATGAAACCATATTCAGTAAAGTGGCTCTGTGACCTTTAAACTGCTGTCAAGGTCATCCATCTTCAAACTTCGTCTAGCTCCATATATGGACTATAATCCTGTGCAATATAAAAGTCCTAGCTTAAAAACCTCTTCAGTTATTGTGCAGAAACCAAAGTTAACTCAGGTACCACAGTGACCTTGGAAATTAGGTCAAGGTAACCCATCTCCAAACTTTGCCTAGCTTTTGACTAGAATAATAAATCTGTACAGTTTCAAAGTCCTAGCTCAAAAACTTCTTGAGTTACTGTGCAGAAACCACAGTCTACCGACCGACCGACATGTGCAAAGCTATATGCCCCACCTTCTTCGAAGGGGGGCATAAATATGGAATTTTACATCTTAAAACACATTTTGGCTCATAATTTCCATAAAATTATAGGTGGCACGAATAGTATCATTAGCAACTTAGACTTTGACCTCCCCCATAAACCCACCAAATTTGGTAAATATCCGACCAAAATTTAAAGATGCTAGAGTTTTCACAAGATTTTCACATTTCGACCCCTATATTACATAATAACGTAGGTGGTGCCACCAATATCAAAAGGGGCCTAGATTTTCATACACCCTATAAGTCCTAAAAGTTATATTGGGCTAACTTGAAAACTGTGGACAGTATCGCACTGACAAGCAAAAGTTTACTTACAGATGGACAGACATTAGCAGTCGCATAAGCTCTTCAACCTTTGGTCAGCAGAGCTAAAAACTGTACAGTATTACTTGCTGTATTCATCAACAACAATGAAAAAAAAGTTGCAACATAGGACAGATGGCCATTCAAAGAGGTAACAAAAGAAGTTGGCTCTTGTGTCCCAAAAATTGTAACCACAAAGAGCAGATGACCTTTGGCTGCAGTGGCCTCATAAAGCAGGTACCACTGTATTGTCTTTACATAGTGTTTCTGTTAGGATTTTTCTCAGGGGGTCACAAGCATCGAAATTCAGGGGAGAAGACCAGATTTTCACCAATTTTACATGTAAATAACCAAACCCTGTGACCCTTTAAAATTTTCTCAGAGGGTATTCAGACTTTGAAAGGGCAGCAAACCCCCACTTGGGGGTTAACAGAAACACTGTTACAGTTTTATACATGTGTAAACATACATATGTCACATCTTGTATCACACAGCAGTGGCTGTTATAAAACTATCTAGGGCCCCAATCGCTTTATGAACATCACTAATTTAGCTTAATTTTGCTTTAGTGCATTGACAGAATTATCTCGCTTTAAAAATAGGATCAAAATGACAGAAATCCTGGCAAAAGACTTAAAATGATGGTAAAATGTTGAATATTACACAATATGGCTTCTTGCTGCTTAATACTATGTTCTGGGGACCTGCAAGTGTAAGAACAATGTGAATCCACGCAGCTTCATGAAGTCCTATTGTTCTGGCATGTACAAAGAACACTGACCCAGGCAAAAGATCTGCAAATTTTCAGCACTATAGAGCTAAACGGACCTGTGACAAACTTCGAGCCATGGCCTATTTATGTCAGCTCTTGGGGTGAAAGTGGGTCCAGTTGTGGCTCGTTCTGTATGCGAGTCTGGACTAGACCAGGCTGTTTGGTCCATCACAGGTCTCCAGCATTGGTCCAAGGATGGACTCGCTTGCTTCATGATGCTGGGACATAGCACAGTTAGTTGTCATTGAATGATCAGATGTTGTCTTATTCCACACTAATCAGTTTTTCCCGCTAAATATCTAAATGTCGTCTCCTAATTGTATTTTTCTGATTCAGGGATTATTTTTCAAAATTTTGGATGAATCTTGCACGGAAGATCATTCCAAATAATATGCCCATAGTCAGCAGCCCAGAGCGCGCCAAGGAAAGCTGTTGACCCAGTCTTCTATCAGGGTGGAATGTGTTAAACTTGTGGGTGGTCAGCCCTGAGGTCCAGGTCTAATCCAAATCTTATGTGGTTATAGCCCCCTACCCACCCCCGCCCCAAAAGTTTGGAAGATATTCAACATTTTAACTTTTCGAGTGCCCAAATTAGCATAAATTAAAATTTACTGTAAATACATCCAATGAACCATAAACAAGTTGTGAACAATTCTAATTTACGCTAACTAAGGGCGCTTGAAAACTTTCTCAGACTGCTATTGAATGGTTTTCTCAAAAACTTTAATGCATTCTGTAAGTATAGAAATTGGTCTATAATTGGGTGGATTTGTTTGGGTTTTCAGCTTTAAAAATTGGTGTTACTTGGTCCACCATTTTCAAAGTTGCTGGGATGCGACCGCTTTTGAGAGAGGCATTTGTGATGTACATGAGAGATGCAGCTACAACATCTCCAGAATCAATCATCAACATCGTGTAGATGTTGTCAAGTCCAGTCCACTTTGTTATTTCAGGTTTTAAGTTGTTGTGGAGTACCTGTGTGAAAGATTCAACCATCTAGACATGCATTCACACTGGATTTATCAGGTAGCAAACAACCTTAAAGGACCCCAATGTAAACTTGTATGTGGGCACTGGTCTTTTGAAGATAGAACCAGCATTGCATGGAACAAAATACCACCAGATATTAGGGGCTCACAGAAAACATGCACTTTGAAAAGAAACATTTGAAACTGATTTTCAGAGAAAGAAATGAAAATAGTGTAGATGTAAAATACCTGGTCATGATTGCTTTTAGTTACTGAATGTTTCTATAATGTTCGTTACCACTTTTATCAATCCTTTATTATCTAGTGTTTCGTCTCGTTCATTGTAATATTCATGTGTCTATGTGCCAGGACCTTGTTGGAAACCAATGCCAGTACTGTAAGAGCTTCTTGTTTAAATAAAGGCTACTTTACTTATATAACACATAATGCAGTTTTGATCCAACAGCAGCATTAAAGTATAATATAGTTCTAAAACAGTAGTCAGGTTACTACATTCATGGAACCTTACTGGTCACTGCTCCACAATCATTTTAGAATACTTAATTAACCCACAGGTCTAACAATTTGTTTTAGCTCCAAGTAAAACACTGCTCTTCACTCTCCAGCTGTAACCCTAAACATCACAGCCAGCAGACCACACTTATGAACATGAGTAATGCTGGACCAGTCCAACTTGTTGCAACAATAAGACAACTACATAATAAGCATTATTCTTTTATTTACAAGATTCACAGGATACACACATGTATAGGCATATTATGAAAATCCCCTTTGCTGTTACACAGTAACAAAGTATTGTAGACTTAAAAGTACTTCCAATTTCTCAAAAAATAATCCATCTGTACTTGTCAATCTGAACAAAAATACTGTTCAGATTAACTTTTCTCCCAAAATACATAACACTTAAAACTCACTGCAAGACCACAAGAGTGCATAAGATCTCAAGGCTTTCTACTTGGTGATTGAAGACAGATGTGCCTCACAGATATGTATTTAGTGTTCAATAAGGCCACTAGATGTCACTTAGTGCAGTGCTTTATCACAAGTGGGATTTTTAAATTCCACAATTCACAGGGTCCAGCCAGAAATAAGTTTGTTGATGGTCCCATTCAACCACAGGAATTCCTGATAGAGGCAATGTAGTCCCCATTATATATTGTTCTTTTTGCAATAATCTGCAACTGCACTTGTATTATATTAAAGCTATCTCCATGCATATAGTATCAGCAAAAACTTTAAGAGTACATAAAAACCACTTCTAACAATAGCGAGAGCTCAATGTTATACAATAGATAATAGTGTGTGTAGTTCTGACAAGAAATGCCTTTTACCATGTTCTCTTGTCCATAGTGTTAATTTGGAAAGAATACCTGGACAATCTTGCAATATGAAAATAGACAGAAATTACAGTATCTGTAATTTGTGAGGCTGAAAATAAAAAATGAATCAATAGAAATTACAATAAAATGAAATAACAAAATTATATAAAGCAACTGATTGGTCAATCTGACAAAATTTTAGTTCAATGAAAGTATATTGAAATTCACATCCAAACAAAAATTTACACTGGCATTTGTCCAGCTTCTCAGATTTGCTACACTGTTAGTAAGTCACTTCTAAAACTTCACAGCTATGCGGACTCGACCTTTTCTTCCTTCAAGAGAACAACTCCTTCATGTCTTTATATTTTTTCTCCATCCACTATCATTGTATTAAATGCCAATTTTCTTTAACATTTTTGGACATCTCAGTCACACTTCACATGGCAGTAGCATCTGATATGTGTTCATTACCAGCTACCAGTGCTCTGCACTGGTTACTATGGTAACCTTGCATGTCTGTCATGTGCACATTTGTTCTGTTTCAATCCACAGCTATACTATTAGCCACATGTCAGGATCTCTTTATAAAATCACCTTTTTGTTTAAAAGTATACACCTTATGTTCCATTGTTCTGTTTGCTTTTATTAATGTGATAAATTAATGATTAAAATGGTCAACTCTTCAAATACTGAAGATTCTGAAAGTGTAACAAAGTAGATAATGTTCTTATAAATGATATATCTACCGATCCTTTCAGTAAAATAACTCGATGATTCCCTCAACGAATGAACAGTAACAATACATCTTTTCCTGAATCTCACAGAATGTATATACTTCTAGCAAAGTAAATTAATATGCTTTTAAAACTGCATCTCTTTCAATACAGAATGCCCTCCTGTTATAATTATATTGGTAAACTGTAAATGTTTATCAAATTTCTTAATTGCCACATAATCCATACAAAAATATAAAGAATTGTCATATAAAGCAAGAAGAAACTGAGACAATTGTAAAACTACCTAAATGCAATGGTTGGTTCTTGGTTCACATTACACTTCTTACTTTGAAAGGAAATTACTCTGAAATTGCTCTTCCTCCTTCATGGCTTCACAAATGGCTAACTGTAGAACATATGCATATTATGCCTGCTACACAAAGCAAATATAATTTCACCAGTTTGTCATTTCCGTATACATTTACCTCTCAAATTTATGCTTCAGCACCGTCTCTGATGCAACACCCTGTTATTTTGTAATGTTAATAAGTCTTTGGATTGATGTGCATACCAAACATTTAGTTCAGTTCTTGGGCTAAGAGGAGATTTTTTCTCTTTCTCTGCACCTACTCTTGATGATAGGGCCTCATAAGTGATTTTCTATGCACATTTATTGAAGCCCTTCACTATTAAAGTACTCCATCTTACACTTTCGTGAAATGGGACTCTTGTCTCATTTTCAGCAGTAGTAACAGTAACTTTCTGGGTCCGTCAAATCATAGTAGATACTTGTGCAGATGGAATATAGAAATCACCAAGAAAATACATAGCATTTTTTTCCCAAAAACTTTTTCTTCTTAAAGCCTAGCTCCTATGTTGTCAATGCAGTGTCTGCAAAGGATAAAGTGGAGGCACTTGTTTGCAGTAATTTGCACTCCCTCTTGTCTGTGATGTAATCTCCATATTATTTATCACTATTTTTTTGTTTTCACATGAAAAACTGCAATAAATCTATGCACAAAACTTAGAGCCATGCCAGCAGAGCTAAGTTTACTTGTAACACAGTCTACTTCCATTGCACAGTGATTAAAATGAAGATTCATCATAGCAGAACCAAAAAGGATTCTTGTGAGTCAATGAATGCAAATTTTAAGATAAATAGAGCACTTACAAGATGCCCCAACTTTACCTGTGCCTTAAACAGTTTCAGGACAGGTCAAATAGACCCAAGAGTATGCACTGATAAAAAATAACCCATCTGGACTCTGTAAGGCATACAAAGGAGCTGGAAACATTAATCCACAAACTTTACATACTGTTTCATAAATGTTCGGACACTGAACAGTCATTATGGAAAGACTGGATGGCTGTGCAAACACCATCCACTTTGTTCCTTGTTGTTATACATTTGAAGCATAAATGTGTTATGTAGGTTCATTTACTTCTAGTACAGTACAAATGTTCTACATGTCCCATGAGTGAAAATGACAAAAAAAAATAATTGAAGAAAAATGTGATTTAAATGGATTTAAAACTGCACAGCAGTAAAACCTTGCAGTTCACTTAGATTCTAAGAGATTGGTACATGAAACAAAAGTAAAACTCAGTTGGCCTTATTACAACCTACAGCAGGTTTATGTTCGTGAATATGAAAAGATGAACACAATGTAAGTAACTGACTTTGTAACAAGTGCAATCTATACACATATGTATAACATGCATGTATACACTTTATACATGCGTACAAGCTTTATGCACATATGTACACTATGTATCCTCTTATAGGACTCAACTACATTTCCCTGCCATTCATGTCATGAGCACCATCTTAAAAAGGACCACACGGCGGCATGATGTTGACATCAGTACTGCATGTTCCCCTCACTGTGTCTTGTACTTGTAGTCCTACATAATGACTATGTTGTCATGAGCTGCAACAAAGTGGGACTGGAGAACACTCTTGCTGGACCAAGATCTCCAGTATGTCCATCTGAACCAGCACCCGTTGGTATCACAAAGATAATACCTGCTGCCAGTAACATAACTCTCACTTTTTGGCACACATGGTAAAGAGGGGGTGCTTCAGTAACTCTTTGGCTGGTGGACGATCATCACGACTTGGCTCAAGGCAACGCAGCATTAAATCCCGCACAGGTGGACTAAGATTTTCAGGAATTGGTGGTGGATGCTCTGAGGAGGCTATCTATAAATGTAATGAAAAAATTCCTTTTAGCATCATGCCAACATTGAAAATTAAACTTTGCTTAAAAATTAAGTGTCATCCTCCAACACATAATTTTTTCACAGGAGGTGTGAAAATATGCCTGGCCCGCACAATCTCTCAAGAAAAAAAATCACTGCATGTTACACAGTTTGTGTCCTTTAAATTCCAGCAAAATAAACAGATGGGATAACTTCCAAGTTTTCTGAGCTTTCAAAATACGAAATATTTCACCAGGTAACCAGTTTCCACACATACCTTGAAAATAAGAGCCAGATGATTGGATAGATCATGTGCTCCCCATGGTGGCTTGGTAGTAGCCATTTCTATCATGGTACATCCAACACTCCACACATCACAGCTCCTCCCATAGTTGTCTCCACGCAGCACCTACAGAACCACATATTCACAGCATACAGTGAACTGACCATTTTCCCTAAAATTTAGGCCTTCCCGACAGAGGCCATCCCTCTTACGATGTCCTGATGTTCATGCTTCCTGCAAGATATCCATTCACAGTCAGTCTTTCTCATAAGATGCCAACTATCATGGAGCCACTTTTCTGTCAGACTTTCAGCACTCCTACTGGATTCCACTTGCCCATACAGCATTTAATTATTTTCGACATCATACAATGTTTTATTGCTTTGAAACCCCAATACCTCATATTTTATGACAAATATGTGCATAAGGAACATAAAATTAATAGTCCATGGCTGTTTTTGAGAACCCACAATAGTGCCTACCGTACTCGCTGGCATATAAGTCGATTTTTGGGGGAATAAATTTAAAACTGAAAGTCATGCTGCGACTTTTACGCCAACCACAGGTGTAAATTTGCAATTAGACCGCTCTGTGAGACTCCATTCCTGATCTCCGTATTCAACGGCACCATATATTGTTTTTGCCGGTAATCGGCAGCCCATTTAACATTGATGAATCTTGGCATGTAACAATAAAACGCACATTTTTTGCTTACCTGTTAATATTCTGTGTGTTTTTGTCATATTTACTTGAGGAAAAAATGAAATCTTTAATGATTTGGTTCAATGTTTGCTCAAAGCAAGTCGTGGCATTCATGATTGAGAGTGATCGTAAACACGCTGTTCACTATGACCTAGATTTTCTTCGATGCGATTGGGCCACATTGCCACCTTGTGGCAAGATATGAAACTAGTTTCAAAATGCAACATGAAGATGGCACCTGGCCACGTCCTGGTTATGAGTTAAATTAAAGACAGCACAGGTGAAACTTCAATTTTCACTGTTCAAATTTAATTCATAAGTACCCATGCGAACATTTTATGTTGATATTTTACATCCGTTGCTCATTTTTTGTCACCGATGAAAGGTTACCGATAGTTTCCTCGTTTATCGTCCACCCGGGCACCCGCCATTTTCGATGACGATCTTGAATGTCTTTTTTTTTTAAACATAATTTTTATGGAAAACACAAGTGAGACTACTGTCTACATTCATCTTTTAAGTATTAAGTTTCCAACAGAACTTTCTATGTACTTTTTCAATCTTAAATATCAATATCTTTGTCACCAGCTGGATGGTTACCGATAGCTTCTTGTGACCCTTGACGATCTAGCCTGGGGTTTTGCGTGGGGGCATTTTTTGTTTTTTTGGGGGCGACTTTTATGTCGAACATGTCTTTGAGGAGGCTTTTCCCCTCTCCAAAGTTAGGGGTGCGACTTTTACGCCCATGCGACTATTAGGGCAGCGAGTACGGTATTTAGTTCAACACATTAATTACATAAACCTTTGCTTTTGTCTCGAGCCAAGACTGCATTCTTAAAACTTCCACATAGGCAATACGATTTGGCGTACTGTGGGTATGAATATGGAATAGAAAGTGTAATTGCTGCGTACAACATGCCTACATCATACAGCCACGACTTCCCACATATGGATATGTATTTCTCATGAGAAACATGGCATTTGTGTTTTACCTCGGGTGCCATAAATGCAATAGTTCCTAGCAGCTGTCCCTGGAACTCTCCCGCCCCAGTCTGCCTTGATGCCAGTCTGGCAGCTGCACCAAAGTCACCAATCCGCACCCTCTGACCAGTACTGTCTACTAATAGGTTAGCACCTGGATATACAGGACATAAATACATGAATATTCTGCACTCTTTACTTGTTTCATGTGACATTGGTGACAAGTTGTCAACTTTCAGCAGTGTCATGTTCTTAACATGAGCCACATCAAATTTTGCCTTTTTGGTTAATACTTGCGAGCAATTTGTCAATGAGGCATAAATTTTTTAATCAGCACATTTAATGTTTTAGTTGACCGAGGTAGAAAACAGCTATATTCAATCTGTTTAGGATGTGAATCAACTACATAACATGATTACTTGCAGAGATAATACAAGATGCTTTTAAAAGCACACGTAAATTAAGATACTTTTACAACCATCTGCAACTGCTTCATAAAGTGTATCAACCTAAATAGAACATGACACAGTAACCTACACTGAACTGTAATATATCTGTTATGAAACTTGCATTTTGATAATGGATGTGGTTGTGAACAAGCCGAGCAATCAAAGACAAAGAAACAGTCACTGTACCCCAGCATAATACCCATGGTGCAACAATCAATATTTGTAGTCATCACTGCAAATAAACTGACCTTTCAAGTCTCTATGTAGTATGTTGTTCTCATGCAGGTGAGCCAAACCTCGTAATACTTGCTGGGTGTAGCTTGACATAACAGCTTCTGTGAATGGCCCAAACATGTCTAAGAGGTACGACACTGACCCACCTGTCATCATAACACATCAAATATAAGAGTCTCATTTCAGAATACCTTCCTGTCATTGATATACCCATTTATATACAAACTGTGCTTCAGGTCAGAAAAATTTGTGATCAAACCAGAATATTATTACCATGTCTCATTTACTTAGTATCCATATACATTTTACTAATATCACTTTCCATGGAACTGATGCGTTGAATGTATATTTATGCTAAACAGTAAAGCCCAACATTGGAAAACATAGAACACTTATCACATCAACAAAAACTGTGGTGTATTATCCAGAGACACACTTCTCCCTGGCCGCAACTATATACCGTGTATGGCTACAACATATAAATTTAGGATATTGCCACACAAGAAGGTGCTGCATATATTACTGTCTGTCCATGACACAGTAAAGCTGATGTCATGTAAATAAATAGAGCATTCACAACCAGTGACTGGCCAATTACATGTAAATGACCACTCCTTGCTGATACAGCCCTGGAAATCATGCAAATTTCCTATGCTGGTGCAAGCTCTGGCTCTTTGCTACAAATGCCTAAACATTATTGCCCAGAGACACCAAGATGTTTCACAGTGCTGACAGAAAGTTGTATCACTGTGGTGCAGGGTTTCCTCCAGAAAAAAAATTTAGGGTACGGAAACATGCCAAAGCAAAGACATGTTTCATGCTGAATCCATATCATTATCATGGGGGTGGGGGGTCTGAGGGTCCTCCCCCAGAAAAATCTTTTGAATTTACATGCTCTAAAATCAATTCTACAGCATTTCTGGGGGCTACAGGGATCCAGAAGGCTTTGAAAGTCTGAATTTTTAGCCCCAGCATGCCCAGCTTGCATCATTTTGCATGTTACTTTCAAATAGTTTAGGGTACGGAGTCTTCCCTCAGAAAATTTTAGGGTACGGAATTTTACCCATTTTATCCTCTGGCAGAAACCCTGTGGTGTGACATCATACTGTGCTTTTCCTTGTATAACCAATCAGGTTCATTCTCGCTTTGCTCATACATTACATTGTGGCCAACCAGAGACACTCTTTGACAAGTAAGTGCAAATGGTAATAAAGTCATAGACTTGCTCAAGTCTCACTGGACTGTCTTCCGTATTTTATTTAAAATCAAATTCATTGCAAAATGAAATTTTAAGTAAACACACGTCGTAGCCTTATTCTGTTACAATACAGGTAGACCCTTAAACCTAGCTAATTGGCGTGGAACGTGTCTATAACCAGAAAACATTGACTCCAGCTGATAAGCGCCGGGCGGTCTGCACTGTGTTTCTTATCACACAGACAAGCGAGCGGTTATAAGGCACCCCTCATAAGAAGCTGTTAAATGAGCTACTGTGTAATGAAGGGTTAATTGCAGTGCAGCGCGTCAGGAGGAGGGCGTCCAGTGAGACTTGTAAAACTTGCCGGCTTGTTGCTGCTATGAATTATTCATGAGCAGTCAAGCACGTGACAGATTCAAGACCGTCTCCAATTCCTTGTATTGACTGTTGTTTATTAATCTTTACATGCAAGCACGCCCCTTTTATTGTAGAGAAACGTCAGTTCTTGCCGATGGCTACTTCGATTTTGCGTTAAAATGAATATTTTCCTTCTACGATGATTTAAATCAATGACCGGGCCGTTGCTTGTGACAATTTGAATGATGGAGCTTTGCAAAACTGCACAAAAATAGGCCTAGGGTGATTTCATCGTCTCGATCTCGATCTCGATCTTTTTTTCGTCTACGCGCTATGTTGTTTATATTGTTAGAATGCTCAGAACCTTGTCTATTTTAACAACAAGCTCTCCCATTGACTGAAACAAAAGTATTTTAGGGGAAATCCCTTCAAAACTGCTTCTATTTCAAACAGATGCGTCGTTATTTTAGTCGGAAACTACAGCCCCCAGAATCGATCACATGGGGTTCGCTGTCCAATCAAAAAGTTTATCTACCGCTGTTTCGTTCGGTAGTACTCGCTGCCTCATGTTGTGAAGTCTGGTTTGAAAATGAAAGATGGGTGACATTTGTCACTTTGTGTGAACACAAGTGACGATTACGGACAATTTATTAAAGCAAGAAACAAAATTTAACGCTGTAAATTGGCCAGAATGATAACATACTACCACTGTACCAGTCTTTGCGTACAATACTCAATAGAGCAGAGGGTCCATTTTTTTTTCACGGAAAGAGAGGAAAATACGCCAGCCGCAGGTAAAAAACATGGCTCGGGGTGAAAATACCGCTGCCGCTTGTGTTGATCATGTTGACAGTTTTTCAGTAACTGCGACTATTTACTGCAGCAACAAGCTCTACCACTATAATTTATTGACACTTATAACACACAAACGATCTTTAGAAAAAAAATAAAGAGGAACCATCGTTCGTTACGCTAACCAAGAAAAATGTGCGGACCGGCACCCATGCAATTGTATTCATAATTCACACAGGTTTGACCGCTTTGATCAAATCGTGATTGAGATCGATATATTCCCTTTGTTAGGTTGCAGGGCACGAGTTTTTTTTTTTTTTTTTCTTGTTTAAATTGACAAAAGAACCACATAGAAATGTAGAGATCTTACTCAACAAAACTTAAATCAAGACGTGGATCATTTTGCATTATTGCAAAAATGAAAAAGTTGTGGCACTTTTACGCCAGCATGTCGCATGTTGCGCAACCAAACAAAAAATGCCAGATCTCCAAACTGCCCAGAGTGCTGGGGGGGGGGGGGGGGGGGGGGGGGGGGTGAATTAGCACAACACAATGAGACCACTCAAATATTCTGGGCGTCTTGAGCTTGGTCTGACCTCTGATTTGACTTCTCGGATTCCGCGAAACCCCGGATGTTGTGACGTCACTCCCACCGAAATGATGGTAGTCCAGAGTGGGCTTGTGCAAGTTTGACAAGTCCCTGGTGTCGGCAGCCGGAGGGAGACAGTCAGCTTTGTCTCGCTTGACTGGCCAGTGACTAGCCATGCATTCCTTTGAAGACCACTTTGCCTTCAGCCTTATCGCGATGATAATGGGATTAGAACTGACTAGGACTCAATTGCTGCTAGTGCTACTGTTGAAACTGGCACGGCGACAGTGTCGACCAGTTTTAAAAAAAACCAGTAGGACCTACTTAATAACACCATGTAGTTGGGATAATAATATACAGTTAACTTCGAGGAGGGGAAAATATATCGCTCTTCTGGGTGGGACCGTGGGATGGAAAAATAGGGACATGCACCAGGGACTTGTGCAAGTCTAATAAAGTCATTGTATGGTTGGACTTGAAGCTGTATCATTTCCTATATAAACAGCTTAGTTCCTGTATCATCACAAGACCACAGTATTGTTAATACAGTTCCAACCACATGATAACTCTTAAGTACCAACTGCAATATACTTAGTAAAAGCTCTGCTTACGTACCTGGCATCCACTCTGTAAACATAAAGAAGTGACAGCCCTGCTGGGTGGCCCCAAGTATGCGTACGATATTGGAATGATTTAGTTTGGCCATCATCTGGATCTCCTCCTGTACAGCCTCCACTACTTTTTCTTGCTCGGACAGAGAGTTCCGGCATACTGAGATCTGAAATGATACAGTTATGTAAGTCCATGCAGTGAAAATCTCATTTAAAAACCAGTGCTTTCTCTTCATAGTAATGATGGTGGAGTCCATCATATAACCTACCTTATATTATTGGGTATTTTAATGTCAAACAGGCTATAAAACTGGCAGAGTAAAAGTGTTTCTATTACAAGAACATGCTCTCCAAAATCTGGGTATTATATGAACATTTACATCTGCAATCTTTGCAGCCATTGATCAACAGTTTTTACTAATGAAAATGTCTCCTGAAATTTATGTAGGTCACACTTTTATCAGTTTCTGAAATACATGTGTCACCCTCAAGACTGATAAGGAAGAGAAACAAGAGGGCTGTGTGAACAGCCCATGCTCAGCTGATCTTGACATTCATCACACTTGCAGATCTATGAACTTGGGAAAGGATCAAGGTCACCCATGTTCTGAGTAAGTCTGACCATTATAAAAGAACACTAACATGTGCAACATCAAGGTTCAAGTAGTTCTCAAGTTATAATGAAGAGTAAAATTCATGTATATTGCACTGTGACCCCAGAAATGAGGTCAAAGTCATTCATGTACTGTCTGAGCATGACCTTCATACAAAAACATTAACATGTGCAACATCACAGTACTAACTCAAAACAGATCTCAAGTTATCAAGTAAACAGTAAATTTTGTGTCAGTTGTCCTGTGAATTAGCACTAGAATACCCATTGACTTCCATAGTAATCAATAGGAAAGCTGCATTGATCGATAAGTACCCGAGTTGAAAATACTTAAAAATCAGGAATCTAAAGCAGTGCCACATAGTAAACAACTTTGTTTGACCCTTCAACAAGAACATATCCATCGCATTTCACTTTAATCTGACTGACAGTTCTGAGAACAAGTGAAAATTAACAAAACCATATAAAAAATTCATTAAAAAAAATTAGAAAAAATTGCAGTGCCACCTGGTGAACAAATTGGGAACTATGTGTCCCTGGGAGTGTCTATGAACGATATCAAAACAACTGGGTGAGCAGTTTCACAGGTGAAGAGTTTTTAAGGTTTGCCCCCAAAAAACGAAAAAAAATCATAAAAATTCCAAAAATCAATAGAGCGTGACCATTTGAACAAACTTCGTAGAGATCCACCCAAGGCACATCCCCACCTAGTTTCAAGTAAATCTGGCCAAAATTATTTAAGTTATAACCATTACAAGAAATTCCCATGTTAAAACTTTTGTAAAGATTTTTGAAAAAAAAAAATCATAAAAAAACCAAAATTCATTGGAACATGACCATTGGAACAAACCTGGTAGACACCCACCCAAGGTACATCCCCACCAAGTTTGAAGTTAATCTGCATGACGGTTTTGGAGAAGAAGTCTCAAATGTGAATTAGCATTGGAATACTCATTGACTTCCATAGTAATCAATAGGAAAGCTGCATTAACCCATAAGTACCCGAATGGAAAAAATCGTTAAAAATCAGGAATCTGCAGCATTCTCACATAGTGAACAACTTTGTTTGACCCTTCTAGGAGGAACATATCCACCACGTTTCAGCTTAATCTGAGTAAAGGTTCTGCAGAAGAAGTCGAAAATAGCTATAACACACAAAAATTCATAAAAAATTAGTAAAAAATTGCAGCGCCACCTGGTCAAGAAATTAAGAACACAGAGTCCCTAGGTGTCTTCTCGTGTGATATCAGAGTGATTGAGTAAGCGGTTTTGGAGAAAAAGATTTTTCAAGATTTGTCCAAAAAAAGAAAAAAAAATTCATTAAAAATCCAAAAATCACTGGAGCATGACCATTTGAACAAACCTGGTAGACACCCACCCAAGGTACATCCCCACCAAGTTTGAAGTTAATCTGCATGACGGTTTTGGAGAAGAAGTTGAAAATGTGAATTAGCATTAGAATGCTCATTGACTTCCATAGTAATTAATAGGAAAGCTGCATTGACCGATAAGTACCCGAATGGAAAAAATCGTCAAAAATCAGGAATCTGCAGCATTCCCACATAGTGAACAACTTTGTTTGACCCTTCTACAAGGAACATATCCACCATGTTTCAGCTTAATCTGAGTGACGGTTCTGGAGAAGAAGTCGAAAATAGCTATAACACAAAAAAATTCATAAAAAAATAGAAAAAAATTGCAGCGCCACCTGGTGAACAAATTAAGAACTAGGTGTCCCAGGGAGTGTTTCTGTGTGATATCAAAGTAATTGGGTGAGCGGTTTCAGAGAAGAAGATTTTTTAAGATTTGCCCAAAAAAGAACAAAAAAATTCATTAAAAATCCAAAAATCAATGGACCATGACCAATTGAACAAACTTGGTAGAGACCCACCCAAGGCACATCCCCACCAAGTTTGAAGTGGATCTGGCTGACGGTTTCGGAGAAGAAGTCGAAAATGTAAATTGTTGACGGACGACGGACGGACGGACGGACGACGGACGGAGGACCATAAGATAAGCTCAGCTGACTGACAAGTCAGCTGAGCTAAAAAATCACAAAGCGCAGATCTAGCTTTAATGATTGAAATATATATATCTTCATAGCAATAGGAGAGGTCACAATCACCAATTTTCTTCATGACTCATGCTCCCTCATTATAACGCAGTAGTTGGGGTCCATCAAACAAATAAAAAATTATAGAGACATCATTTTATATCAAGAGTACCTCTGCAAGAACTCCTTTCAATCACAGTAAAAAACAAACAAAATCTAGTGAAATCCAATAAGTTTTATCATATCAAAAAAAAAAAAAAAGAGAGAGAGAGTGACAGAGAGAGAGAGAGAAAGAAAACCTTGCATTTAACAATATCCTACAACGCAGTTCATGTAAATGGACCAGTCGAAGAAATCGTCATTATAGACACTTTGTTGCAGTGTGGGTTTGGCCCCTGCAGTTCAAGGTAAATGAAATTTACAGAACACATACCAGTATCTGTTGATTGAACAGCTACAGCTGGCACTGTGGCAGTAGTATGGTACCCGGTACTCACACATTACATAATGCCAGGTTGTCTTTGATTAGACCAGTATCTAACAGTACACACTGCCAACATCATGCAGATAAATAACTGGTTTTGCACAAGCAAGTCCACCATGGCACACAGAACACATGTTCAATTTCTTCCCTGGTTAAAAAAATCTGTCATATCTTTTGCTTGAGCCAGTTAACTGAATAAGCTTTTTTTTACAGCCTAGCATGGCTGCAGATGAAGGGAAATGAATACTTTCTTAGACTGACTACTCATCTTCCCTGAATAACTGCTACAGTGCGCATGAAGTGATTCCCTGGCAAACACTTAAGTTCTGTTCCAGCCAGTTTGCGGCTCAATGGTCAACAGCGGTCACATCTACAGTACAAAGTACATGCAAACTTCGCCCCACTCTCACATGGTGCTCTGCATACTGTGTTTGCTGTGGAACACCAAGGAAAACAAAAGCCTGGGCCAGTGATAAACTGACCCTCAAACTTTCACACTTTATGACATAATCTCAGGCATTATGGTGACTCAGTTCTCAGTTAAGAGTAGATGTAGCATTCCTGGGTGAGTTGATGAGGCACAGAATATCATAATGAACACTGCATATGATGGCTAATCTTACCAATTTACGATATGTCTGACTGATGTTATTCATGTACATGTATGTAAATAAATCTCCACCAGGAAATATCCATGCAAAACACATTTGCTTTGTCCATAAAGATATCAATATGCAATTGTACCTACTTATATATCATTTTCTTTAGGATAAGGACACAGTAAAATAATAAAATAAATTACCAAATCTTTATTTACATGTGTCAAATTTAATGACTGCAACAAATGTGATCTGGGGCTTGGGAGCCACAGGGGGTCCACATCATAACCAAATCTGTGTTATAGTGAGGGAGTACTGTGTACCATATATTTCTTTTATTTGTATTACCTTTTCCCTAACACCAGCACTATTTTCATTGGACTTTGAATTCTTTCTTGATAATTTCTAATAACTTCCCCATGCAGATACTCATCAATATGTGTTTACAGGCAATCCAGAAATGTCTGTCAGAGCTCATGCTCTCAGAACAAAACCAGCAATAATTTCCACATACTAATGTAAAATTACAATTGGAATACTGCATATAAACTTTATTACAATGGCCAATCACACTTCAAAGGTAAACGCAATACACATCTTGCATGACAAGCGTAACTCTATACAGGTATAAAAGGGCTTGAATAGTCTTCCTACCGGTAACCATCCCTGATGATGAATTAATCATCGAAACCGGTCGGACTATGGCCTCTTGATTTAATGGTCACTCAGCCTAGTCTAAGCTGTCTGAAAAGAAGCAAGTTTACCTGTTTGACACACATGAGTGTGCCGGTCTTGATATCACGGGCTTGGTAGCAGGTACTGAAGGCACCTGTGCCAAGGACTGGTCCTCTTCTCCACTGGTAACTCTCCATGTATGTACTGGTGGTAGAGCTGTTCTTGTCTCCTGTGCCATTCTGTTCATCACAAATAAAGAGCCATCATGATTTGTCACTAAGTTCACTTTGGTGGTTTGCACTCAATACATGTACATACTGTACCATTATGGAACCAACTTGCAGGACTTATTCATCTTACAATGTTAAAATGATAACATAAAGCATCACACAACAGCAACAGTGCTACTAGGAGGAAAATATTCTGTGTTCTTACTAAAGTCAACACATGTAACCAAATCTCACTTGTACTGAATTATGCTTAAGCTTTTGAAGGTTTGAAAGTTCAAAATGGAATCAATTTACATCACTTCACTCTTTGACGTACTTTCGTACAATAGTCACTTCTTTGAGAAACCCACATCTGTCAATACATGTATTTAGAAATTTCATCAGGGAGATTATGCACAATTAAAATCTTGAGCAAGGTTTGGTGTTTGAATGTTTAATGACACTGTACAGCAGTGAGAAAAGAGCCCGGATATAAACTTATTTAGGTACTTAATAACACCCACTTGGCCTTAGACACTGCACCATCACACTGAGAAAGGAGGTGAACAAGCCTTAAGTTGCAAAACATTGAACAAAGTGGGACTTTTGTCATAAAAAAGGAAAATGCTAAAATAAAAACTCAATCAGCAGATTAAGGAAGGCGACTAAAATTGGGACTCCTGCCAAAATCAGGTGAGTGAACACCTACAAGTACCACTCCAACAATAAAATGCCTGCCTTTTTAAAGGCCTCACTATCAAATGTTAAGCATTATCTTTTCCTTGTTATTTGACAGCCATGGAGAAATCTCCAGCTTTATGACCACTTTTACACCTGCCATATGGGTGGCATCTAAATGGAGGCACTACTGTTACTTTTTGGATATCTGACAGTCATATTCTTTAACTTTACATCTGCTACTCCAGTTTGCACTTGCCTCATCTTGTATGTGGATTGTGAGAGTTTTATCACCAGCTTCCTTTGAGGGAGACAGGCCAGGAACAAAAGGCAGAGAGTTTTGTACAGTGGATCTTTCCAGGGCTGCCACAAGCGCTTTGGCTTCCTCCAGTTCTACTTCCTCTTTACAGGGACACGGTTCCTCCTGTCCCTCTCCCTGCTGGCTACTGGGAACTGCAAATATAGCACACACATGTAAACATGCCTTGGCAGAAAGCTTGATTTAACTGTAAAGAAGACAGGAAAAGACACCAAAGCACACAAATTTATGCTAATCATTTCTATTAGCACATGGGCAATTTACAGTTTACATTTTGACACACTGACAAAGCAGATTTCATGCCCCCCTCCTCTTAATCCATCATTGTTCCAATAAGATTTCACTTTTGGATGACTTGCTCAAGACTTTTAATTAGCTTCACAAACTTTTGATTCAACATGAATGTAATAAAGTAATACCAAAACAATGTACACGTCTGGTTAAAATGGTGTACAGTATCAGATTAAAATTGAAAAACTAATGATGAACATTAATAATACATTTTCACAATGAGAGAATAGTGCAAGTGAAATCACTACGATTTTTCCAACAAGCATCTGCAAATACTTACATGCTGGTGGTCTGCGTTTTGGTGACTGCTCAGGGGTCCAAGTTGCGACTTCACTCTTGAATGAAACCGGATTATCCTCCGAAGTGGTGGGAGAAAGGGTGAAGTCTGACAGGTCATCAGTCAGCATGACGGTGCTGTTGGTGCCTCTTGTGGCACAGCCTGAACTCTGCCCTGATGGACTGGGCAGACACCCTGAGTCTGCATGAGAGCTACTCTCACCAGACAAACTCTTTTTAGCATAAGCAGGCTCTTCCTGGAATGTTGTTGGTCTCTCTGTACAATGAAGAGTTGCTGCCTTCTCTGGTTCCACCACCTTTTTCGCCCCTTCACCACATTTTTGCTCTGAGTCTGCCACAGAACTATCAGGTCTTAACCCTCTAACCTGAAGCGATGGAGATAGCTGGACTTGTATAACCTCTGCAGGGATTTCATCATCTGCAAGTTTACTGTTCTTATTGTCTTTGTGAGGGTGAGTTCCTGATTTTTTCTTATGTTTAGCTGCTTGTTTGGGTGTCGATGGTGGGGTGATAACTGTGATGTCCACATGATCTATACCACTGGGGACTGTTGAGGTGGTACATGAACTGGATACAGATTCTGTATCTGCAAACTGGCTGGAAGTGGAAGAAGATCTCGCATGTCTCTCTGGGGAGTTTGGAGGAACTGCAGGAAGCACCGTAATGTTCTGTCCAATGAAGTTGTTAATCATCACTGTGACCTGTGGAGATGAAGGTGGGGAGGTGTTTGGGGTGGTGGAACAAGGTGAGGGTATTGGTGTTGAACATGGGGCAAGTGCCCCACTGGAGTCCTCTGTTTGTTCGATGCCATCACCCTGATTCACAAACCACGCCACCTGCTGGGCAACATGGAACTCGTCTGCAGCAGCCAACAAGCGTCGTTTCATCCGCACCTGCAAGCTGGTGTTCAGGGTACTCAACATCTCAACCACTTGTCTGTACACATTTGGCTGATGTACCTGCAGTCGAGCAGTCAAGAAAAATACCCGTCTAGCCATTTTGCCAATGCGTATGTGGCTATTGTTGATTCCTTTCAGTGCAAACTTGAGCACTGACATGGCCCTGTTATAGTTTGTGAGTGCTCCCACGTCACCCTCCATATCACCATGCTGCTTGATAACAAACTCTGTCGGAGATTCTTCAACTAATTTGTCCAGCATACACAATCGTCCCAGAAGCCACTGCCATTGGACACTCTGTGCATCAAAGTCCTGTATGATACAGTCCACAAGGAAGGACACGCCCCCGAGATCACTGTGACCTGGATGAGCTATTTCCCTGCCAATAGCCAGCTCACCATTCTGGCCCTTTTTAAGCTCCAGGAGTGTCGACACTGACAGCTGAGCAGTCCTCCTGAAAGAAATTATACACCATTCATGTGGCTATTGACAACGGTTACACAGAAACAAAACTGTATTACCTTGTCTGATGACCATCATAATAATTAACATATACTAGAGGAAAGTCACAGTCTTGGGCTCAGCTGACATTACATTCACAGAATGAAATGGCCCCATGACCTTAGAAAAGATATATCAAAGCCCCTTTTTCTCCAGCAACATCATCACTGTTTACAATATCACAGTCTTCACACACAGTTCTGGCATCATCATACCTTGAATGAAAATGAAAGGGATTGGATTCACTATTACCAAGATAAAAGCCAAAATGTCAGTTTCACCTTTCAAGGTCACTCAAGATCAAAATCAGGGATGCGACTGACATGGAACAGGCCGGCAGGAAAACCCCCTACCCCACCCCCTACATACACTCAAACACATTATATTTGCACATTTCAAACAAAATTCCTGACATTTTGAAACAATAATTTTCAACACTTAAAGAGGAATTCCTCTCAAAGGAGGAAAAGTCACATCCCTGAAAATTAACAAACATCCACAAGAAATCCGACAAATACTTCCTATTAGTGCTTAACAGTAACCATGGGCCCAGGACCCACCAAGATATAAGCCAACATGTTAGTTTGAACTTTAAAGGTCACTCAAAATCAAAATTAAAAAAAGAAAGAAAAAAAAAGAAAGAGGCAAAACCACCAAAAGAATCCCCATGAGTATTTTCCAATTAGGCCTGGGATCCACCATTACTAAGACAAAAGCCAATATGTCATGGGATTTTGGACTGCAAAACATGCTTGACAGTTCAATCCTGATGACCAATTTATAAATTCATTTGGCTGTTGAAGCCTTGAGTTTTCATAATTTTTACATCAAATGTGGTAATACTGATTAATTAAGGTATAGGGTGGGGTAATAGACATAGACAGAGACTGGTTTGGCTATCTGAATGGTTGTAAGTAACTGCAGAACAAGTACAAAGTAGCTTTAATATAATGAAACTTCATCAAACATTGCAGTGCCATCTGTTGAACATAATAAGGTCATATTACAATTCAGCTGAGCTGAAAAAGATTGTTAAGCTCACAACTTGTTAGAACACAGGCCACACTGACACGAAATAGAAAGACATGCAGTAAATAAACACCATAAGCCTATACCACAATGATCATAAGCTCCGCAGACTATTGTGGTTGATCTTGCCAAGGTAGCTAATCTTATTGATTGAGTTAAAGTATACCTATTACCTGATCTTTGAATTATTTCAATGTTTTCTGCTAACAAATTCCCAAATGACCTACCTGTTGGCATCAGCACACTTGAGAAGGATGGTATTTATCAGCGGTTTCAGTAAGGACTGCAACCTTTCTTGCTGAGCAACATCTCGACATGGTGTATATGATAATATCGTCCGTAGTGTTCTCTGAAACGTTAGGCATCCATATCAAAATCTGAACATCAAGCAGCTAGAAGTCTTCTGTGTTTTTCCACACTGTCCCATGCAAATTTACTTTTTGAACAAATACACTTGGACACAAAACTATGCACTTTTTAACTGTCACATCAAGGAGTTTGTGGGGAAGGAGTCTGCACGCCAGGAGGACAAATCTATGTGAACGCCAGTCAGATATGAAAGCAATTTGGTGCTCTTGTGTTTCTGTAGTATGCTGGATTGATATGAAATGCATATTGTTGTAAATGTAAACTGTTCCATTCTGGCTTGTGATGCACACAAAATGAAAATGTTTCTGCTCTCCTTGTAGTGAATGAATAGTTTGTTTGAATCTGCCAGTATAGAACTTTCAAAGAAAGTTTATCACATTGAGGTCGACTTTACAAAACATACTTTTAACATGGATCACTTGCAGATATACCTGACAAGTCAGCTCAGGTAAAAATCAAAAGACACAATTGTTCATGCACAGCTTAATATCATATGTACATTTGCACTGATGGTATACAAAATTTTGCATAATCATTCTGATTATCCAGTTGTGTTCATTCAGCAGTATGTCTTGATTTGATCAACATATTTAATGACAAAATGTCACTTGCTATTATTATAGACACTACGAAATACACTGAACTTACCAAGCTAGCAACATAGACCTTGTACACAGGGTCCGCGGCCATGACAGCCAGGACGCTGCAACAAGCCTCCAACATCTGATGTGTGGCCACCTGTCGACTTGGGGACAACATAACCCCATTGCGCCCCTCTCCTACACCTAATAGCAGAGATCCAATTGCTGCCCTTCCTAGATGGCGTAGTGCTGTCTCTCTTACGACCCAATTTCGTGACAACAGGCATGACACAATCTCTTCTCCAAGAACCTGAAAAAAGTTTAAAACATTACTTAATCTGTAGTCTTAGTAATCATATGTTTTATCATATTAAAAGGATTGATGCATGTTTGAATTCTTAATAAACGCTGAACTCTCCTGAAAGCCTACATCATCAGACATCTTAAGTTCAAAATAAAAAGACACCAATTAACCCTTTCCACCTTAAACCAGATAAAACTGGTTGGTAGCCAAATGTCATCTGCTTCAACGTTTTAGATTAATATCAACAGTAATGAAAACAATCTGCATGAGAATTGTAGATGAGACCTATCAAGATAACATGGCTCTGGTCAATGCCTTTCCTTGGCATGGGTTAGGTGCACCCAACCATACCAAGAAGAGTTGTTGATTCAATATAAATTCAGGTGTGAGGGAATAGTTTATGAAGGGAATTTATTTTCTTTGGCCCTGCATTTACTATGTTCACACTGTATGAGCTCAAAAGCTAGAAGCACAGTATCAATTCCAAGTGTTTGATGGGGTCTCCTCTACAGAAAGAACAAATAATATGTAGCTATACAAAGATGCTGATATTCAACGTCAGTCCTAGCAAATGTCCCTCAAGTTTAATGTTATGATGTACTTTGACAGACCCCAACAGCAACAGAGATTACAATTAATGGAAGAAAGCACAGAACTAGGGAAAACATCTTGAAGCATACAGTGAACCTAGTACTTACAGCAATCCAGGGTCTAGCTGTATCCATTAGTTCTGGAGGAATAGGTTCAGCATGAGGTAGGAACAGGTCATTCTCTCGAGGCACATTTTGTGGAGAAGATGCCCTTGAATTTGGTGGCACAGGTAGTTCCTCGTGTGACGCTGTCTCCGCACTGTAAATCATGATGAATTAGTCAGATTTTGAAGCGGTCATTTATTTTCTCAATTTTATATTAAATTTACAACCATTCAAACCAATTAGTGTCATACAATATTTACTTCTACTCGCCTGATCAATAAATTATGCAGCAAAAATGTCCAGATCTTTTCTCAGAAAGAAAAAAGAAAAGAAGAGGCCCATGGGCCCAGTGCTCTGCTGAGTTGTAATATATTACAATAATATAAAGACTGGAAACAAAACAAGAGCAGGTTGGGCAAACTAATGTGTTTATTGTTTGACTGGGAATGCAAAGCTCAAGTGAAATATTGATCTGGAGGATAGATTTTTCTGCACCACTGATGTCCAAGCTATGCCCTACCATCACCAAATCATTTCTCTCAACTTTACAAGCCAGGTGACCTTCAAGTATGAGGTCACAGTCGTTCATATTAACTTATTCAGGGCAAAAATAGTTAACAATAATGAAGAATACTCTGGCAATTTTGTTTTAATCCAGACGACAATTATGATCATATGTTATTTTTTTTCCCCAATTCAAACATTTTCAGATTGATGTGTGTAAATTGGTGACAACCTGAGTGAAGGCGTGGCACCACTAAAATAACTGATCAAACTGTTGTTAACTGTTTCAATGTCCATGCCTTTCCTTAGGACTACAAAACTTGGATGCAGATTGTGACTTTGAGAATATTTCATCTTGAAATAATCGATACAACTATCCATAAAGACTTGAAAAAACTTCAGATTATCAATTATGAAAAATGGAAACAGTCCTAGCACTACTTTCAACACATTTTAACTCCTAATTTGCATCAAATTATAGGTGGCATCACTAGATACAAACCATAATTTTAAACTCATCCACAATCCAACTCAATTTCTTTTCGAGATACGGATTTTTTTTCATCTTTCAACACATTTTGGCTGACAATTTCGGTCAAATTACAGGTTGTGCCACTAGCATCATATGTGACTGAGATTTGACGTCCTCCACAATCCAAATTAATTTCATGAAGATCTAGCACAGAATAAGGATGCTAGAGCAGTCACAAGATTTTCACATTTTGAGCCAGATATTGCATAATGCTGTACATGGCACCAACAATATATAACTCAACCTGTATTTTCATACACCTGATACAAATCTAGATATTCATACAAGCAATACGTCCTGAAAGTTGTATGTGGCTTGAAAACATGAAACTGGACTGTATTGTGTTCACAAGCAAGAGTTTACAGACAGATGGATCGACACACGTATGTATGTACAAACAGGAGTGATTGTATAAGCTCTACGACCTTAGATAAGCAGAGCTAAAAACCTAAATTATAAAAAAAAAACTAGCATCATACAAATGAATACTACAGGAGAAACAACTGACAATCTTACCTGTTTAATATAGAAGCATAAAATAAGTAATTTTTGCCTTTGATTTACTTGCCTAGCTTATAAAATGTGTTTCTACATATATCCTCAATTGTTTCTCTTACCTTTCTTCCTCCATCTTCCATTCAGCTCGGCACAGAGGACATATGAGGGGCTCATTTTGTCTCCTGCATTCTTCAAACCCTGTTTATGGCAACAAAACATGTTTTCTAATAATCCTTTCACAAGCAGAGAGCTGTTTAATTTACACTATTTGAGCAAATCATTAACAGGTGAAAATGCTCACGTCTTTCATTCCACTTATATACATAAACAATGCACATTTTAATAAATACAAAAGTATGATGTGTAACAGTAATAATTACTTTGTATTATTTAATCTTCATGCTTTTTAAGCAATTGACCTTTTAAAAAAAAATATTGTTTTAGTAAAACATGACTCAGAGGCACATAAAAAGAACAGAATACTCACAGACTGCAATACAGTGGTGGTGAAGTTTGTTCTGACATCCATTCTCACACTCCAGCAAGCTTTCCCCTTCCACCATCTCCAGTAAACATATCGGACATGTGTCTTCTTCATCCTTGCTATTTCTGTCATGGTAAAAAAGTAATGCACTTGTATTTACTCTATAAAAAGATGAGCATATTATTCCTCAAAAGTGTTGTTATTCAACCAGAAGACTGATATTTGTCACCTGTTGTACTCAATGTCAGCTACATGCACACTGAATTACTCAAATTGTATGCATTTATTATCTATTTCATATTAAAAGTGAGAAGACTGAACACACTTTTGATTTCAAGTTAAAATTCAGAGACATAGAGTGCTAATTTCTTGTTCCATTGTCATCATGATGACTCATGTACTTGCATGTTTAAGAAAATTTTGCCATAATATACTAATGCACATGTTATATCGGCATATTATCATACCACGGGTTACTTGGGTGATTTGTACATTTATTTTCAAGAGTTCGTCCCTGGGATATAACCCTATATACAACAGATAAAAATCTGTGGGGCATTATCTACTCACTCCTCAGTGTCTCCTCCATTACTGGTGCTGTCATCTGTTACTGACACATGTTCTGTTTCAGTCTTCTGTTTTGTTGCTTTTTTCTTTGACAGATCTGTAATTCTGGATGTCCTTCTTGCATGGTAAGTTCGGAATAAACTCTCCACCTGAAAACAAAAATTTGCGGCAACCTTTAACTTTCTTACAAGCTGAACAAAAAAGGTTGGACTGACACAAAATTTGCTTACATGACATACATTTCTTTTAGTTACACAGCGCATCTAACAAGCAACAAATTCATTATTTTTTCTGTGATAACATGATCAGGCAATCATTGTAGTTCTCTTTGAAACATAAATTGTACAGAAAAACATCTAGCAAATTGTTTGACCAAAGGTGCAAGTATAAAATCTTGTCTGAACTATATTTCAGAATCAAATCGATGATGTCCAATGCCAGCAGGGTCTGAGCAAGAGAATGAAAGAAGTGCGACTTTATGTCATTCCAACATGGTAAAATCAGTTGACTCCAATACCTCATAATTCTTCAGTGTTTTGCTCCACAGACATGGCTCTGTTTCAGGAACCTGGAAGACCCTCAGCATGACGAACAGGACATGCACACAATGTGCTCCACGCCCACAGCTGCAAGTCTGAAACAAGCAGAAACATGAAATTCACTGTGACACGGAGAAAACAAAGAGCTGAAGAGCTCTTAACAATCAATAAAACCAACATTACTTTTCTGTTCACAGGTAGCTCAGGACCTTAAAAATTTCATATTACAGTGGTACCTGTCTTGAGAGACCCCTTCAATGAGAGCACACATCTTTTTCAGACTGCTCTCTCAGAACACTGTGCTTTCTTTTCCATGTTATTATACCTCTAATGAAAGACCACCTGTTTTGAGAGACCACATTTTGACCTGCCCTAGGGGTGGTCTCTCAAGACAGGGACCACTGGACATACATTTAAAAGCCGTCATTTTATCAGATCTGTACTTTCATTACTATGTACTTCATAAATGGGAACCTGGCATCAAAATGACACAAGCTTCCGTCAGCACATTCTAAGCAAGCTTACCTATACAAGAGAAAACTACTAAATATTACATATCAAACAGCAAATCAACTTCCAAAACATATCCATTGGTAATTTATCAGTATTACCTGTGGCCCAATTATTACACGGAATTTGTGGTCTGGAGAATCTCCTCCAATAAGAAAGGAGTTTGGTCCCATCTGCTGCAGGAGGTACAGTCTGGCTTTCTGTACCTTCTCTACCCGTTTTTTTGCTGCCTCTGCACTCAGGTTGATCACATCTCCATTGTTTGGGGAAGGAGTCCGCCTGCCTGAGGGGCCAATTCCTGTGTAACTACTGGCCTTTTTCTCCTACAACAACCACCAGGATCACTGTCATGATAGTACTAATGTTTCTTTTTTTTCCCTTTTGCTTGGTAGATTAGCAGATTTATTATCCCCAAGAACATAAAAATACATTCACATGAACTTACGCTTGGTTCTTACATTTCTATGTATGATTTTAAGCTTATTATAAAGTCAAATTAAATCATACAAAATTTTTTAATGTTACCCCTTTTACATGAAAAATTGGATATTAACAATAATTCTTACACATATATGTGACTCTTTTGGTACCATGTAGAATGCCAATTAATGAAAAAAGCAACTTCTTACTCTACTTTATAGTTAATAACTTTCATTGTGCTTTGATTCGCCAACTTCACAAAAATCAAAATGAAGTTTTATTGACAATGTGTGGTGATACATACCCAGTTGGTAAGTCCCACTTTAGGTGGTGTGGGGGAGGTCCTTTTCCTTGGCAGCCCAGGTGACCCTGGTCTATTCACTACCTGTCGTGTGAAGGCCGACTCTGCATTTGACGAGTTCAGTCTGCGTCGCTGACTAGCCGGCGTTCCTGCGCCACTCTGTACACTCTGACAAATGGAAATCAATATAATGAAACGTATCGTTAATTTTAAGTACCTGTCAAATAAAGGCTGATCCATAGGATCCATGTCCCTGCTACCATCAAATTTTTCAAGACAAGTTCTTGTCTATGACCCTAAAAATAAACCTGTTGGTTAAAGTCCCCAATTTATACATACACATGGTTATTACAGTATACTAGTATGCTTAATATGAAAAAAAGTGTTACAAAAAAGCTACATCAAAGCATTTGTTGTTCTTGTGGCTGACTGTAGATCAAGATTACCCAAAGTGATACATGCATGAAACCATAACAGGATGTCTCTATGGTATAAATACCAATACTCAGTCTGGAGACTTTAAGGAAGATGCATCGAAAGACAATATTTGTTGCTCCCGTGACCTTCAAAATAGGTCAAATCACTGCCAACAATGCATACATGAAACCTTTATACATGTAGAATGCTCCTTGGAGCAAAAATATCCATTCCCAAGCTTCTCTGGTTCTTGAGATCTGGAGCAGGATGGGCTACAATAAACATGTTTGTGGCTCCTGTGACCTTGAATACAGGTCACGTTTACACATAAAGATAAGTACACTTGGAAGTCATATGATGCTTCTTTGTGGTAAATAGCACTGCTCCCTCTCAAGTCTTGAGACATCGAGCTGTATGCATGCATGGACAGTTGTACAGACACCCCTTACACAGAGTGTTTTCATGTCCCCCTAAGTCACCATCATTGGTGGGGGACAATGAAGAAGGGACACTTATGTAACAACTATGTACATGTACCACTATATTATAAAATTTTCTACACAGAAAATTATCAATCTGTTTCTCAATTTCTCTTGCTTTTTGTCATCAGTCAGCAGCTCTCCTGGGCCTAGTCAGGACGCATTGTGCTCAGAAAATGGTGAAGACAGTTGTACCATAATGCCCAAGATGATCATTCCAGCCACATTTCTTAAACGTTAGAAAGACGGGATATTAACATGTTTATGCAGTACTTTGTTTTTAAAATTGCAAAATCGTATGATAGTGAGAAGGTTCAATTTTACTGCATCCCACGATAAAATAATTTTGATTTTGCAGTCTTTATGCGACTCCCTTAGGTTTTCCACAATTGCGGAAAATCAACCTTATTTTACCAACATGTACATGTACCTGTAAGTTCATATTCTTTGCAACATGCATTACCTTAAAATCAAAAGATTGTTGTGACATGAAGACTTGGTGACTTAGTCCCTGCTTGTTACCATCCTATAAAAAAACTCTCACTGAGCTCAAAAAAAAAAAAAAAAAAAAGAAAAAAAAAAAAAAAAAATGTTTACTGAATACTTACAGAAGTGGATGATGCTGAAGATGTGTTTCCTGTGTGGACACAACTCGGCTTTGCAACCTGCAGTGGATAATGTCACAATACATGTATGTTTAAGGTAAGCTACACTATGTTGAAGGAATACTGAAAACTTGAGAAATGGATGATAAACAATGTCTAATTGTGCTGCAATACACAATACAAACAGTACATACATTTACATGTACTTGCATGTTCACAAAACAAAGAACAGATACATGTATATTTTTTTTACAAGACACAATGTTGATTATATGTGCCTATCATTATCCATGACAACTTTTACCATATTTTGCTGTAGATTTTACTGGGTGCTTTAAATGGCATATTGTGTCCAAAGGAAAAAAAAAAAAATCTTAAATCTTCAAGATACATGTAACATACCATTGGTCCCTTTGTTTTCTTTTCCACAAAGTCCTTCTTCCAGGCTGGCATTGCCTTGAGCCTTTCCCTGATTTTACTCTCTTCCAGTTTCTCATCTTTTCCAATGCGTTTGTCTTTTACGAACCTAAAAAAAAAAAAAAAATATATATATATATATACATAGTTTCTAAATTTTGTGAGTCAGAGGAAAAGTAACATACGCTCGTATGTACTAAAAAGCAGTCACACTTCTTTCAAAACCTATCTCCAAAAATTTGATACCTGCAACTTTTTATATTGGGTTTTGAGCAACCCAAAGTAAAACTACAAGCTTCTTAGTTCATGTAGTCTCAAAAAGTTTGGTGAAACAGCAGCTCCAGCAACATGTAGTTCAGTTTACAGGGCATGGACACGAGCCACCAGCTGCTTCTGAATCAGATGGCTACATATACTTTTGACCCCCCCCCCCCCAAAAAAAAATTGTTAAAAATAAAACAAAACAAACACACACACACACAAACATGTATGTACATGGTTAACTGTATGACCCACTTTCCACCTTCATCACCCCTGGAGAGACAGGGTGGAAAAAACTTTGACATATATTTGCATGATACCTTAGCCTATTTTAAACAATGCTGGGAACAATGAAAACATTTACCCATTCACAACAAAACAGCATTAACCTGTTGAACTTGAACTCGCTGAACTTGTGTTACAGGCACACTGAATATATATATGTGAACAGCAAATGCCAAAATGGCCCTGATTTTCATATATTCAATAACTAATTAGTAACTACCCATACATAAATTCACATTGTAATGTATGCGCAGATGCAGTGATACTTGATGTGGACACCACAAGGGCACAGTCAAAAATGTAATTGGTACCAACACATATATTACTAACATGACCAATGATAAATGCCAGCTGCCTAGTTTGTGGTTTGAAAGCCATAAAGTATAATAATGTAATAGCTGGTGGCTGGTACTCACTTACAGCATTTCTATTGTTGACACACAGGCTCCATCCCCCCACCCCCACGAAAAGAAACAAACAAACCAAAAAAAAAAAAAAAAAAAAAAAAAGGATCCACAAGCACACAGACTGAAAGGTACAAAGAGAGAATCTAGGTTCATTACTTTGCAACACACAGTACACACTGATTACCATCTTCCCTACATGGAATATTACACCTCCATGAATGTGTCAAGTTTCAAAGATAATATCCTTGATGGAACATAGCTTTGGAAATGCATCACTCTGCAGGTCACCAATGTTTGACGTCAGTTTCAAGAATGACACAAAACACACTCTGGAAACTGTAGCAACGTCCCAAAGATCACAATCACCAATTAGGATCTTTGTGGCTGATACGCAGCACAAAAACATATAACTTTTCATTATGTCTTTTGAATATTATCCTTTATGAGGCAGGTTTAACTGATACCATTGGCCAATTAACTATATTTAAACTGATAACATATCCTTCATATGGCTATGTACATGTAAGCTGTAATAACACATACAATATACATCTTTTTTTTACAATATACATTGCCCCTTTGTGAGATCATCTGCCTTTTCAAACTACATTTACCTTATTCCAAGTTGTATTTTTTTCCATACTTCATGTATTTGACCTCCATTGACACCAACTACTCCCTGTGCATGATATGACTACCTTTGGACCTGGCCAAGAACTGGATTGTAAAAGGAGGCACCATTCTATTGCAAAATGAAACAATGTACCGTTTTTGCCTAAACTTCATCTATTGCCATTTATGATTTTATTGTACTATCTTATGTCTTCCACATTAACATGATGAACTGATATTGGTATATATATATATATATTTATGTACAGTAAACCAAGAATGATACATGTAAAATGCTGGAATGCACAGAGATCATATCAGGCAACACCCCCCCCCCCCCCCCCCTTGTGCTGTTCGCGTATTTGTTATTCAGAACTTGTTATCTATCGCCCAGTTTGATGTCATTCTTGGATCATTATCATGCTCATGGCAGAGCGTGCACATGTCCTGTTTCATTGGATAAGAAGGTTAAGAGGTTACTAATTTGTTATCAAGACCTGCCAGACAAAAATTCAAAACACACTGCAGTTAGCATACCGTTATTTCAGGCTCCAATATCAGCACATACACTGTAAGGTCTTCAGCATTTAACTGTTCTTTGAATACATGTACACATGTGCATCATATTATTACCTGGTATCCCTGCCACTCATCTTTGTTGCAGCTCATGTAACACTTGTTTTTTTTTGTTCAAATCTAACACAATGAAATTTGGTGAAAACTTACAATGTAATTTCCTACTAAGACTTTTACAAATAAACATTGAATGATAAAGCAAAGAAAAACAGTTGAAGCCTGTTTGGATATTTTGTGCTGGTAGACAGCTTCTTCCATGTGAAGATTTTGTGGTTAACATATATATCACAATAATGGCAATGCATCTATATTGTGATGATGTAATTCTGAAACCTGAAGCTGGCCAAATGTTTATCATTACAACATTTTGTTGCCATAATTTGTATATCAGTAATTCTCCTTTTACTCAGGGACGTGGATTAAGAGGGATAGGGCACTTGTGACCCTCCTTTGAAACAAGGTCTGCCTCACTGTTATTTTTGCTATTACCATGCTGCTGTGTTTATTTTACCATAGGGCGCGAAAGGGTCAACACTACGCATGTGTCTCTTACCGGAAGCTGTGACGTTTACCTGTGTAGTTGTAATTTGTATCAGAAGATTAATCCACAGGCCTTTTACACAAGAATAAAAATTATAAATTATCGAATTGGGCACACAATGTACATTTTGTGTGCATGCCTCCCTGCCCCCAGTCCCAACACTGGTACAATATGTGACCTAGATAATTACGCCTGCCGCTGCACAACAGGCAAAGACACTGTGTGCATGCCATGGTTTCATTCGCTGTACCTGTGTAACTTGTGTGCGTGTGGTATCATTTTTACAAACATTCTGGATAAGAAATAAACAAAGTTGACTCAAATATAAACAAATTTGGGACCTGTGTTTGATTGGACTTCAAAAGGAGCACTAATCCACTCAGCTGTCAATGAGTTGCAACAGCTTCTGAGGCATCATCACTGGCTGGCCTGGCATGGGGCTTGCACAATCCCCAGTGCTCAGGCTGACTGAACAACACCATGCTTCTAAGGAAATACTGGCCCAAAAATACAATGTTATGAAAATAACATCGAAAATTTTGCTGCAACTGTAGGCGTAGAAATTCACAGCTGATTTGTAGAGCGTATTTTGCATCCAAATTCTGTTGCAACAACTTCTAAGGCATCATCACCGACTGGCCTGGCATGGGGCTTGTACAATCCCCAGTGCTCAGGCTGACTGAATAACACCATGCTGCTATGGAAATACTGGCCCAAAAATACAGCATTATGAAAATAACATCGAAAATTTTGCTGCAACTGTAGGCGTAGAAATTGACAGCTGATCCGTAGAGCGGATTTTGCATTCAAATTCCATAGAAACTATGGAGAAATCTTAGAAGTAAACAAGTCTGACACACAAACACTTCTGTTCTGGACACAAATGTTGTGGTTACTCTGTACAAGGTGAGGCAAAGGGAAGTGGTAATAAAATGTTATTGGGATGAGAGAGTCGATAATTTGTCAACACCTAATCACAGCCACACAGGGCAATTGCACAATCCCCAGTGCTCAGAATCGGAAAAAAGACGAAGATCAGTGCGTTCAATTTGGTTGCTAGTGGTTTAAATTGAAACCACTGTAAAAAAGGGTGACAACCAGCATAGAAAATTAATTGATCGGACGTCTGCATGCCGATTTCATTAAATCTTACCTTGTTTCCATTTGAAGTGACCTCAAATTATTACAGTGGCTGTTTACCACTGGTTTTTTGCTTTTTGTAATGACTGCTGACCACAAAAAGCTTGGTTTCGAGTGACTGCAAAGAGCTTAGTTTTGACTGACTGCTGACCGCGTTTGGCAGGTGACAGGTCACCACAGGTCATTTACTATTGCAAAAGCTCTATACATCACAAATGTGACCGGCCACCTCGGTGGTCAGCCATTGCAGGTACTACTGCAATTTCAATTAATTGTTCATTACCTTCCAAATTCCAGAAGGTAATGAACAATTAATTGAAATTGGGGAGGTTGATGAGTATGAATACCTAGGTCTTAAGATAAAAACAACAGGTAAAGGCATGTTCAGATATCAGGTTGAGAAGATTAAACAGAAAGTGAACCGTACAAAAGGAATGATTAAAGCTACTGCACTGAACAGTTTCAACTGAGCATACACAGCAAGGGTATTATGGGATAGAGTTGCGATACCAGGGATGATATATGGCTTAGATGTGATTTCAATAAGTGAAGGAGATATCCAGGCAATGGAGAAAGTACAGAATGAGATGGGGAAATGGATACTGGGAGCACCACCATGTGCAGCAACAGAAGCAGTCCTAGGAGAGTTAGGATGGAATAAAATTACAGACAGAATCGCCAAAGCAAAGCTTAAGTACTGGGGGTATTTACAATCAGCAAATGAAGACAGGTGGTGCAGGAAGGTTTATAATGAAGTAGTCAAGGAACAAACAAGATGGGTCAAAGATATAAATAAGTTGGCAGAGAGATACGAATTGAAAGGATATGATGAGGTTGAAAACTGGAAAGTGTATATAGGTAGGACTGTTACAGAGGGCTGGAAAGAAGACTGGAAAAGAGGTGTCAGGGAAAAGAGTACACTAAAAGCATACAAGGTACTAGAAAAACCAAAGAAAAGTGTGTGTTGGGATGGAGGGAAGGGATCCAAGCTTCTTTTTCAAAGTAGGGCAGGAGTAATCAATCTAGAAAAGAGAAAACAGAAGTGGACAACAGGGAGTAATGGTAAATGTAAGGTATGTAGATAAGAGGCAGATGAGACAGTGGATCACTGGCTGTTGTGGTGTGATGCATATAGAGAGATAAGAGAAGAATTTTTCAGAAAGTGGCACAGGGAAGACTATAATAACAAGGGTCTAGAAGAGGTTCAGCGTTTAGAGGAAGAAGAACGTGTAGCATGGGTTTTAGGTTTGAAGGGTGGCTTTCTGGGAGGCAGGAAAGGCACTAAAAGCGTACAGGACTACCTGGTAGGGTGCTGGGAGAAAAGAAATGAATTGATAGCGCTTGATAGCAACAGGGTGAATTAGAATCTTAGATGCAGGGAGGAGAGGGAATGGTGGTAGCCCTTATAAGGGCTCCCATGGGATCCCCCATGGGAAATGCCTGAGCCTTAGAGGCGGGGATAGGGTGTATGAGGGAAGGTTTTTCTGTCTTTTTATGGGGGGGGGGCGGGGGGGCTACAAGCGATGAGTGTTGGGGGATATATCCAGGGCCAGGGGCCCACCACAGCTGTGAGAGAGTGTGTGGTGGACTCTTTGCCTCGGCTCTGGTCCTGGTAAACATGGCAGCATGAGCTGATTAGCATAACCATGGTTTCCTCCATCTCATCATCATCATCCTTTTTTTTTTTTTTCTATCCTCTTCCTAGGCCACCTGTGTCACACAGGACCGTGGCGCATAAGCGGAGAGCCACAGTATTATTATTATTATTATTATTATTATTATTATTATTATTATTATAACTACTCAAAACCGTATGTCAAAATGGTGTAACTATTGATAATCTTATCTGGCTTCAGCTTTTAACACAAACTTTTAATCCTCTTGGATCAGATAGTTTTGATCTAGACACAACCCTGAAAAGGAGGAAATTCTATAGACAACTTCATTTCTCATCAATTAAAAGACAAATCTAAACCTGATCTTACTGACAGCAGCAAAGGTGTGCAAAAATATACATTCCGATTCTGTAATGAATACATGATGGACCAAAAAAGGAATCTTGCCACAAACACCCATCCCTGCATAATTTGTTAAGCAGAAAAGAATGATGGCTGAAAAAGAATTCATAGATTATAATACACTGTTACACACTCCAATACATATACATATATGACAATTCTGGTATGCTCTGTTGTCAACATCAATCTCTTGACATATTTTTCCTTCAAAACAGTCACTGTGCTCATTGCATTAAAAAATGCCACTGAATCATTTACAATGTATATGAAGATACTTAAGATCCACACACTTCTTGTAAATATTTTCCACTGGGCAGGTCAAATTTTCATACATGACAATTGGTGACCATTTTTTGCAACAAAGACTGCACAAATCTGAAATCTCAGATTTTGTATGAGGCTTAATGAATAGAAACACTGCCCTGACATTAAGGCAAGCCTTATTGCACAGGACAAGTAAATATTCTTACGTCTTTGCAAATTTAACCCTGTACTTATCCTAAACTGAGGCAAAAGTGGTGGTTGGGCAAGCAGCAAAAACCTGCATGCTAAGCCCTGAAAAACATCATGGGTACAAGAACACACATGTACATGTATGCATAATGATGTACAGTGGTCCCTCCTTTGACAGACCATCCATGGGAAGTCCAAAAGTGGTCACCAAATGCAGGCTGTCTCTCAATGGAGGTCAAATAACAAGGTAAAATCCAACAGAGATGCTGATACGTGAGGTCTTTTCATTGAGAGGGCTCTCAAAAAAGGGCTACGTGTAGCATATATTCACATACCTACATGGTTGAAAGAATGGCAACCAGAATCTCATGACACGTATTTACCATCAGAATTACCCCACCGTACATATAAACCCACTTCCCTGTAGAATTTGCAAAAATCAAATTTCAGATGTAACATATACCAAATCTCGATTTTATTCTTTATTTATTTTTTGCAAACATTTTTGTTTGTAAACAATGAGTAGGCTACACCATCAATAAGTTCTGATCCAATATCCAATTACCCTGACATAGCAAGAAAAAAAATAATGTTATCTAAAACTGTTTTTAACTCTGCATTTTCCTGTACTTGCTAAAGTCAGGAGATAGTTTCTTTCAAAATCTGAAATAGTCTACAATCCAACAATCCTTTTGATATGAATTAAGCTTCACCGCATAATTAAAACTGGTTGTTACCAGATCGCAGATTGAAAGAAAGAACTGGGTGTTGGTTCTAGAATGCTGATAATGTTTACCCGTTAAAAATCCATCCAATAAGATGCATGAACTTACACTGGTAATTTCCAATCATGTATCACTTATTCCCTCTAAGGTATCATCATGCTGACATATCAATAAACATAAAGTAGTTAAAGGATATACTCATTTCATGTACTGTGGAATATCTACCTTTTTTACACTGGTAAGTTTATCTTCTATTAAATATTATTGTAAATTTTACTGTACAGAGAACAAATTTCAGGGCTTTTACATGCACTCTCTCTATATATGCACAAACACACGGTCTTAGTATCCTGACCACCAACTTATCTCAGTTCAAGCTTCCTGACAAGACACGCGTGTATTCATGAAATTGTGTCCATGATACTGGCTGGGTGTGGTGCCAATTATTTGGGTTTGAACTTAGCAATAACTGTGAACGAAGCCTGCCCTGACTATACTTTTAAATTTTTAAGAGCATGTTTGTTCATACTAGTGTTTTGGATCCAGTATTTTCAAGCATAAATTGCACCATGAGTATGACACTGCCCATTCGTTTAAAAATGTGCACTACAGTGTAGACAGTGAAGCCTACATTTTGGAAATTGCTGAATATGTGTGACTGGCTTCCTTGACACTGCCACTGGTAGTTGATGCGATCTGCAATGCCAATTGTCCAGACTCCAGTCCAAGTAATGATTTGGCATAGAGTTTTAAACGTTGAAAGTAACTGCATTCATCATTCAATACACAACTGAATCGTGACACTCTGCTCACTTACTTTTCAACAGGAGAATCAGCTCTTTCTTCAAATCCCTGGACTTGCAGTTGATTGTCATCTTTCATGAATTCCTTGTTCTCCTGCACAGGGGACCTGACTGGTTTCAGGCTTTTCCGCCAATTGTGAGGTCCTTGCAAACTTTCGTCCTTGTTTTCCACTCCCGTAGCATTATTGCTGTGATTTTGATTTTCAAAACACAAGGAGCTGGGTGCAACAGTTGGCGCTTTGGGACCTGGAGTGTGGGGATTCACCGTGGCCATGGTCAACCATGTGTTGGTGTACCAAATTGAAGTCCACCAGTTTCATCCTGCAAGAACAAAGGTATACGAAAATTAGATTGAAAACACTTGAGTAAAAAGTATGATCCATATCAGTGATCCACATAATAATGATGTCATAAAAATCAATGACATACCTCCTCCCTCACGGGTCCAGAAACATTGTCACCACCTCAGTACTGTCCCTTGTAACCTACTTTCAAACATTGGAATTTACTTCGAAGTGTGTCCCCGCCTCGTTCTGATGGAAAATTTATGCGTCACGTTCTATTTTAAGTACCATTTCCCGACCAGCTTAGCAAAATATTTTATTTAAGACCGTAAAATTGTCATATAGTTGGGTTCTTAATATGAGCTATTTATATTTTTAGAGGTAAAAATAATTTATGTACATATAATATCAGTGAATTTACAGAAGGGGACACACGCCCCGAGCCATGTGTGTCAAACCGAGGCTACTGTTGCGACAACACAAGTTCGCAGCATGTGGCTTCGGCAAAAGTTTGTTTGAGTTTTTGACGACTGACGCAGCAACATGTGCGGTCTCAGAAAGATGTCATGGTTTGTATTAATTCATATACATTATAAAAAGAGCAATGTCAGTGGTTATCCAAGTGAATTGTAACTTTTGTTTTCGTCAATCACACTGGCTTGAGTTGAGATCAGGCACCTGCCCTGGCTCAGAATCAGACAGTACTCAATAGCATTACAACTGGACCTGGCGAGATAATGACCATTCAGGAATGTTGACAAGCGCGGGCTATTCCAGATATCCTCATTACTGTTTGCTAGTGTATCGCTCTCGTTAAGTGGCAGCCAAACAGGCTTGCAAAAAGTACTGAAACTTGGTAGAGACCACCGTATGTAAATTACAAGTTGACATCTCCAACTTCTAAGTTCTAAGTCCACAGTAAAGGTAATCATTGAATACACACACACACATATATATATATATATATATATATATATATATATATATATATATATATATATATATATACATATACATATACATATACATATACATATACATATACATATACATATACATATACATATACATGTGTGTGTGTACAAAAATTAATGAAGAGTTCTAAAAATAATAAAGTGGATGAAATTAAACAAATTATCCTTAAATGCCAAGAAAACAAAGTTCATGATCATCTCAAATCCTCAAAAAGTTGTAACAACTCCTGAAATATTCATAGACAACACAAAAATTGAATGTGTAGATAACTTTAATTTCCTTGGTATCATTTTAGATAAACATCTCAGCCGGAATGCGCACTTGGAAAAAGTAGCAACAAAACTATCCAAAATCATTGGTATCATGTACAAACTAAAAGAATATCTTCCTCAGAATATCATGAAAATAATTTATAACTCTCTGCTACTGCCACATTTGAATTATGGTATATTAGCCTGGGGTCACAAAAGCTCAAGGGTTGTTTCTCTGCAAAAGAAAGCAGTAAGAATAGTTACATGCAGTAAATACCTCGCACATACTGAACCAATTTTCAAAAGGCTAAAATTGTTAAAATTAAATGACATTTTTCTTCATCAACAACTGAAGTTTTGTTACAAATTTGTTAACAAACAGTTACCAGTATATTTCAGTAATCTACCTATTACACCAGCATCTTTAATTCATGGATATCAGACAAGACATAATAATAATTTTTTTTACAATAAGGACCAGATTATCTATCACGAGAAATTGCATAAGATATGACATAGTAAACACATTAAACAGCACTCCAGATATTGTCAAGGATAAAGTCCACACCCATAGCAAGGCTGGATTTTCTTTTTATACCAAAATGTATTTTATTGATAATTATACTCATATATATACAGAGCCAAACTGTTATGTGTGCAACTTAGATTAATTACCATTGCTTATGGATTCAAAATACCATTCCTCATAGTTCCTTTCTAGTCAACTTAATAGGAATATTTATAGAATTACACCTATCTACTTTTATTACTTCAATTTTACAAAGTAATTAGCCTTTTAAGGTGGCTCTCATGACAGCTGCATTCTATGCCTTTATGGGAGTCTCCCCAACCAGCAATTAATAGCATTACTTTACTTTATTTCTGTTATGCAACATGCATTATTGATGGTGAAATAAAAGTATGTCTGAGTCTGAGTATATAATCAAACAAAAACAAAAATCAACCCAGGCCTATCCGTGCTCTTGATTTTTGGTTTCAAAAGATGCAACCAGTATGTCAATCTACTGTGGTCCATTTGTGCTTAGAAGGGCAGAGATTCTTTGAAGCTGCAGGGAGAGGTGGGTGAGGGAGGGTGAGTGTGGATGGCTGAGAGAACTATACAAACTGGTGTGGTGAGAGTCTGATTTATGGTGAACCCAAGTGTCAAATTATTGAAAACATAATCTGTACCTTAAAATTAGTTGGTGATATCTGATAATGCATGTTTGTGATTTGAAATTGAATTGTTTACATTCCAGACGACCAGGAGTAACATATGTTCTGTGATTGATCCATTATGATTGGCAACAGATGTTATCAGAACTGAAATGAACAACCTGTGTTACTTATGATCTTTTTTTCTTATTCACCCAATGTTTCTCTAAATTTATTCAATAATTGAATGTCGAGAATAGTTACTTTATAACAGACAGCCAATCAGTGGCCATTGTAATTTGATTGACAACTATCAATCAACATGCTTCCACTGACAGGTGCATGTGACATGAGCATGATCCTATGGCGTTGTACCTGTACACTGGAGAAACCAGAATGCCACTTTATTTACAGCTGTTCAGAGTTGGCTTTGTTTTGCATCTTCATTGTCAGCCATGGATTCTGTATTTAAACATATATCTTTTGGAGTAGGATTGAAGAAGTGATGATGCACAGATCCATAAATTTGATGTGGCATTTATTTGTCCAGGTTCAAACATTGCCCACCTTTGATGCACCATAAGCAGGATTCCAGTATGGGACATGGTCCAACACAAATTGTATGATATGGTAACTACAAACCAGCACTTTGTATTATTTGGGGCTGAAGTGTAGTCAGCCTGTGATAAAATGTATTTTAAAGCATTGTTTAAACTGAAAGAGTTTACTCTGCCAACATCCCCACCCCCTTCCTCTTAAAAGAAAAATAAAAACGAAAAAACAAAAAACAAACCCCCCCCCAAAAAAACGGCTGAATTATTACATGTTAAAAGCTGAAGTTTTGCACTAGAATCAGAAAAGGGCAACTTTTTAATTGTAAGGTTGTTATATGTAATTGTATTACTGGAAAATGCTATACAGTTCAAATTTAAGAGGTAGTAACATGCTGCATCTTAATTTGCAAATTGTGATGCTTAATACTAGTTATTTCAAACCCTGGTAAAATTTGAATTTATATATCCATGTAAATTGGCCTCAAAGTTATTGTTTAAAATGCAGCATGACAATATTTGGACACCATGGCAGGAAAAGAGTGAACAAACATTACCTGTATCTTCATGTTGTTTGGCTCCATGGTTTACGTGAAAGTTACAGCTTTTGGCTCTGCTGATGGCAGGAAATTTCTTACACTTTGATGGGTATTACAAGGATCTGAAGCATTTTGTTGTACTTTCAGTAAACTTTTAAATTCTAAATATATTTAATGAGAAACTCTTGAGGTGTGGAAGTAAATACATAATACAGGACATTCATATTAGCTGCAATATTGTCTTGGCCTGTATCACTGAACGGGGAGGTACCCATATGCATGGAAAGATCCCTGAATCAAGCATAGCAAGATACGTTGCTCTTGCCAAACTAGCCGTCAATTTGGATAAAATTGAATGTGTGAAAAGTTATATGTGGGTCACTTGCTTATATTACAGACGAATGACAAAAAGTGTGGTCTCTCACAATAGGAAAACACAATATTTCACTCCTATCCATGTGAGATTCTATTTATTCTATGTTTAACTGGGTATTTACCACAAAAATTATTATGTCCTATATAGGCCTACTTTCAGCACTAATTGGATGTACTATCTTTGTTCATGCCTGGCGTAGTCATGCCATGTTACATGTGACGTACAATTGAACATTGTCACACGCATTTGATTTTATGTATGTGTGAATGCACCATGCGATTGTTGCTGGCACATCATAATTAAGTTGTAACCCAGGAGTTGTAACAATGTTTCAGTCATGTGATTAGGAGGATGCAATATGTTTTTTTTTTTTGTTTTGTTTTTGTTTTTGTTTTTGTTTCAACTCCCCAGTATGAAGTAAAGTCACCTTCTTCAAACACACACTGAGCTTCAGATTTGGAATATAACATTACATGCATGGAGGAGTTATTCTTTAGTACCACAAATCTTAGTAACACCCTTGGTTTTGAGTTTGCCTGGATCATGGCAGCTGATTGTCAACATTGACTGGCTACAGGGTCAGACATTTTGGTGGGAGATTATTATTATGCATGTCTTTAATTGTGCAAAATTTACAGGACAATTGTGATCCAATAAAAATCATGACTAATCTGGAAACCATTCATGTACTCAACTTACTACTGAAGTAAATAAAAGTTCATTTTAGAGATATTAGTGAGTTATATTGTTCAAATGCACATGCAGAAATTGTTGTTGTTTTTTGTTGTTGTTTTTTTTTTTTTTTTTTTCAATCTTTCAAAGAGACAGAGATACGGTTGATTTGATGTACTTCAGCAGAGTGAATATCGCACACACATATTACAAAATTTATAGTGAATAACAAATTCAAATATAAAACCTAATATATACAGAATAAAATCAGCAAAAGCAAAAGCACAATGATTTTGTAAACACATATATATTAAAGAATTAGTAGTGAATGACAAATTCAAACAGATAACCTAATGCATACAGAATCAGATTTGAAAAAAAAATGACAATGAATTTGTTATCAGCACAGAGGCATATATATATAGAAATGGGCATGTACAAGCAGACTAATATTTATTTTGTGACCCTTGTGAAATGATATAACAAATAGAGCAACAAAAGTGGATCAATAATATCATCAAGCTAATGTACCTGCAAATGGCTCATAAATACATTGAACTTTAATCAGATGTTCATTTCAGTAATTGAATTTTCAACAAATTGAAAAGTGAGGTTTGCGTGTTGCATAAATATTCTATATGAATCTTAAATGTACACGTATAAGAATTTCACATGGGTGGGTCGGATGAGTTTCCTGGTAGAATTATATTGATAAAGTGTATGTTTCTAATAAGCTGGCAGATTGCCCTCATGTACAGAGCTATTGTTGATCCAAGGTAATTAAGCTGTGGGTACCTTGCAGAATCGATCACGGCAATGTTATTTGGTCAGCTACTTGCTTATGAGGTCAGATTTACTTGTTCTGTTTACGCAACTACTGGCGATTTCATTTACAGCAGTATTACAGGCACGCTAAATACAAACATGTCCAGATTTGCAGATTTAAAGTGACAGGTTCCCACAAACCATATATGTAAGGCTGAGTTGAACTTGAAGGTACAGTGGGAACATGGTATCTTAATTACATGTATGTACTCTGGGTTCATGAAAATTATCAGTTTCCAGTGCATAGGTATACACACTCAGATTTACCTTTTCCTGACTGCTGTGAAACTAAGCAAAAGCTTTCCTTAGTGGAAACAGGTAATAAGCCTTCAAGCTATGCCTGGAAAAACAGCTGTAGATCTACATCAATTGGCCAAGTCATCCTGGTAAATCTAATTGCTGTCTACAATTCTCTTGCAAAACGTACAATAGAGATTAAAGTAAAAAACTTCAAAGAGACAATCTTTCTTATCCAGATGATACTTTTGAGGAGAAAGAGTTAAAGTTTGCTGGTAAAATGACCTCTAAATTCAGAAGTACTCAGAAATAGAGTCTGTTGTTAGATAGGGTTAAAGCCTCAAGACTGAGAATTTGCATTTTTTAAGAAATAATTCTTTGCAAAGTTAAATAATACTTGCATGTGTCATTCCATCTACATTTGTAAAATAACGTGCTCTTTTTTTTTTTTCGTTAAATTACAACAGATTTGCAACTTGCTTTGTTGTGCATACATACAGATGTATAGGCTTCTGTAGTCTTGGAGAGGGCCTGCCCTCAGGTTGTTTTATTCTGGGGATTGTGGTAAAAATTGAATAAGATCCTCTCTGGATGTGGTGCAGGCACAGGATACACAGATTTGGGGGTGGGGTGGGGTGGGGTGGAGAGGTCTTGGTTCTCGAAGTGTTGTGTTAACAAATACTGATAACTGCCTGGTGACACTGTCATTGAAGAAACAAAAGTATGGGAATCCTACAGCACACTGTAACACAGAGCCACTGCTTAAAAAAAAAAAGAAAAAAAAAAAAAAAACAAGAAAAAAAACTACATCAGATGAGGGGATAGCCCAGCATTAGCACCATGTTAGTGAGGCAGTAATTTTGCTTGATCATATGGTACATGCTGTATATGAACTTTTACAACTAGAACCAAGCCTTTCCCTCCTGGCCAACCAGCTGTTTATCTCATGCACTATATGACACTAAAATACAAAAAGGATTTTGCCATGAACTAGAAAGTTATTTTGAAAATGAGGCAGTTGACATTGGACAGAGTAAGAAGAAAACAGATGGATGAATCTCTTTAAAAAGTTGCTGCTGAACATGTGAGATGCATGTAGCATAATGTCAACAAATGAACATACCCCCCCCCAAAAAAAATAAAAACATGAAAAAATAGTCAACCCAAATTGTAATTTATTATTCACGAGCAGCAAATCAGAATCTTGTAATTTACAGCTGTATACACTTCAGAGCACAATGCTGTTTTGGAAATACTGCATGTGTCTGGCATCAAGATAGGCTGTCTGAAGTTTGCTATTTAAGTTTGGAACTACATTAAACACTTGAAGAGTACAGTATTGTAGACTGGACATTGTCATGGGTTTTATGGTTGGCATGTATTGTATATTAGTGTACTGGGCATTGACAAATGCATATTATTCAATTTTCTAATCCTTTCAATTGCCCTTCAGTAGTGTTTCACTACTGCAGATTAAACATACAGATACAACACTGTACAAGGGTTGGACAAGTTGTGACATATATATGGGTCTTGATATATATGGGCAGTTTGACCATCATAATGTGTTGAGGCCCAGTTGTTTCCAGCAAAGTACATGTACCCTCAGGATAACAACATATAGTGAAGTGTTTATTCAGGTCCCACTATGTTTATGATCACAACAAAGACATTATGAACACAGACAATGTGCTATTTCTTGTCAGATCTTTTCTTCAGGAGGATTTGTTTTCTTCTCAAACAGGAAGGCTATTTTTAGGATGAACTTGTGCCAACGACATGCACTTTATTGGAGCTGCATATGTTTGTATGATGTGTTCTTTTATGTGGTATAATGGATGAAAACTGCACCCCAAGTAATTGAATTTTGTGGATGGTTATTAAGTGCAGCAACCAACAGTTTATATGTTGGCAACTGTACAGCAGCCAGCTTGCACCCCATTACGTCTGTGTATTCATCCTTTTAATGATATTTGCACTTTGCATTAGGCACATAGCATAGAGATTCTGATCACATAATAGTGGTGCCCCATGTTCACTAAATAATGATGTACATCCATGCCTTATGCTCTACCCTCCTTGGATATGATTGATAAACTAGGCATGTTGTGTAATTACTAGCTGTTCATTTGCTGAACAAACGTAACTCTGTTCTTTTTGTAAACTAGTTAGAAACTAAATAATATATGTAAACTATATTGCTCTCCTTTTTTTCTATTTTTCACTCTCATGCTTGACAAATTCCTGCGGTAACAATCATTTAATGCAAAGCTAGGCACATGTAAAATTTATATAGTCCACATAAAATAGCTGAAGATTGTCTCAGCCTTACAGTGTACCGCTCAAATACTTGTCAAGGTGATGCTGGCAAATACTCAAAAATTCCAATCAGTTTTCAAGAAACTTTTAAGTATAACTATCACAGCACATTGTTTTAAGCAATTTAATGCTATGATCTACCTCTGGGCTCTGTGTCCTCACACAAAATTTCCATCAAGTCAGAGTCTATGTGGCCAAAGTCCAAACTGGAGGTTACTACCTCTGTTTGGCAAGCAGACAACGTGCTTTGCACAATATTAAGTGACTATTATGTGCCCACCTGAGACCATACAGACTGGGTATAAACTAACCAGCTAGATACAACATGCACAATGTGCCTCAAATTTTTCACTGTTATATTTTTATTTTCTACTCTTATAAAAACCAAACAGAGTCCATAATGATATCAACCCATAGAAATTTAAATACAGTAATTAACAATTATAAAATGCCAAATAATTTAGGTATTCTATCTTTTAATGTCAGGGATTGAGAGATCTAGAAAAAAGGAGACAGATATTTAGGTGGTTATATCAAAAGAAAATGCCAGTTATAATGTTACAAGAGGTTCCTTGCACTCCAGATATTGGAAAGCAGTGGTATGCTGAGCGCGGCTATAACATATTTTGTAATCACAGTCAGGCAGATGCCAGAGGAGTAAGTATTTTATTTAAAAATGATTTGGGATTTGAAATCCACAATATAATTATCAAATACAGACTGTTTGCCTGGGACATATTATGAATTAGGGTCCCAAGGAAGCAGTCACAGTGATATATCCCGAAGCCTGTAGGGCTTCAGGATATCATCGTCTGCTTCGGAGATCTATTCTGTATATATTCCATAGATTTCCTATACCACTGCACCAGGATAACTCTTTAGTTATCCATTGATAAGTTCCCCTCCCCAGGGCAAATTATCCTAGAATAACTTCCCCCACCCCTAGATAACTCTCTCTCTCTCTCTCTCTCTCTCTCTCTCTCTCTCTCTCTCTCTCTCTCTCTCTCTCTCTCTCTCTCTCTCTCTCTCTCTCTCTCTCTCTCTCTCTCCCCCCCACACACACACACAAAGGAAAGAGAATACATGTATATATTTTAACTGTTTAAAGTGATTGTAAACACATAAAACAGGTTTCGGCATGAAAAATTGAATTACAACACAGGGATGATAGAAAACGAAAAAATGTGGGTGGGTGGGTGCGTGGGAGGTTATCCAGGCCAGGATAACTCCCCCCCCTCCCTCAAAAAAGGTTTTCTTTCCATCTGTAATTTGTATTCAAATGTAGGAAATGACAGCCCTTTACAGTCTGTAAAATTATTAGAAAAGACTTTGGATGGCAGGTTGGAGTGCTAGACGGAGATCAGAGAAAACAAAAAAGAGTGGGATGGGGGGAGGTTGTCCAGGCCAGGATAACTTACCCACCTCCACTATTTTCTATATGTACCATTGGTATTTTTTATTCAAAACACAAATATCCCACTTCTTTGCAGTAATATGTAATCAAGAGGAAATAATTGGTGTGGACAGTTGAATTGGATCAAAGAAAATGACAAACTATGGATGGGGGAGGTTATCCAGGCAGGAATAAGGCAGTCCCCCACCCCCATACATTTAACCTTGATTCCATCGGTAACTTGTAAATTTGAAATTCAGTGATTACCTATTCTTGACAATTTATCATAATATGAGGAAAGACTGAGGATGGAAAGTTGAATTGTAATTCAGGAGCCTACTATCTTACATCAGTGTTTTTTATTCTTAATGCAAGAATTGCCAGTTCTTTACAGCTATAGATAACATCATGAGGAAAGAATTGCAATGGAAATTGAATTCCAATACAGCGAGCATGAAAAATTACCAAGTGTGGGTCAGGGGCAGTTACTATGATAACTTACCCTCCCCCCCCCCCCCCCAACTATCCCCCACCAATATTTTATACAGGCAAAACTCGTTATAATGACACCATCAGTTCCCTATGAAATGTGTCAGATAACTGAATATGTCAGATAAATGAATCAAACAACAAAGAAAGTGAACTTTTGCCATTCAAAACTTGTGTCATTATAATGATTATATCATATATCTGAGTGTCATTGTAATGAGGTTTCACTGTATTCAAAATAAAAGAAAGACCAGTTCTGTACATTTATAGAATAGTATGAGGAAATTAAGACTTGAATTCTGGAATAGAAAGTTTCATTGTAAGACAGGGATCATGGAAAATGAAAAATTGTAAAGGGGGGGGGAGGGGGGGGGGGAGTTGTCCAGACCAGGATATTTTACCAATCTCCACTGTAAGTGCTATGTTCCATCAGTATAACAACACATTCCTATTCTTTACAGTAATACAAAAGCATGATTAAAGAATTTTCATGGAAAGTTGAATTGCATGACAGGGATAATAGAAAATGACAAATTGGGGAGGGTGGGAGGGTGGATGTACTTTGTATTTGGGCCAAGATAACTTACCCTCCATAACCTTGATCTTTTATACGTCTGTAATTTGTATTTGAAGTGCAAGAATTACAAGTTCTTTGCAGTTTATAAGATTGTGAGGTAAGATTCAGAATGTTAAGTTGAATTGCAATACAAGCAGCATATATTCAAGAAAACCAAGGTGGGGGAGGGGGGTGGGAGTTGTCCAGGCCATGTCATACTGACCTGTAACACCAACACATACCCAATTTGGTGAGTGGACGTTTCATAGGACAGGGGTGTGTTATGCACCAGAATTGAGTCACTGGTCACTGTAACCTTGACCTTGACCTTTGACCCACCATAAAGTTTGAACTTGTCTGGGCAATACCAGAAGACGCTGCACACATACTTCGCCATTAATGTTTGATAATTACCATGGGCCTAGGATCCACCATTACCAGCATACATGTATAGCCAGTTTGTAACTACCGGTAATTTCACAACAGTAACCCTGAGACTAGGTCGGGTTGATCCAGATAATATCGCACCCTAGGTTCCACTCAAATAGTATCCTATCATGTTTTACTAAGCTTTGGTATTTGTTTTTTGTTTTTTTTTCAGTAGTTACAGCACATAAACCAATTGACCAGTACAGTCAACTTTGCTATTTTTTTTCTGGTGGGGCACAATGTGTTGTTATGCAATACTTAATCTTGGGTTTTTTTGTTTTTTTCTTCAGATTTTACACAAGTGTACATGCGTGAATGGTGGTCCACTTTTTTTATATGATAGATAATTGTGTGTAGAAACCTAGACTGCATGATATCCTCCAATGTAAATCATGAAGGTCAGGCTCACAGTAGCAGTAGACAGAGTGACAGGGGTACTTCAGAGGGCAGGCTCACAGTAGCAGTAGACAGAGTGACAGGGGTACTTCAGAGGGCAGGCTCACAGTAGCAGTAGACAGAGTGACAGGGGTACTTCAGAGGGCAGGCTCACAGTAGCAGTAGACAGAGTGACAGGGGTACTTCAGAGGGCAGGCTCACTGTAGCAGTAGACAGTGACGGGTACATGTACTTCAGAGGTATTAGGTAGAAATCTTTTATGCACTAACAGTAAGAATAATTGTACACCTGAGTGATTGATTGCTCTGATAAACATGTTAAGTAAAACCTGGTTTCTTTGTGTGCTTTTAAGATTTGCAACTGTACTGCTCAGCCAGCGTTATGTTATTGCTGATGTGATAGCATTATGACCATGTCAATAAAGTTAAATATGTGAAAGATAAAGTGGTTCCATGGGAGTGGAATTGTTGACCAATTCAGCTTTGTCACATGCTAGCTCTTCAATCGTGTGAGCATTTTCAGTCAACGATTTGTGTATGTTCACAAAGTTGCTATGTTTATATACCAGTATTTCTGTATTTATCACTTTTTACCAGTGAAGGATCAGTGTACATGTACATGTAAAAACTAGTAAATTGGTCCAACTGACCAAGAGAATCGTTTAAGATTGACTGAACTTTTCATGTAAAATTGTGATCTAAGTTTCAGTTTCATTAGACTGGTTAGCAAAATTCTATTTGGCAATTAAAACAGTATGTTCTAATTTTTACATGTAATTTGTACCTCAGCTATTAAGTGCATGGATTTTAACTCTTTCCATGCCTGGTGGACTAAAGTTGAACCACTTAAAATAAACTGCTCTCAACTACAACAAGGGTGCTTCATTTATATTCCTTGTTAAAAGACATTTTATTATGCCCCCCTTAGAAGAAGGTGGGGCATATAGCGTTGCACATGTCGGTCGGTCGGTCTGTCGGTCGGTCGGTCGGTCGGTCGGACGGTAGACTGTGGTTTCCGCACAATAACTCAAGAAGTTTTTGAGCTAGGACTTTGATACTGTATAGGTGTATCATTCTAGTCAAAAGCTAGGCGAAGTTTGAAGATGGGTGACCTTGACCTAATTTCCAAGGTCACAGTGGTACCTGAGTTAACTTTGGTTTCCGCACAATAACTGAAGAGGTTTTTAAGCTAGGACTTTTATATTGCACAGGATTATAGTCCATATTTGGGGCTAGGAGAAGTTCGACAAACATATCTTGTTTAAGTTTTACAAACATATCTTGTTTAAGTACCAGCGTGCCTGTATCGACATAGAAGATAATAATCCAGGTCAACCACTTTCCTCAGCATGCTTTGGGTGCATTGCTACCAAAATGCACCAAGGAAAGCTGTTGACTCGGTCCAAAAAGTGGTACTAAAAGGGTTAAGCCTCCTTTGTTAAACTGTCTGATTTATATATGTATATATATGTTTATTTACATGTATCTTGATGGTATGTAAGGGATTTCTGTTCTATATCTGTCTGTAATGTCCTTTATAAACATAATAAATTGTGTATCCAGGACCACAAAATCTTGATAATGTCTTGTTCTCCCCAAATAGACCACGTATGCCTGACTGTTGTACAAACAGAATGAAATATGGACAATAAGATACATATATGTTCAACACTTTGTGGATATGTAAAAAATATTTCAAACAGAATGTTTCTGTTGTATCTCGCTTTGTTTCATTGCTTCTTAAACTACATTGTGTTCATTATTTTTATTGATCTCTTTTCCAGCTGCCAGGGCACAAAGTTACTGCGCGCGCGTGTGTGTGTGTGTGTGTGTGTGTGTCCAGAAAAAAGCCTGTACAGGGTTCAAAATAATATCACAGTGCAATTTGCTACTTAAATTGTGGCACATTCCCCATTTGTGAAAAGTGGCTGGTACCGTTTTAGCATTATGGATGTTTAACACCAGAATTATTTTTGTCATATTAAGTGAAAATTTGCCTGTAGTTTTCCATTTTCAGATGGCAGGATGCATAGGTCAACCCAATCCATTGACCTTCATGTCAACTTAAAACAGTTTTCAAATATATCCTTGATTTCAATTATAACTTCAAAATTTTGACATGATTGGTGGAAAACATATCTTTCTACCGAAATTAGATGATGTTAAGGAAATAGCATAATTTCCTTTTTAGCTGTGCTGTCCTAAGGCCACAGAGCTTATGTGACTGCTCATGTGTGTCAGTCTGTCCATAAACTTATGCTTGTTAGCATGATACCATCCACAGTTTTCAAGTTAATCCAGTATAACTTTCAGGACTTACAGGGTGCATGAAAATCTAGATGAAGTTTGATATTGGTTGTGTCACCTACGGTTTTATGTAATATATGGGTTGAAATATGAAAATCATGTGCTTATTTTGAATTTTTAGCTCAGTTCACTTGTCAGTAAGAGGAGCTTTAAGGAGGCTCAGTCATCCGTCATCCACCCAGGGTCCATCCACAATTCACATTTTGTACTTCTCCAAAACTGGGAGCTGGATCCTCATCAAACTTGAATGTGACACTACTTTCAAGAAGTATATGGATAAAGATCACAGACATGTAATCACGGATAATTAAAGTGTCATTCAAAACAAAAAAATTGAGATATTTATTTCAAAGAGGACCAAACTATAGAGAAAGGCATAACATCAACTTCACAAAGGCAAGAAAGGAGATTAAAAGAGGACTCAACAGTTTCAGTAAGAAACATAGTTTTAAGAAACTTAGGAATTTGTAACAAGGCATTTGATGAATGGAAAATTAATATAATGGAAAAAGTGGATGAAAGAATTAAATACCTTAGAAAAGGACCTCTTCAAAAGTGGAGACAGATTAAACAAGTGCTGCAGGATTCACATTGTAGTCAGGAATTGCAAGACTTGCATGACAAGTTTGTCATCACACCTGTTGACAAAGCTAGTAATAACATTGCACAAACTTGTAAACCATACTACATTAATACAATACTGAGTGAATTAAATAATGAAAGTTATCAACAGGCATGAACCTATGATACTGTTATCAAGGACCAAGTGGATAAAAACAAGGAGTTGAAATGCATTGTCTCAAATGAGGACAAGAAATTACCAATTATATATGCAATACGGGCGTTCCGAGTTAGGGATATTTTTTAACACCAGGCTTCGCATGGTAGATTTTTTCCCTCCGCGCATGCCCGACATGCCTGGTAACGCAATTCTGCGGTCAAGCTTTCCCGGGGTAATAGTAGGCCGTGACCAACACAGCGTGACAGCGAAACCCATAAGAGAATCGACATACAACAGTGATCTTTCTGGGATTGTCCCATTCAGGACGGTGGCCACTTGGCTCTACAAAATCCATCCTGGCTAACTTTGTCATATCGACAGACAGCCAAAAAAATCCCACCACAGAACAGAACAGAACAGTGATCGTTCAGTTTCAGTGAACATGGTGGGAAATATGGACGACGGAGCGGCGATTAACGTGATTGAACAGACGGAAAATGAACTACATGACAAATTCTCAAAGATGAAAGTGGTTGACCTTAAGAAGTTTCTAAAGATTGCCTACCTAATAAGCAAATGTGACTGGACACCCAAGAATGTTCAGAAGTGCTGCGAATCCAGGGGCTACCAACTTGCGGAACAGGGGCGCATCCATGGGGTTAAGTTACACGTGCTGTCGAACTTTGTTCCATGCAAACTTTTGTATGTGAAGGCACTTTGTACAAGACCAACCTCGCAAGGCGAGGCACTGAACCAGATCTGGGGAATAGTCACGGAAGAAGGGGTCATCTATACTGGCTTTAATAATAATTATTCGATATTGATTTATTGTTTAATGTCGCCAATCTTAAACAAATAATAACAGCTGATCTGAAAATGCTTGAAGGCCTACAGTGTGCCAGTGATCAGGTAACAAAGTTTGCAGACGGTGTATTGCGAATTTAAGTCAGGTGCTTTACTGTTAATTTCTAATTGCACCCGTCAAGCGCTAATCTGGTTAGTGGTCAGCCAAGCGCGAGGATCTTCAAAGCACTGGCAGAAGTGCGCCCTAGGCTAATCCCTCAGAACTCACCGAGTCAATCAAGGGTGACTTAATGCATGGTTAGTTGTGCCACAATGCAGGCCCCAATTTGTATAGGTTTTGTCTCAGGTTTTGTGTCAATATTTTTCATAGTGACCGTGTTTTCTGCTATCTTTGGTACATCCTAGTATCTTACAATTGTACACTGGCATGCTTTCTTGCAGTTACACTTGTAGATTATTGACATAACCGGCGTTAAAAAAATGACACCAACTTTCCCGTGTTAACTCAATGGGGAAAAATGGCGAGACTTGAAAGTGTCCCCCGAGACTTGGAGAAACGTCCGTGACTTCGCGGGAACATAGTAGTCGGCGCCACCGGTGGCAAAAATTGTCCCTATTTCGGAACTAAGCTATTGTCTAAATGCATAAAAACCCTGTTAAATTCAGGTTCATCATTGCTGCAAAGAAATGTGTTTCGAAACAAGTTGGCAAAGGACTCACTAACGTTCTCAAACTTGTCAAAAATTTACATACTAACTACTGGAAAAAAGTGCAAATGTACAGGGGAGTGAATAGAATGTGGATTACAGATAGCACAAGTGATATTCTACTAGACATTGACAAAATCAACTATAAGAATGGTGCCAAATCAATTCATACCTTTGATTTCTCAACATTGTATACAAAGATTAACTTGACAGACCCAAACGACATGTTAATTTCAATGTTGGATAAAGCGTTCAAAGGTGGCACATGTCAGTATATTAAAATATCTGGTGCTGAGGCTAAATTTGATAAAGGTAAGAACAAAGGAATATCTTACATGAAGCAAGTGTGTGCTCAAATGATAGAATATATTATCAACAATGCATACTTTTGCTTTGGAACCAGAGTCTATCAACAAATAGTAAGCATACCAATGGAAACAGATCCAGCCCCATATATTGCCAACCTTTATTTACATTATTGTGAATCCAAATGGATGGAGGAATTGGCAAAAACAAACTTTATAGCTGCAAGAAGATCATATTCTCACACAAGAAGATTTATAGATGACCTGTGTGCTTTAAACAATGGAGATGAAATAAAGAGAAATTGGAAAAACATATCCCAAAGAACTAATGTTAAATCTGGAAAATGAAAGTTATACAAAAGCTACTTTCCTTGATCTGGATATAGAAATAAAGAACAAGCAGTATGTAACAAAAATATTTGACAAGAGAGACCAGTTCAAATTTGATATTATCTCCTACCCTGATCTGACAGGAAACATTCCAGAGAAACAAGCATATGGAGTTTGTATCGGACAAGTCATACGTATCGCTAGAAACACCACACTTTTTAGCCATTTTGTCAAAAGAGTCGGAACTTTGTTGCAAAAACTACAATGCAAAGGTTATAAAAAACAACAACTACACAAAACTCTGTTGCAATGTTTCCAGAGATATGACCAAATACCTAAAAAATACAACACTAACTCAAGAACATTGTAGTCAAACAATGTCAGGATGGAGTGTGAAATGACAAAGTGTATTCCTCAAAGTGTTTTGAGTGGTAAGAGGGAAGGTACCTGGGGTAAAGTATACTTAACTCACCTAGAGAATTTTCTCTAGTCCGTCTTAAGTCAGAAAACCATGATCATACTCACTTTTTGCAGGATTTCTTTCATTTCAACCATCATCCTGTACATGTATAGTGAAAGAGGTGGCTTCCAGCTAATACCTTAGTACACTTTACCTCATAACACCTTTAGTCAACTTTATGGTGCTAAAAATTGTATTACTATTTACCTGTTCATACCATTGTCGGTATGGTGGAATAGTTTATGAAGCTTTTAAGTTTCAAAGGAGACGTCCGTCTGTCTGTCCGTCCGTCTTGTCGACATGCATCACCACGATATCTCAAATATATTCTTTGTAGCTGTTCCAAATTTTTGTCACAGAAGGACCTTATGATGGACCAGGTTCCTATTGAAAACCAGCTTCCTCTGATTATTTAAAAACTTTTTATGAAACTTTTAATGTATGGCATCAACCCTGATGACGTTACCATCATATCTCAAAAATATTGACCGCAGCTTTACCAAATTTTTTGTCAGAGACGCATCTTATGATGGACCAAAATGTGTTTTAAGATATAAAATTCAATATTTGGGAAAGTAATTGGATTAGACTTGACAAATTTATAGGATGTACATGTATAGGCAATGTCCAAAGCTAGAATTGTATATAATATCAGTGACCTTGACCTATTTTTGTGAGGTCACCATGCCTGCAAAGTTGAAAGATGTTATTTTGCAATGGCAGGGTGTAGCTTGGATATCAATGGCAATGTCAGCACAGCACCAGGCAGGCCTATGGGCCTCTTGTATTACATAATCTGGGTGTCCTTTTTCAAACAAATTTGTTAACTAGGTGGCACTGCTGTGGATTCCTGATTTTTAACAACTTTTTTCAACTCTTGTATTTTTCGGTCAGTGAGGCATTCCTATTGATTACTAAGTCAATGGCATTCAAATGCTAATTCACATTTTTGACTTCTTCTCCAAAACTGTTATCCAGATTGACTTCAAACTTGGTGGCATTGTACCTTGGGTGGGTTTCTACCAGGTTGTTCAAATGGTCATGCACCAGTGATTTTTGGATTTTTAATGGAATTTTGGTGGGTTTTTTTTGACAAATCTTACAAAATCTACTCCACAACCGCTCACCCAATTGCTTTGCTATTACATAAGAACACTCCTAGGAACTCTTGGTTCTTAGTTTGTTCACCAGGTAGTGCGGCAATTTTTTTCGATTTTTTAATAAATTTTTGTGTGTTTTTGTCATTTGACACTTATTCTCCAGAACTGTCTCTCAGGTTAAGTTGAAACTTGTGGATATATGTTCCTTGTGAAAGGGTGAATCAAAGATGTTCACTAGGTAGCAGTGCTGTGGATTCCTGATTTTTAAAATTCTGGTACTTATTGGTAAATGCATCTTATCTATTGCTTACTATGCAAGTCAAGTCAATGGGCATTCTAATGGTAATTCACATTCTGGGCTGCTCTGAAGAAACTGTCAGATTTACTTCAAACTTGGTGGCAATGTACCTTGGGTGGGTCTTTATCAGCTTTTCCAAATGGTCATGCTCCAGTGATTTTTAGCTCTGCTGACTTGTCAGTCAGCAGAGCTTATAGAATCTGTTTGTGTCCGTCGTCCGTCTGTCCGTCCGTCCGTCCGTCTGTCGTTAGACTTTATATTTTCGACTTCTTCTCAAAAACCGCTACATAGAATGTTCTGATTTTGCACATGGATGATCCCCAGGTGGACCTCTACCAAGTTTGCGAAGGAGATGATGATGCAATAATTTTTCTATTTTTTATGAATTTTTAAATTTATTTTTTTATCTTAAGACCTACGAAGCCAATTGCTTTGATATTGCACATAGGGTCATTTGGGGTCAACTAGTTCTCATTTTGGCCACCAGGTGGCGCTGTGATTTTTTCCTTCTTTTTTTTTTATGAATTATTGCCTGTTAAGGCTATTTTCGACTTCTTCTCCAGAACGGCTGAACAGAATTGCTTAAAATTTTATCAGAATATAGTTGGACATTAGACAATTAAAGTTTGCGAAAATAATATGGATATGTTTATTTTAGGCAAAGTTATGGGATATCAAACTTCGCAACTGTAAGGAAGTGCTGCAGCTGTGTATATATATATATATATATATATATATATATATATATATATATATATTTATATATATATATATTTATATATATATATATATATATTTATATATATATATATATATATATATATATATATATATATATATATATATATATTTATATTTATATATATGGCAATACAGTGCATATATTACACTATTGTATTTACCCTTTTGACTTCTTCTCAAAAACCGCTGTTTGGAATGTTTTAATTTTGCACATGGATGTTGCCCAGGTGAACCAAGTTTGCGAAGGAGATGATGATGCAATATTTTTTCTATTTTTAATGAATTTTTTAATTTATTTTTTGAAAAAAAAAATTCTTCATCTCAAGAACTACCTGGCCAATTGCTTTGATATTGCACATAGGGTCACCTGGGGTCAACTAGTTCTTATTTTGGCCACCAGGTGGCGCTGTGATTTTTCCTATTTTTTTTATGAATTTTTGCGTGTTCAGGCTATTTTCGACTTCTTCTCCAGAACAGCATGATAGAATTGGTTAAAATTTTATTAAAATATAGTTGGACATTAGACAATGAAAGTTTGCGAAAATAATGTGGATATGTTAATTTTTGACAAAGTTATGCGATATCAGACTTTGTGACTGTAAGTGAGTGCTGCCACTGTACACCAGCAGCCATTGAAACAGCAAGGTATGTCAATTGATAATACATGTACTACCATCAGCAGAGCTTATAGAATCCGTTTGCGTCCGTCCTTCCGTCCTTCCGCAAAATTTATTTTAAGGACAAACTTTGCTTCCACTCTACATAGATGTATATAGCTGTACAAATCTAGACTGCAGTCCATGTGTTCCAATACTGTAAAAGCAGATCCCAGTCAGGAGAGCACAGGATAATCATGATCCTCTTGTTTATGATTTGTTTCAAATATGTTTTAAAAAAGTTTTAATAGGAAAGTTTAACATGGGAATTTCTTGTAATGGTTATAACTTAAATGATTTTTGCCAGAATTGTGACAAACTTGGCACGGATGTATCTTTTGTAAGTTTCTACCTATATTGTGCAAATGATCATGCTCCAGTGATGTTTGGACCTTGACATCATTCCCAAGGTCGCTGGACAACTGACACAAAATTTACTGTTCACTTGATAACTTGAGATCTGTTTTGAGTTAGGAGCTTGATGTTGCATATGTTAATGTTTCTCTATAAAGGTCATGCTTAGACAGTACATGAGTGACTTTGACCTCATTTCTGGGGTCACAGTGCAACATACAGGAATTTTACTCTTCACTGTAACTTAAAAACTACTTGAACTGGGACCTTGATGTTACACATGTTAGGGTGCCTTTGATTGCTTTGAGCATAGTGACTGTGGTCAATTATTCAGATGACTTATTTTAGTTCGGGCATGCGTAATCAATAACAGTGCTCGAATAGATACAATCAACTGTAGTCTGGGAGCAACATGGCGGCGCCCTGTGGCATTACACAAATATGAGATAAACAAGAAAGAAAATGGACGAAATAACTGCATTAACAGTTTATTATATACTTCAGGAATGCTACCGAGATTTATAAGTTGTTCGTCCACATCTTTTGGCAAAAAATAACCCCAAGCTGTAATTTTCATGATATTTTAGCAGTTTTTATTCAGGCAAGCTTACACCTTGTCCCTGGTGGTCGCCACTTTGATCCCGCGTTGACTGTCCTTGACCATACTTCAGGCAGTGGTTTGCATGGTGTAGTCAACGTGACATCATTTTGACAACACCACCATAAACCATGACACATTCGATTACAAATTCGTTGACTATAGTGACCATAGTCAAGCACTCGAAGGAGCTCTTGGTGTTCTTCTATAAAGGTCAGACTTACTCAGTACATGGGTGACCTTGATCCTATCTCAAGTTCACAGAGCTGCAAGTGTGATGAATGTCTGTCAGCTGAGCATGGGGTGTTCACACAGCTCTCTTGTTAATGATTTTTTCAGTTCGGGTACTTATCTGTAAGTGCTCCTTTTGTATTGATTTCTATGTAAGTCAGTGGGCATTCTAATGATCAATATCATGTATTTTCTCCACCAAGTAGCAATGTTCTTTTTAAAGTTCTCTTTATATTCTTCAATTTCTCATGTTCCAGTAAAATTTATATTTTGAATGAAGTTTTCTTTAGACAAATCATAGAAATACTTCTAAATGTCGTATGCCCTCAGCTAAAGCTCAACATAAAATCAAAGTTGCAACTGAATAGACCTAGGTCTATTCAGTTGCAACTTTGATTTTGTGTACAAGCTTAATTAGGTCAGCTAAGCAAGGGCTTTTCACATGACCCTCTTGTTTTTCTTTTGTAGGAAATTGAACACTCACAATAAAAATGTAGATTTGTGTACATATTTTAATTGACAATAACAAGTCCCTTGTTAGCATGGGTGTGTGCATGAGGGCGTGGAAGTGCAGTCAAAGAATTCCCAAGGAACATGAGGATGTAGCTTGCTGGAGTTTGTTGCAGGGAGCTTGTTACCCTCGTACTTTATTGTATGGGTTACAAAACATGGAGGGAAAGTGTGGTGTACTATACAAAACCAGCTTCATTTACTTTAACTTATAACACGTACATTAACAGGCAAGTTCATGGTGTTACGTACACGTAGGATAGTCACAGCAAAGTTGCAGCTAGTTTCGATCTTTGCCATATCTTATCAGGTGAGGGTGGCAGAGGTGGAGGCTCAAATTCCCATAGGAGATTATAACATCGGTAATAATGTTGCACAACATCATAGAAAATACAGTGTTTGGGGTGACACTGCATGACAGTCTCAAGGTACTTAAGGTTTGCAGGCAGTACATGTTGTCAGGTGGTTAGGTGGTTAGAGACTACATGTACTCACCTTGGATGATGAAAATATGACAGTAGCTGAGTGCTGTCTGTCAAAAAAAAAAAAAAAGAAAAGAAAAAGAAAGAAAAAAAAGGAAATTTGACTTTATTGAGAAAAGAGGGAAAACACTGCTCAGCCTGATTTTATTAAAAGACTTACATTTAGTTGTATCATTGCTTTTATTTTACAAATATAGGAATGCCTTAAATTACATAGATTTAACTTATACACTGAGACATGTGTTGAAAATACATTAAAATGTAGCAGACTTGAAGAAGATCGAGAGATTGTTTCGCCAAATTCTCATGTCTCGCGCTAATGTAATTGTCTTGTTCTCCGTCTTTCTGTCTTTTGACAAATGTGCATTACAAATCCACAGCATGGTCTGTATTGAGAATTCTGCAAACTTAATTAAGCCAGCTGTCTAATTAGATTACAATATTTTCATAAATAATGGGTTATTTAAAACGAATCGGGTTTATGATCCAGACATGACTAGGTGGAGAGACTCTTCTATCCCAAGTGTTACAGAGATAAACATGTTTCTTTGACCCTATCTAGTAGCATGGCCTGTCAATCAAACTTGTCATGTACTTGTGACAACTGGCATAATAATTTGATTTGATACGTGATACTAGCCCTACAGTCCAGTGGACTGGCTGCCAATATGTGGTTGGCCTCATAACCTTAAGTCATAACACAGTTACATGTACATTGTCCATACCCATGGTCAAGTTATCCTGCCTCTGAAAAGGCCAATATATCTAATGCACTGCAGGATTCAATTTCTGTCAAATATCAGAACAGGGAGTTGGAACAGATACCGGCTCCCTCTAAATGTGTACAGTCACCATAAAGATGGACATTTACTGTGGGATTGAACACAACTCTCGTGTCTCTGTTGATTCCTGGTAGGGATGAACCATGCAAGCATGTGTGCACTGAACTGACATACTGTGATGTAGATAAAGATCTGCACAATGTGTGATGTGCCATTGTCATGTGACAGTCAAGCAGCCAATTCAAATTAAGTGCAAGGATCATGATAGTGATGGCATGTGGATGATGTTGGCAAGTAAAGTTACTTCACCATATAAAAATGCCTCATGCCAGCTTTACCTTTAGAAGGTCAATCGCAGTTGTAGCTATAGGGTGTGCCTGATGAGTGTCAGGTGAGGACAAAACGTGTCACAAAAGTCACCACCGCAAACATGCCAGCTTTCTGGCCTGGCCTTGTCTTTAAATATTGATAAAAAATGATAAAGGTCCCAGCACAAATGTAGATTGGAAATTTTTCCTTTTTTATATTTTTGGGATGTGTGACGATTTGCCCAGCTGAGATATGGCAGAGAGAGCTGGCATTAAAAGTTACAAATACACGGACATACTGCTGTGAACTGACAAACTTTAGCCTGCATATTGGATGATAAAACTGCTATTTGCAAGAGATATCTTCAGTATTTATTATGTTTGTCATTCTTATTTTCTTCTCCAGGAACATTGAAACTCAGCTGCTTGTGTCAAAACTGCGCTGAAACCAAGATAAAACTGAGAAGAGTAGTGCTGCATCTGGCCACTAGGTGACTCTACAGGCCAATATGACTGCTACAATGACATTTGCTGATTGGCATGTAAGCCATGTGCTCAGAAGGCAGCCCAGGGTATGTGTCATATTCCCTCCGCACACTGAAAAAAGTGTAAAAATGTGGGGTTTAAAGAATAAATAGGGACAATGAATTTCTGTTTGAACTTTTTTTCCAGTGCACATTCTATTCCATTTCTTAATTGATCTGGCCCTCAGTCATGCTAACAGTGTAAATGTGAGGAAATCAGCAGAACAGTTGATACAAGTTATAAAATAAAATGTAAATCACATTGCTTCCAGGGTACAATAAAGTCATCTGGATCCGGCAATTATTATATTGCATTCCAAGGCATATATTTTCAATAGAGTCACAATTTATAGCTGCATGGTCTCAGAAGTAAGGTAACCGTTGTGTTTGGGCAATGTATGTAGATGACTGAGAAGTACATAGCTGACAGTTGTATGCATAAGCATTAATTGTTGAAAAATTGTCAATTTTCTTTAAAATGTTCAGTTCCATTTCACATTAAAAGGTCATTTTAGTCACTTTGTTTTGCTGATGATCTGACATCAGTTTTCTAACAGAAACAAATTTGCAGGGTCCCATACATGAGGAAACTTTTTTCTTCTGATACTGTTTAGGTCCCTATTTGTAACCACAACCATAACTATTTTACATGAACTTTATTGGGCCATACTTTGTTTTATATACATGTAACTTGATATTAAGCTGCTACCAAAGCACTCTCCTCCAATCATTTTTGTTAACTGGCCTATATTCATCACAATGCCAGTTAAATTGTAAATTACCATCATCATAATTTTTTTATTTTACTTTGAACAACAGGCAAACCACAGACCCCTGGGCCAGGTACACAGCAGTCACCGTTACATACCACCACAGCCAGTGTTGTCCGGCAGGAAGCTGGATATTGATGTCAGCGGAACACGGACATACCGGGCAAGGTCCACGAGCGATATCATTGAAGAGCAACACAAACTCATTCATAGTGTCTATAGGAAGGCCAGGTATGAAAACTTTATCATAATGCTGTAAATTAACCCTTTGGTCAAATACATACATTCAATGTTTGATTAAATTTACTTTAAATTTAGCATGTGCACAGTATGCAGTTTCATATTCACTTTTTATACATTGTATCCTAACCATTTATTGATTAGGATAAGACTGAGTCAGTACTTTTCTTCACACTCAGTGTGCCCTGAGGAAAGCTATTGATCTGAGGTATGTCTTCAGGAAAGGACCTTTACAATTATCAGTAAAAATGTTTTCTATTAACATGAAATTTGAGTGAAAAAATAAAAGCATACAACAATTTATCCAGGCACTTTTGGGCAATTTGAGCAGGACAGGGTTAATAAGGGTTTGCACCTTGCCCTTCCATCCATCCTTCCATCCTTCTGATAAAGCATGTCCAGGCCATATTTCCTGTACCATAACAATAGCTTTGGTCCAAATTAGCTAGCTCTGTAAGCTACCGCTACAACGCAGCGATTGCACCCCCGCTTTCTATTTGGCAAGTGGGCTTTCTCCGTTGCTGGGTAGGTCACTCGATTCTCGGCCGTCTACCGCGGTTCTGCCATCGGTTTGTTGTGCATTGTTTTTCTGAAATTGTCCAGTTGTTATACAGAAATTATGTGGACACTGGGTGTTCTGGTGTCGGACCTTTACCCCCAACAAAATGCCTTGAACAAATTCTGTCAAATTTGCCTGGTGGTTCAAAATCTTCTGGTCTTTTCACCATTTTCAACCACTCCCGTCGTTTCTATGTTTCTTTGGAGGAAAACTGTGAACGCAACCCCTTGCATCCAGGGGTATTTATCGAATTTACTCAGTTTTCTTTGTGTCTTCTTACAGTCAGGAACTTTGCAATTGTAGACTGTCCTTGTAGCGTGTAAATGCTTCCGTAGTACGTTGGAAAATATCAGTCAACTTTGTGATGTCATTTCCCTGTACTTAAACCATGGCACAATATGGCTGCTATATTGAAACGACCTAACCTGCCGCAAGGTGCACCGGGAAATGACCCTGGCGCTTTAGCGGCTACCGACGGTACCAGCTAACTTGGACCTTAGGTATTGTACCTACCAAATTTAATGGGTGGATACTTCATTGAATTATGCTGTGCTGTGCAGCAGAATTAGGTCCATGTGACCTTGACCTTTGACCCCATAAAGTTGTAATTTGTAAGGGTCATGTTTTTTCTATTCTGCAAAACCTGCAGCTACCAAATTTGGTATGTGGACACTCCATAGGAGAGGGGTGTGTCTTGCAGCAAAATTAGGTCACTGTGAACTTGACCTTAACCTTTGACCCCTCTAAAGTTCTGAGCCTTTTCGGACCATATTTGCTATACCATAACATGTACAACTACCAAATTTGGTGTGTGGACACGTGATAGGATAGGGTCACATGCACCAAAATTAGGTCACTGTGACCTTGACCTTTGACCCCATAATTTTTTTAGACTGGGACATATTTCCCAGACTAACACCTACAGCCATCAAAATTGGTGTGTGAACACTTCATAGGATAGGGGTGTTTTGCATCCCAAATTTGGGTCACTGTGACCTTGACCTTGATCTTTGACCCTATAAAGTTTTGGTTGTCTAAGCGATATTTTGTACCCATAACACCTAGAGCTGCCCAATTTGGTGTAGACACATCATAAGATAAGGGTGTGTCACAGACCAATATTATCTCTCACTGATGTTAACTTTGACCTTTGATCCCCATAAAGTTTTAACTCTCTCCAGGCCATATTTCCCATACTGTAAAGCCTACTACCAAATTTGGTGTGTTTACTCTAAAGGACAGGTGTGTGTTGTACACCAAAATTGGCACACGGTAACCCTGACCTTGATCCCTATCATGTTTAGCTTGTGCAGGCCATATTTCCTACACACATCCACACTAGTCTTATTCTCATTGCAGTAACTTAGCAATGCAGTGAGTGTGTGGACTTCTCTTACTTGTTCTCTGGTGGGGGAGTATGTATTGCTATGTAATGCATGATCTTGTTTATAAACTCATGGGTGTGAGCATATGTAACAAATAAGATTTGATTATAATATTACATAATATGTATCCCTCTTCCACTCAGAAATACTAACAGCGGGAGCATCCTGTATGTCGATTACTTATTTGATGTTTTGTTTTCAGCTTCAAGTTTGGTTCATTGAGTATCATTTGTATAAAACTACATGTGTAATGCAAACTTGTACAAAATGCAATGGGTTTAATTTCCATCCGGTAATTTCATGTCAGCAAAGATTGTTTGGTTTTTCACAGTTTTTCACAAATTACAAAAGTGAGATAGCAGTTCATTAGAATACTGTAGACAGAGCTTGACATTAAGGGAAGCCCCATTGTCAGCTCAACAAGATTTATAGTTAGGACAACTAAAACTTCTGCTTTGTATGGCGATTTTAACCATTAGTTGCCTGATATTGTGGCAATAGTGTCTGGCAGACAACTAGCCTCAAACCTGGTTGTCATGCCCTGTTGAGTGAAAATTTTATTGGGTAGTTTTTGAAGGCTGTATCCCTGTATGATCTTCAAGTGCATGTATACTGGTACTTAATTAGAATGCAAACTGTGGACTTGATGTATGAAGAGGAAAATAATTTGTGCTGTTTGCCTAAGGGAGAAGGGGTTGCTGTATTGCAGACCCTTAATTTTATTAGCTAACAGTAACTTGACAGAGTTAGCTGTATATAAGCCTGAATTTTAGCACTGGGTTTACATTTCGGGAACTTCAAGGGATTATGACACCTGGCCCCATGACAACCACCTCTACATGTATACAGTTTAAGCAGGCAGAGTACTTATAGGAAGTTTACCTGAAATAGGTGACCCTCATTGTAGACCTTAATTTATACTAATAGTTGGATCAACATTCTAAATGATGGTATATGTACAATGGAAAAGATGTTGCTTCAATTTGGAATTTGTGGACTCAAAAAATGGAGAACTGGTGTGTATGTGGGGTGGGGGGGGGGGAAGACAAGTGAAAGGGCCATCAAACAGATGTAGTACGCATCCACAGACCATGGCCACTCCATGACGCTTTGTGTCCCTTGTTTTTACAACTTTTATATTAGGTGGGACTTTAACCCCTTCCTGCCTAAATGATACACAATTGTGTAGATTGATGCCAAATGACATCTGCTTTAATATTTGACATAACTTTCTCATTTTGTAGAGATATTTTCTACATAAGAATTATTATACATGTAGATTGACCACATGTGAGCATGCCAGTGGGGTCAGTAGCTGCCTACCTTCTCTCCACTGTCACCCCACACATGTTAACTCAATTTTATTTTCCCGATATAAGGAATCGTGTTAGAAGAACATCGTAATACATTGTATACATCATTTTCTGGAATTTAGTGAAAATACAATTTACACGAATCAAAGTCATGGATGCAGTATAGCGTCACTGAGCTTTAAGTGACTTAAATGTTGAACATTTTTGTGGTCTGTCTTGAGAGACTAATGGAAGGGAAGGTCCAGGAGCAGTCTCTGACACTAACAGATCTCAGAGAGGTACGAGAACTACTTAAGAGAGGGAAATCTCAAATATGTAAAAATTGTTGAAAGTTGACATTATTTCAATTATTTTCTTTTGGTGTAGGGGAATCAGTCAAGAGTTTTGCTTGGCATTAATGAGGCATCCCAGCTTTCCATGGTGAGGTGGGTACCGTACAGGTACCCAGCCCAAGCCAAGTAAAGCTGTTGACCCAGGTTTTGGATCATTAGAAAGCTTGATGTTTCCTTTTTTCTTCAGCTTATAGGATACTGATCCTGGTGTAATCTTTCCATTATTGCGAACCACCAATTTATCATTTTTGACTTCATCTCAAAACAAAACAAAACAAAACAAAACAAAAAAAAACAATTATTTGCTAGATTCTCCTGAAACTTAATGGAGTCAGGAGATGTCTTTTTCTTCTTCCTCTACTGTTCCACCTCCTCCTCTTTTTAGGTTGTAGGAGGCTAATCTCTCTGTCATCATTGTCCTTCCAACACTATGCATCACCAGTTTACCACTTTTGACTTTGTTCGAAAAACAAACAAACAAAACATTGACTAGATCCTCTTAAAATGCTGCTGCCCCCATCATCGTCATCGTCATCATATATTGTATGTGATTCTGTAATTCAAGTTCTTCTGAACTAGAAGCTGCATTATGTTCAAACTTGTGGGCAAGTGGCTTGACTCAGTCCACACAAAATTGTTCACTAGGTGGCACCACTGTTTAGTTGCCAGACAGACCAATCTCCTTGTGTTAGTCGCTCCACTCAGTGTTGCTTTAAAAAAATTGTTATGTTTATCTTAGGTCAGTTCAAGTTGTAGCTGAAGGTGAGCTGAGGTTGGCACTTACCGGTATATTTGGGTCAATATTTCTATGCCAGCTAAGTATGGGCTGTTCACACAGTCATTCTGCTTATGTTATTATGTTATTGTTACTATAACATGCTTATGTTCAGTTTCAACATGTTAAAAAAAAACACCAGGTATTTGGTGATCACACACAAATACTGCTCCACCAGAATTAACACAAGGGGCAGCAACAGTGTATGGTGGAGTGCCCTCCTAATGTTCTCATAAATATATATAGGTTTTGTGATGTAATCGATGATAATATTTATATCATGAATACCACCGAAAACAAATCTATTTCCCTAAAAGACTTAATCTTGGGAGAAGGTACACAAGCATTAACCTCTTGTTTTTGTTACATAATAACAAGAAAACAGTTTGTATGATGATTTACTCTCCACTGAGTTTTAAAAGGTCCTTGTTAACTCTTAGTCTGTTATGGTTGAAGTCATAAAGTGTTCTCATGTTTTAACTCTTTGGCTGCTTTTTTTCATTCAGAGAAAATTTGACAATTCACATTTTCACTGCTGCAAAAACTCTGGTAAAATGGGTGGTCCAGTCTCATTGCATATTATCACTGAAAATCATGAGAAAAGTGTGGCGACAAACAGTGAGAGAATTTACCATGGGTCCAGAGTGTGTTAATGTGGGACCAACCCAGGTGATGAATATCAATACAACCTGGTCCTGGACTCCACTTTTGCCATAGTATGAATCAGTACTTATACAGTAAACAGTCATGGCCTTGCATGTCATCTTGTGCATTTCTCCCTCATTAATGTGCTCACAATGGCTAGCCTGTTGATTTGTTTAGTAATGTTCACCGTCAAATCTGATTACAGGATCAACTACAGTTTCTGCTTGGTTGGACTGAGTCAAAGTGGGGTTCAAAGTCAAATGTGATGTAAATGCTGTATCATAATGGTTGTCCCTTTCCCCCTTGAATAAAGACTGAGTTTAGAACTGAGTGCATTTCTTTACCTGGCTTCGGTGCTCAACCGGCCATGTGCAGGTATATCGACAGGTGTCATCTACAATCAAACATTGTTTTCATTATATTGGAAAAATCAGTCCAAAACATTGAAGCAGAAAACATTAGCCTGCCAGTCAGTTCTGGGGAGAAAAGGTTAATGAAGAGGGGGTTAATGCACTGAGATTGATGTGGGTCGTTCTCTTTTAGCAATACCTCATAGCATGCTTCTTCATATGGCAGGGCTGGGGGGGGGGGGGGGCGCATTAAATCTACCCAAACCTTATTTTTGCTGCAAAACCTGGTAATGTGAAAATTATGTTTTAATATCGTAACCAATAAATTATCTGAGTTGAACTTGAAGTGCACCCAGCTCAGCCTTAGAGGAGAAGGTGATAAGATTGGACTTCACAGCCATACATATACATGGTGCAGAGGTAATTATTAGAGAGTTCTATTTATACTTCTATTCTTCAGGGTACTCTAGAAACCATTATAGATCCTGACATGAGAAATTCAGTTCGCCAACAGGATATATACATTGTGCACTTTAAGTTTGCATTGGATGCTAATTATGATTGCATAGCAACTGCAGAGTGTGTCCACTTGGGACCAGTTGCACCTAGCTTTCCCCAGAGGACCTAAAGTCGGAGGCTTGGTTGTGTGGAAGTTTTAAAATATTTTATAGCAGCTTAAATTGATGATGCTCAGCTGCTGAACTTAATTTAGAAAAAAAAAAGTTACATGGTGGAATTTGAATGTGTTGAATATTTCAAAACAACACAGATATACATGTATATCAGATATCATATACCAAATATTGGATGGATAACAGCATAATGGTAGGTTTTTGCTTTATGGTCACTTTACTGTTGCAGAAATATTTGTGATACAGTTAGGATAGTAACATGGGTGGTGTAGATTAGAAAGGACTGGGGGGGGGGGGTAAGCTGAATTATATGCCCTCTTAACATTCTTTCATTTGTTAAACAGTTGTGCTGTACAGTGTCAAGTAATTTTGGTAGTCCCTTCCCAAAATGCTAATAGATACAGTATTACTCAGATTTAATACCCCAGTCCTAATCAGTGTCCCTATTTCCTACATATAAAAGCTTTCTGGGACATGCCATAAACATGAATTCTGGAATATTGATGTGCATTAAACTTACTTTTTGTACTAGGTGAAAGAAAAAGATAATTTAATCACCTTGGGAGGTAATTAGGAGGAATATGGTATATATGCTATTTTATTTGGTATTTAGAGGTTATAGAATATGTGTATCAAGCTGTTAAAAAAAACTTAAAATTGAATTTGACGGGTTATTTTCCATTTTTCCAAAGTGACAGGGTCATAATTGGTTTCTGTCTGTTCCTGGTGAAAGTTTCTGAGCAAGGCTTAAGTGCATCTGCAATCAAGACTTTCTGGAGACTTGTTGGTGGATGTGTATGTGTGTATATATAATTCAGCTTCAGATTGGAGAAAAGATAATTTACACATTTTTTCTTTACTTTGCCATATTACATACTATCATCATCATCATCATCATCATCATCATCATCATCATCATCATCATCATCATCATCATCATCATCATCATCATCATCATCATCATCATCTCTATTTACCTAATTATATTTTTGCAAGATGTTTATAGGACCATTTGAATTTAAGTGGAAACATGCTGTAGACAAAAAATTGCACGATTTTATGGCTATTGTAGAAGTGTATTGCTTCACAAGGTTAAAAGAAAATAGTTGTTACCAGGACTCGTTTGTACATGTAGTTCTGGTGTGATTGTTAAAAAAAGACACAAGCATGGCAGTATTAGCATTAAAAGTGAGTATGTGGTAATTCATGTCACAATATGACAAAGAAGTTAAGAAAAAACGCACACATATACTCCATGGAAAAAAAGGCCACCCCCATTGGTTAACAAAAGCTGCTGTAAATATTAGTTTGTGCAGAAAATATCGGTGTCACATAGAATGTTAACTAACATAGACAGGATAGTTAGGGTATGCCTGAGCCATCATACAAAAAGGAAATGTCCTGGAAGAGATATAATGGCCAGAAAGTTGCAAAAAGTGTCTGGTAATGGGTTGTCTTTGGGCTCCATGGAGCACCATTGGCAATACGGGGATCATTAATGTGCATCCACAATGCCATGCTGGTCAGGTTACTTGCAGCCAAAAGAGCTTCACAGGGCAGAATCATCAGGCTGTTTGAGGCAGGTCTTTCCTAGTAACATGAGGTTGCCAGGAGACTGGGGTAGCCTTTTTTTCCGCAGGAGTATATGTACATAGGTTACGGTACAGAGCATAGGTGATCATAGCTGGGTTATAAAGCAAGTAAATGCAATGCAGAATAATCAAAATATAGAACTAAAGCTCCCTTAATTAGAATGTTTCAAGGATTATAATAATGTGTGTGCAGTACTATTAAACTGTATAAATTCTATACACAGTTTGGGGTCCTCCCCTACTGAGGAATATAAAACAGTCATGCACTACTTTCTGACCAAGCATGCTATTTAGGCTGGCCAGTGAGTGACCAACTTTTGTGGGTGGACCTCTGTGAAGTTTGGTGCTTTAACGACATAGATGTAGACTTATTGTGGTTTCCAGTTGGTACTGGAACAAGTATACTTTTTAGTGTTGCCTTCTACAAGAACAGCATGATTACCCCTTTCTACTATCAGCTACCCACAAGAAACTAATATCAAAGATTTATGTCCCTTCGTCTTAATTTCTCTAGCATATATCAAATCAATAATTTGGTGTAATAACTACCATATTAAGGTGGCTATTTTATCATGCTTCACTGACTGGGACACTGGGAGTCTGATCTTTGTAATGGAGGCTTGGAAATAAAGGAAAATATATTATACTTGCTGCTTTACAGCAAATGAGATTTAAATCATTTTATGAGAGGTCTTTCAAATGTACTCAATTATCGGTGCTTATACTGTTATGTTTGGGTTATGAAAGTAACAGAGAACAAAACAGCCTATTGGCAGCTGCTGGTAATATAACTACCAGGGGGAGTGAGAGATTCAAGGACACTACAGTATGTGTCCATAGGTAATTTTGTGGGGAGCTTATTTGCTAACCCCTTTACCGAGGAGACATGAATATAATTCATAAGCATTACCTGCCATATAAGCAGGTTCAATTCAGTGAAGTGTTTGCCTTCATAATAATTTATTTGGCAACAAAGGACGTACACGAACATTCTCACATGTACCTGGTGAACAGTGGCTGGCCATGACCAAATCGAGGCCAGGAACTTCACGATAAGCTCTTCTATAAACATAGGTACATATTTAGAATGGATTTTTTGAAGGTTTAAGGATTTTACATGATGAATGTTGATCTTAAGGCATACATGTAGTCAATTCAGCGGTAAGTCACCTATTATAAGTGTTCATAATGTATTGTTCTGTGTAATTGGTACAACAGTGAGATTTGAGTTTTTAATTTTTTTTTCTGGATCTTGCTAAAAAACTTCACCGCTTTTAAGAGCTTAACTCATTGTAGACATGTGCCAGTTGATGAACATGAAGAGATTTCATTGTACGTAGGTGTACAGTTTAGGCCAGCCTTACAAAGTGTGCCCATTGTTCAGCACCACAAAGAAATTGAATAAGTGAAATCAAAAGGAATAAGTATACATGTATTACCATGTACCTTGACGGTAAAAACACTCAGTCATTGTCAACGTCACGATATGCGTGTATTAATCATTGCGGGCAAACATATAAATTGCCTTCTTATCAACACATCATTTCTTGGTAAGACATTTGTTTTATTTTGTTTGCTACGTACTACACATTGAAAGATAAACTGAATAGATTGATTAATTGTTTCAAATATGTCTTTAAAATTGCATGTTAGTACAGAAGTAATCAGTTGATACATGTACAACTGTACCAAGACTCCAGAAAATGTGTGATGTGCATGTAGGATTTAAATCTCGACAGCTTGTCCTTGTGACTGGGTTCATAGGCTCAATATTTTGAAACAAGTAATTAACGAATTTAAAGTGCACAATAAAGGGAATTCACGAATCATGCAACAAATGGGGATTTTTTTCCTGCCGGTTCAGTGTGAAAATATGTCAGACTTGTGACTAAATTTGAAAAGAACTAGGCAGACCATGCGAGGGTCACAATGGTTAACAGTGTTGTGTCTGACCGATTTCTTCACCGACTGTGACTCTTCAGGGACAAGTAGGAAAAAGACACTGGGCCTGATGGAGGACTGATTTATGTATAGTTTTCTGGTGTTACGTACAAAACAGAAATGTAATTACCCAACACAGAAGCTCAGACTTCCCGTGGCAGTGTTTGCCACCATGGAACATGACTCCAAAAGAGGTTTCAGTCACAGATAACACTTGAAATTAAGGTTACTGCGCATACACTAGCCAACTTGGGAACAGTATTAACAGGCAATATAACAAGTGATACATATGTACCACAGAGCCCTAAAACAGGAGCTTGAGCTGTGTGACTACACAGTAATGAATGCAATGTGCATTTTCCTTAAGGATAGCCACATTATGTGTCTCCTTAGCAGAAAGATCAATGGGAAAATGAGCTCTGAACCTACAAGTTTTAGTATAAAACTGAGCAACAGAGCTCATTTACCCATTGATAATGAGACCAAAGGGCTCAATTGAGTGCAATATTGGTGCATCCAGTGTTTCTCCCCGCCCAGTAGCAGCTGTTTATTGTGTTCTATAGATGAGGGGGAGTATGCACGTCCTCTAAAATATGGACTGATAAATCAAGTCCAGTATGGTCTGGTTGGGCAAAATGTCTGCCCAACAGCTGTTTGAATATTCAGTTGTGGATGTTACGAAAATTAACCTGTCTTTGAATGGATGCAGAGTTTGGCCCACATACAAATTTGAAAAGACATATACTGCACGAAACTGACGAGTACCTCTCACATTATAAATGATATTGAGGAGGTGGGAAGTTTGACATTTTTGTGTAGTATACATTACCTCTAACTGGGTAAGATTAATTAATAGTCCCTCCTTTGAGAGACCACCCCTAGAACAGGTCTAAAGATGGTCATATAAAGCAGGGAGTCTCTCATTGGAAGTGAAATCAATGTAACATGGAAAAGATTGACTCAGGGATCTGGTGAAGGTGGCCTTCAAAGGAACGTGATCTTTCAATGAAGTGGTATCTCAAGAGAGGAACTATGGTACATTTTTTGTGTTAAGCAGTTTAGCCATTTACATGTAAAAATTATTTTTGATTGAATCAAATTTAATTGTTAGAATTGAAGATAGATTAATTAAGCTTGAGAATTTTCCTCCTTTGTGAGAATTCCCTCTCTTAATTGTCAAAATACTCTTAAGGTTGTATGAAAAGCTCAGATCTGATTGAGTTAGCCAGGATGAATAGGCATGGGTGAAGGTGATATTCTTCCTTCTGCAGTTTGCCATTTTTGTCCCTGATTTAGATATCTGCCAAAAAATAAGAAACAGTGACTTTTTCAAACCCAGTGTACAATTTAAACTACAAGGTGTCATTATTCTGAACAGTTAGGCCAAGCCAGGCCTTGCCATATAGCTCAAATATTGGGAGCAAGTGGACCTATGACTTGGGAGAAATTGGAATCTAATCAGACATATACTGTTCTCACTTCTCACTGCATGACCTTTGACATCTTCAGCAAGTAAACTAACATTACCACTGCTTTATGACTGAAAACACTCAAAAACACATCTACCTAAGTGGTTCCAGAATAATGTTTCTTAAGGCTGAATAATTAGAGAATGATACTCAAGCAATATATTGACAGGTGAATAAATGAAATACCTGGCATTAGAGTTTGATTGGATGATGGTATGGTCAAGACCTAAAAAGGGCTTAACACATCAATGATTGTAGTGCAACATTTGAGTAGGCCAAATATTGTTAACAGCAAAATCTTAATTATTTTAATTGATCATTTAAGAAAGATGATCAACAAAATTACATCCTGTGGGATATAAAGGAATTGTTTAACTGAAGTATGTTGAAAATTACCAGACAGAGACTGCATTCATCTTCATTTTCACTGTTTGAAAATAGGTTATCTTTATAAGTTGTACTTGAGGGAGGTTGGGAATCACATGGGTTGAATATAGCCAAATGTGGTAGCAGTTTTCACACCCAAGTTACCCCTAACCATTTTTTTTTTTCTCTTTGCATAATGTTCACATCACCAAGAAACTGAACCTGATTTGCGTGTCTTTGGCAAAACATATGTCTACTTTAAACAGTGCATATGATTCAATTACAAACTGTGGTCTAAACGTCTGATGCCCTAGACATATTTTTCTACAACCACATGGCATCATCGTGATCTGGTCCAAGCAGTACCTTGGAAAAGCTATAGCGTATAACCATATCTTAAAAGTTTAGCTACTGTACCTGATACCCTTATAGTTGCGTACAATGTAAGAATAGCTTTGAACATATGATAATCATATTATATGATAGAGATTTGGCAGATTTTGAGTCTGTCAGAGATAATCACCCTGGCAGTGGTTACACAATTCACAGTGGTCTGTGTCTGAAGTGGACATTGTTGTCAAACCCCTTGTCTGTAAAGAGAGGAAAGAAAAACAAAAATGTCAAAGGCTTTACAATAGTCCCTTGGTCACTCTGACATGCTGCTAATGCAGTTTTTATCAGGAAATGATAATTCAGTTTAGCTGTAGTTGGATAGGGTATCAAAATATTGATTGCATCAGATGATATGGCAATGCGTTTACCTGCATGCTTACACATTGTTTTGTTTGTCAGTCTTTATAAAATATTTTTATGTAATTGGGCTTTTTATCTGTTTGACAAAATGATGCCCATATTCATTGACATGTGAAGGCCCACTGTGGTTGATGCTGTGACACTAAATGCATTTTTTGAAAGTATTCAGCCCCCTTGGATTAAATGTTTGAATTTATGGCCTTCATATATAACTACATCAAGGAAATGTATAATGTTGTATTGGTGTGTTTGCTTTTAGGGAGGCAAGATCTGCACCTTCCCGGCGACACAAGTCCACCAGTTCTACCTTGCAAGATGAAAACCAAGGCTTCATAAGTGGTTAGTCTGCTATCTCCTCATTGGGCCACAAACATATGTTCCAAGAAGAGTAGGAACAAATTCTTTCATTTTGATTATTTTTGTATTAAAAATAGGCGAGAGTCTTTGCAGGTAGAGAAATAGAACAGTGTTATCAATCTTGCAGAATTACTATGCAGTGGTCATAGGTTATGCATTGAGACTGTGTCATTGGATAAATTTGGTTGTGTCCTGGTCTAAAAAGGTGTTTCATGTAATTGAATGAAGTGTTTTTGGAAAGTTTATTGTGCTGAGACAAACTAATTAACCCCTTGTGACATTAGGGAAAGCCGTTGACACAGTCTTCAGTCGACAGTGAAAGGGTTAAGTTGGAGTACATTGATCTTGGTTCAGTTTGATGTATTGCACATTGCTGTTGTGTTGCTTCTTTATAGTTTTACCTGGTAGTTTATGGGGTTGTCATGGTGATTGCATTCTAAATAATAATAATTCACCTTTGTGGGGGGGTTTTCAGTGAAGGGATCAAGCCGACCACAGACCTCGCCAGTGTATCATTCCAGTAAGCCCCTAGCTGAACCTGGCACACAACCCACAAGGCCACACTCTACAGGTGAGTAAGCTTTTCTTATCCTTCTCAAGATGTTTACATCTTAAAATAAACTTATGGCCATCCAGTCATTTATGTGCTGCATTAAAGTCCATGTTTCTGTGGTATTAAATAATAAGTTTAGTTTCTATTTAAAGTGCAAGATGAATTTTCATAGATTTAACTACAGTATTGTCTCTTTTGAGAGATCGCTCAATTGAAAGACCATCAGCCTCTTAAGGCCATATTCACCAGGTTCCTTAGTCCACCTTTTCCATGTTATTTTACCTCCAATGAGAGACCACCTGCATAATACGTGGTCACTTTTAGACCTACTGTAGGGATGGTCTCTCAAATAGAAGGACTACAGTACATCATAACTGTAATTAAGCATACAAAAAGTTTGCAAAATGGACCCAACTTAGGAAAGTTGAGCAGTGAATATTTTGCTACTTTGATCTCATTTTATTACTTATCATTTCTAAATCAAAAGAAAGTTAAAGAAAACCTGTAATGACAGCATTGGGTGATATAAGGTACATGTATACATTACACACTGATACATTATGATACATTGTACCAAGTCTGTTGAGGTAAAGTAGCAAAGCTCAGCACTACTGGTGAGTAAACCAGTGTATCACTGCAGTGGGGTGATTAGCAGTCCAACACTACCAGTGAGTTAATGTATCTTTCTGTGGAGAAAACAGGAGAGCCCAACATTCCAGGTGGCTTAACCACTCAGTCATTCCTGTAAGACAAGTACATGTACATGTAGCAGTGAGTCAAGTACCCCATGTGATGACCAGTGAATTATTGCAGCAAAATAACAAGAGTATGAATTCTATTACAGTCATGGATCAGATTGTAACTTTTTCTTCTAATATCAAATAAAATCTGCCTAAATCACACTTTGGGTATACCCTGTTGTCAGTTTTTTGTCTGAGCCTATTATTTTGATTGACAGCATTTTATATATATATATATATATATATATATATATATATATATATATATATATATATTATATATATATATACTTGATTTATTTATAATTTGCCAACAAAGTTAAAAACCTGCTTAGCTCAAAAAGAAAGACAAGGCAAGCGTTGATGAGGGAAGACACACAAGGTACCAAATTGCGTGACCAGTCTTGTCCTTTGCGAAATGTTCTGTTAATAACTGAAAAAAAAACAATGGTTACAGTCTGAATCTTGACTGGACGACTGGTACATGACCAGCTGTAATTTCATGACATTTTACATTGTAATAACAGGAGCCAGGAAGCCAGCCAAGCCAGCCAATACTTTAGAGGTTGATCCGGAAGAATTAGAAACCAGTCGGTGTGTGAGTGACATAAACAGACAGGTTCATGAACAGTGGGAACCAGAGAACCACGCTCTGGATGAGGGCAAATTTGTGAGAGGAAAAAAGGAAGGGAGCTCTAGTCTGGATCCCAGGACTGGTAACCAATGGCTGGTGTTTGGTGGGGGTACCAGGGATAGGTGTGCTGGTGTGGTGGATGCATTTACAGGTAAAGGGAAGTCTTTTCATTTGCTCTTGAAATTCTTGCAGAGTAAAATATATTGGCAAGTTGTTCTGCTAATGGCAAGTGAGGTACATGTATATTTTAAAATAGTTTAGGCCTGTTAAACTCTGTAAAAATTAAATGGAAAGCTATTGTGAAGGCAAAAAGGTACAAAGATGTTTATGCAACTGAAATAAAAGTAGATGTTTGACATTGCCATGGTAACTCTGTGAGCTGCTGTGTGTACAGTTTCATAACTTTACATTCTTGGTGTATATTGTGTTAATGATGTACCCGTAATAAATTTGATATTGTGTAAACAAGCATTGTAATGGGTTTAAGTCATGATGTGTCACAAATAAAGTACATGTGACATTTTATTACCTTGGAAAACTACTTCAGAAACTGTTTAAATCGGACATAGAGGTGACAGCATCCCCACTTTGTTGTCAAATTTTTGTGGCATAAACAAATGTAGCATGTTAAGATGAGGAGTTACATGCAGAATGCTCGATCCACTTGTGGCCTGGTCAGCTGACCTTTAACTGTCCATATTGTGTCAATCCCCAGTTATAAGACACTATCATAGTAGCAGGCAATTGACAAGTTAGCTGACCTATGCCGGGGTGAGAGTTGGAATATTCAGTTTACATGTTCATTGTCATCTGCTGCAGGAGGCAAGCTGTACAGCAGTACATTGAGATCACACAGTGCTCCATTGCGAGCGCAAAGTGTCGACAACCTGAGTATGTCATTCCTTGATCAAGTGCTGAGGGCAGGAATACTAATGTCACTGAATTGCCATATGCTGGTATACATGTATATAGGTGCACTTGTGACATGAGAAAATACTAATTATGTATCAGTCTCATTAAAAGTCTAGTGGGCGGGTTGGGGAGCAGTTGTGAAGGTAGTTGATATGTTTGTGTGTGTGTGTGTGTGTGTGTGTGGAGAGAGAGAGAGAGAGAGAGAGAGAGAGAGAGAGAGAGAGAGAGGAGAGAGAGAGAGAGAGAGAGAGAGAGAGAGAGAGAGAGAGAGAGAGAGAGAGAGAGAGAGAGAGAGAGAGAGGAGAGAGAGAGAGAGAGATGAGAGACGAGAGAGAGAGAGAGAGAGAGATGAGGAGAGAGAGAGAGAGAGAGTAAACTAACTACTGCATATGACTACAATCATTAACACCAAAAACTTTTATCTTGTGGCAGATGGAGTCCTTTCAAATTTTTAGTGACTGTCACAGAAATAAAAGTAGCACATTGCATGTCAAATACACTTAATTCAGTGGAAATTTCTTCCAGCTGTTAAACCCCATGATATATTTGGTCATAAAGCACCTGAAGTAGGAATTATTACATTGCTATAAAGCACATAAGATTAGATCACTCCATCATGTTGAACATGTACATCTGTGCACATCACATAAAACTGAAGAATCCTGTTCTAACTGATCCTAAGTACAGATTACCAACTTATCATATCATATGGCACAAACAGTAAATTACTTATTGTTAAAACAATCACCATATTTACACAGAAGATGCATGTTAACAACCCATATGGAACTATCCGTCAGCAGGTGGTTGGAGGAGGGAGTTGGAAGCTAAATTTTGTGTTCCCAAAAATATTGAACTGAATTTACAGCCAGAGATATCTGACTTCAAATTTTTTTACCAGAATGAATGACCTGGTGAAGCATGCTGCTGTGAACTACTTTGATACCGAATTGCCCAGGAAAAGTGGGTCTCTGAAGTGGTGCCTCACTCCTATTGGCTCTGACCCACGTTTGACTGTTGTGTCCTATGTGTGCTCCGCGTGACCAGCATGTAACTTAACATACTCTCAAACAAATTGTCTGGTCACATATACATAGTCTCAACTCAAACGTTAACTGTAAATGCCCTCGGCACTCATAAAAACAATTAATGGAATTAGTTGCACATATGTATTATATCACTCACTTAACAGTGAGTACATAGACCCATATATGTATGTGACACCCGAATTACCCCAAACTTTCCATCTCATGTAGAGTTTTTATCTCGCTTTTCATCACCAGAGGTCCAAATATTGGCCTCTGTTATTTTGTATTTTTTTCCCAAAAGTGAGAAAATTCCGAGATTTGTTGACATGAAAGTTTAAAAATGGCATTCAACTTTATTTGATTTTTTTTTAAAAATCAATTTTGCTTGCTGTTAATTTGAAAAATGTACATTTTATAAATTAATGTGTAGAATGTTGACCCCTTATGTTTGGCAAAATATAGGTAGAATTTTATCTTCCCTGTGTTTTGTAAAAAGTTGCATGTAGACTACAGGCTTGAAGCTTTCAGGGAACCTACCCACCTGTTTTGGGGCCATATGACCCTGATTATCTTTGCATGTTTCCAGCAGATTTGTTCCTTATGACGTTATTGTCTTATACTGCTTGGCATACCACAGGCTTGAACAAGTGCGGTATTTTTACAATGGTTGCACTGGATGAGATGCTTTACATTCTCTATGGAGGAAGGTTTAATCATGTACATGTGTTTTTTAGATTTTTTAGCTACTAACTACTGTCTGTCTTGTGCTGAAATCTTTATTTTGTACAAAGGTGCGTGGCACATGTTTGCTGTGACCACAATGGAGAACCAACATTAGCTGTTATGCAGCAATTTTGCCCCCAGGCAGTGGGCATCACGGTCTCTGAGGCGGACTGAAGCTGTTTCTAAGCCCCTGAAGATTACATCAGTGTATTGAAGGCAAATTGAAACTTAAGGACAGCAAGTTAAATGTCTCTTTTGTTGTTTATGTAGGTATTCCAGTCATAAAAGGCAAGTCACAAGAACTAAATAAAGATCAGCACAATCCAATAAGTTGGAATTGAATTTTGTTTTCTCGTTGCTATTTTTCTTGCCAGCTTAACAGACCAATGCCAGTGTATAGCAATGATAATATGAAGCTTTGTCTGCTTTGGAGGCAAATTTGTTGTTTAATTCAGTAGGTTTGAACCATAGCTAGCCCTTCTAGACAGAGTTTATATTGTTTCAGAGGACAGACTTTTTTATCATGTCATGACTTTCAACTTAAAATTGATTACAGTCAACTAATTTGAAATAAAAGATATCCTGGAATTTCAATGGTCCATATTAGCTGAAGGAATATATCAAAGGATTATAGGTTTAAGATGCCAGTGGTACCAAGCAAGAAATGAAACTTATGAAAGGACATTTGTCACAGTGGCGTGCATGATTATTTGGTAGTCAGGAACTGAAGGAACTTAGACAACTATATGTGGGTCAGCTGGCTGTCTGTCAGCTGGTGCTCATCTACTAGTGCTTGACTGTGTACTTTGCTGCCTGCAAAACTGGTTTTGATTGAATGTGCTTCTGACTTGACTTTTTATCCCAGAGACTTATTCAAGAGTTACATGTAGTTATAAAAAAAGTGGAGAGTAAGTAAACAAGAAAAAAGTAGGGAAATACACGGGTTATAATTCTTTGATAGGAAGATCAAAGACAGTGTTGGAAGTAAGTGTGGACATTGCTAATTTTTTGCAATTTTATGTGAGCCATGAATGTTTTGCTGGCTGGTCAATAAAGTGGAAAATACTTCATATCTGAGAAAAAACTTAGTATCAGGGTACAGAACATGGTTATATGACTGTTTGGTATAATTTATCTGCTGAACATTTTTACCTCAGCTGACTTGTCAGTCAGCTGAGGTTATAGTATGGTCCACCTTCCATTGTCTGTTTGTCCATGTGTCCACAATTTACACTTTTAACTTCTTTTTCAAAACCTTTGGCCGGATGCAGTTCAAACTTGGGTCAGTCTCTACCAGTTTGTTCAAATGGTCATGGTCCAATGATTTTTGGATTTTTTATGAATTTTTTTGTTCATTTTTTTGGCAAAATCTTCAAACAATCTTCTCTGAAACCACTTAGCCAATTGTGTTCAAATTGCATAGGGACAATTCTAGGCACCCCTAGATGTTAATTAGTGCAACAGATGGTGCTGGGATTTTTCTTTCTATTTTTATGCCCCCCTTCGAAGAAGGTGGGGCATATAGCTTTGCACATGTTGGTCGGTCGGTCAGTCTGTCGGTCGGTAGACTGTGGTTTCCGCACAATAACTCAAGATGTTTTCAAGCTAGGACTTTGATACTGTACAGGTGTATCATTCTAGTCAAAAGCTAGTCAAAGATTGAAAATGGGTGACCTTGACTAAATTTCTAAGGTCACAGTGGTACCTGAGTTAACTTTGGTTTCCGCACAATAACTGAAGAGGTTTTTAAGCTAGGACTTTTACATTGCACAGGATTATAGTCCATATTTGGGGCTAGGCGAGGTTTCAAGATGAATGACCTTGGCCTCATTTTAAAGGTCTCAGAGCCACTTTACTGAATACGGTTTCATGCTTTCTGCATGATAACCTTTACCTTGGAGCCAGAACTTGTATATTGCACAGCTTTATGGTTCTCTGTAAGGGCTAGGTTGAGTTTGAAGATGAGTCACCTTGACCCAGTTTTCAGGGTCACAAAGAGATTGTAGAATTCCTGTGGTTTCCGCACAATAACTCAAGAAGTTTTTGAGCTAGGACTTTGATACTGTACAGGTGTATCATTCTAGTCAAAAGCTAGGCAAAGTTTAAAGATGGGTGACCTTGACCTAATTCCCTAGGTCACGTTGGTACCTGAGATAACTTTGGTTTCTACATGATAACTGAAGAGGTTTTTAAACTAGGACTTTTATAGTGCACTGGATAATTGTGCGTATTCGGGGCTAGGTCAGGTTTGAAGATGGATGACCTTGACCTAATTTCAAAGGTCACAGAGCCATTTGGTTGAATACTGTTTCATGCTTTCTGCATAGTACAGTGGTCTCTGTGACCAGAACCTGCCCCAAGAACACATGCAAAAGTGCTTTTTAATTTCATAGACAACAATATGGAAATTGTATGTAAAGTATTCTGCTGTGAAGTCTCAAAAAATAGCAGACTTGAGGAAAGAAAGATAGTGAGTGCAAAGGGTAATCCATTCTCTGAACATTATTTTTGTGTTCTTAATTTTGTAATTTTGAAGTTTCAAGAAGTACCGAGTGCCATGCAGGTGAAGGAGTCAGTCAGTGGTGATGGTAGAGTTCCATTTCACTGGGCTGACCAGGGGCTCTTGCAATAAAGAGGACCTCTGTATAAGAGAATGGCTGGCTTTCAATACCATTCTTTCAATACAGTGAACTCTGTGATACTCAGTTAAATAGTCTCCCATGTTGTATTTTTTGGACTTTTCAATGGAAATTAGGCATCTCTTGGACGATCTCTGTCATGAAAATCCATTTCCTTGTTGTGCATTCTTTGTTAACGATAAAATCTTCCCAATTGGAGAACAAAACATAGGTAGCATTTACTTGCACTTTTGTTAAGTACCATACGATCTAGTTCTCTAGTTAGTATCAAATGCTGTCTTCTTTGCTACAGGTAAAATTCATCAAACTTCCCTGTTGAACATCATAACTTGAGATTCTATTCCCATGTTCTTTTTTTGTTGATAATTATAATGATTATTATTACTGTTTTTTTTTCTGCTCTGCTGAGCTAAAGTCACAGAGCTTATACAGTCCATTATGTCTGTCAATCCATCTGTCCATTGCAATAACTTTTGTAGCTATGCTGACCACAGGTTGTAAAGCTTGTGTGATCACTCATGTCCATCCATCAAGCAGCCCATACTTAAATGATTGCATGTCTATACAATAGCATCTACAATATTTAGGTTAGCCCCTTAAATTTTTGGAACATATTGGAGGAATGAAAATGTAGGTTTTGTTCATTATTGGTGGCGCCGCCTAGTGGACTATATAATACAGAAGCCAACAAGTGAAAAATTGAAAATTTTGTGGTGTGTTTGACTTTCAGTGGATCAATGTGAAATTTGGTGGAAATATTCTGGAGGCTATTATGCCAAACCTGAACAACAGCAGTAGTGTCACCTTATGGAGAGATGGGAAATATGAGTTGTTTTTTGGTGAAAATAATGAAATTCATTATCTTGAGAAAACTTGATCAAACTTTTCCACCAAACCTGCAATGTTATTTTTTCTCTCGTTTGGAAGAAGACTTCTTGTTGATGAACTAGTATTTGCACAAAACTGTGTAAAATGTAATGAAAAGGGGAATTGATCTCCTTTTCAAGAGCAAGTTTTCTTGTCTATATTTGAATACAATGTTTCTCAGTTTCATGTAAAATTAGATTTTGACTGGTGGCTCATGGACAGATTAATATGTGTATGTATATGCAAGATTTTGCTTGAAGTTTTAGATGAATGAGTCGTCACCTTCACCTCTATTTCAAAATCACAATCTCGTAAAGCATTACAATGATCTAATTTTGGGTGATTACTCGAGAACGGTTGAGTGAAATTTGACAGAATTTATCTAGATTATCCATCTCAGGGAGAGATTTAGACTTCAAAAATTCTGTAGCTAAAATTGGAAATACAATTATAATTACCAAAGATTATGTCATGGCCCTTTAATAATTTATTGAAAAAGATTTTAGTCATTTATTTATTTTTATTCAAATTCAAGAAACATTGGCATTTGGACCATGGGCTAATGGCCAGTGTCCCTGCATTTTAGTAGTTAAAGTGTCACTTTGGCTTACAGATCAATGACTTTTACATTATTTTGAAGGTCACAATATCACATAAAGTACATGTGTCCATGGAGTAACTCACAAAATATTGGATAAAAATTGGTCCTATACGGTTAAGAGTACACACCTTAGTAAAAGTCTTCATTCTGGATCTAGATTGATGAACTTTGACCTCAATTGCTAGGTCACAAAACTGCTTAACAAAAATTTGTTTTTATATGATTACAAGAATTTGCAGAGAGTTGATCCAATTATATGCTTTGTGTGATACTTAATTTCAAATTGCAGACAAGTGACCTGGTCCTCAATATGTAAAGGTCCTGGGGTCGGTTAAAGTAAATTTACTTCATTTGCTTTTACTCAAGAAGAATATGATATCTTAATAATACCAAGCTTATGATGATATATGGATAATCTCCCCTCATTCTTCAGTTCATACACTCTCTTAAAATTGATATGTTTTCATTAAATAGATCAAGAAGAATTTGACCAAAATGGATGAAACTTTGTCCGGTCATGTGTCTCATTGAGACCAGCTCTCATTCTCATGACCACAAGTCAGTTCAAGGAAAACTGGTTTCTGGTACAATAACCCAAGATGAATCCTGCAGTAAAGCCCTTGGGCACTAGGAGATGCATGATCTTGTCCTGCATTATAAGACTGCACTGTCTAGTTTTGATTTTGAGTTGCATCTGCACATCTTGCCTTGCTAACATATGATGTCATCATCAGTTATGGTGGTACAAAAAAAGCAGCTAGGCTACAAAATTTGTGTTTTTTTCTAGCTTACTTGAAAACGTAAAATTAAATAAAAAAAAAAAAAACTTTTCTTTTTCTGTTAGCAATGAAAGACCCTGATGAGTTCTACAAGGTGGATGGGATGACAGGCAGTCAAGTGGCAAAACAGCTGCGTCGAGGAGATAAAATCCGAGTTGGCCGTAATGGGGAGGTTCAGTCACATGACCTTAAAGTAAAGAAATGGATTAAAGAACAGCAAGAGTGAGTTCTTCATACCTATCTACTTTTTTTGAAGCATTATTGGTGAAAATAAAAGACTTTTTTAACCTATGTATCACTATGAATATAATCCCTTTAATGTGAAAACTTTTCCTTTTGCTAAACTGTGACTATACCAATACATTGCCAGATTGATTTTAGTTTGTCCATAGAAGTTTTAAACTGCATACAATAAGATCATTTATATTCTTGAACATTTCATTTTCTAATTTGGCCTCAAAATTTTATTTTCATGAGTTGCTATTTATTCTCGTATTGACTGTAGTTCGATTCTTAGACCACTATATATATATATATATATATATATATATATATATATATATATATATATATCCCGCCCCCCCCCCCCCCAAAAAAAATCCCAAATTGAACATCAAAGATCAACTGTGTTTTGGATAGTCTGTTTTTTTTTTTTTTTTTTTTTTTGGGGGGGGGGGGGGGGGGGGTCACAAAACCATGAAAGTAAAAATGCAGTGAAATAAGTGTTTGACATAAATATAATGGGAGCACAGTCTAAAATGCAGACAAGTACATAATGTTGTGGCTATTTGCAGCTGGAAAGTCTTGATCATTAGAATGACAAATTTCTCATGAAAACACGTAAACTGTTGGCAGCAATATGGTTATTGTAACAAGGGTTCATTGTATATATATATATATAGTTTGATGTGCTGGACCGTTTTTGTAGGAGAATCCAGAAAATTGATGCGGCTCGCAAGGAGGAGCAGGGGCCTCCCACCCCTGTGTCCCTGTGTTGGAACGATGAGGTCCAAAAGCCAGACGCCAAAGTGGTGGAAGCAACAGGGCCTAAGAGGGATAAGCCAAAGCCAGTAAGAACATTAGCAGTTGTTTGGAGCTGAGTACAATAGGCTTCAGAGTATTTTATATTTAACACCAACACCACAGCACTTGTCCTGTCATCTGAGCACATATTTTATACTTAGATTCTGGTCTAGGTTCAAATTAACGAGGAATAGTTTATCAGGTCAACTTAGCTCTCAGTATGTATTGAATGTGGTGTTTTGTAAGAATACCAAGAAATGATACACAAAAAGTAGGATGCTGATGCAGATTACAAGTGAAAATTACATGTACGTGGAGCAAATCTGTACACATTCAAGGTTTTACTTGCGCTTTTACATTCACAGACTACCAATATTTAAAATATTGATGCTCAGAGGAAAAAGTATTTCAAAATTCAGTCTCTAATCTGTTATTAATTTGTATTTTGGAGTGGGTCAACATGAAGTTCCAAATTAAGAAAAGATGAATATCTGTTAACAACTTGATGCAACAGAGGGAGTCCTAGTGGCATAGAATATTGCTTATTTTTCAGAATCTGTGTGAGACACACCCTGTGGTGTTTGAGAAGCTGATACAAGATATTCCGCCAGAAATGGCCAAATTTCAGCATCGTCCAGGTAAAGGAGGATACAGAGTGAAGTCTCGTACCAAAGGTAGAGTTGGTGTAGATGGCAGTGAAAGTCTGTCCAGCAGAATTACTAGCATATCTATAGACACAAGGGATAAAGCTGAAGATCGAAAAGTAGACCGCACCACCACAGACGATGTACTGCGGGACAGAATACGAAAGAAGTCCAGAGAAGCTGGAGACAGACGGAAAGGTGAGGCATCTATTACCACTATAAGAGAGAGCCCAAGGGAACTTGTGTCAGAGTTGGTGAGCGAGGAAAAAGACATTACTTCCCGCAGCACCAGTCGCACCGATTTCCACAGTGGTGGTGGTGACAGCCGGCCTGGGTCGCATCGCCCCTCAAGCCGTAGCCGGATGCTCAGGTCACCTCTTGAAGCCAATCAGGTGGGTTCCCTGATTGTCAATGGCAGTGCTGGCAGCCCCTGGCGAGAAGGACGAAGAAGTGCCTCAGGTTCCCGGCCACCTCCAGGGAAACCACTACATCGCACAGGAGCTGGCACTGGCAGCAGTATCAGTGCCCATGGACCCAAAGGGGATGCCGAGTTTATTCAGATCACCCAGCAGATGCCTATTTCTCGGGAAGGTTCTGCCATGCCTTCCACCAGCATTGCACCAACCCAAGCAATGAATCATGTCATCAATTCAGTCAGCAATCACAATAAGATGGAGTATGACATCAACAAGATGGAATCACCCAGGCACCCGGGCAACCTGGCAGATGATGGACATGATGAAATCATGGAGTCTCCACGGCTTACAACCCCGGCACCTCCAGGAACTCCAAGGTCAGCAGATGTTAAGTATGCCCTCAAAATTCCAACTGCGGATCACGATGAGTCAGACACAAACTCAGCAGATGGTGAGGATGGATCCTGGGGCAAGAGGCATAGCCCACCAGATGATGTCATCAACCAGATTGCATCCCAGTTGGTTGCAGGTGTTCCTGGGAACCAGTCGCGAGTTAGTGAATCAGTAGATACCAATGACATGGACAGTGCACCTACTGTAGCAGACTTTCTGTCATATGAGGCGGACAGGAAGTCTGTGTCAGAGGCCGAAGCTGACAGTGTCAGACAAGGAATCAAGTCAGAGTTCCAGTCAAGAGGTTCATAGATGTTTTTGTGTGTATAAAATCAGTTTATATTCCATCATCATTGGATTGTATTCTGCTCTGATCACTTGAAACTCGACTTTAGGCTTCCAGACAGTCAAACTGCTCAATCTATTTTTGACTAGTGTGCCTAATATTAGAGCTAGACAGTCAAATGATATTAAAATCTAATTTCTTGTCCATCCTCTTCCCAGGTCCATTTAAACATGTTGAAAATATCAAATCATTAAATGTATTTTGCTTGATTTTTAGCTCTGCTGACCATAGGTAGCAGAGCTCATACAATCACTCATGTCCGGCCAGCCGTCATTCCGTCTGTCGGTCCGTGAAAAATTTGCTTGTCAGCACGATAGAATCAACAATTTTAAAGTTAGCCTCTTAAAATTTTGGACATGTTATATGAATGAAAATCTGGGTTCCCCCGGATATTGGTGGTGCCACCTGCAGGATTACATAATACACAGGCCAAAAAGTTTAAAAAAAAAAAAAAATTGAAAACACTCTGGTGTCCTTGATTTGTGATGTATCTTTATGAAATTTGGTGGAAATGTTTGGGAAGCTAATATGTGCAATCTGAGTAGTACTGGTGGTGCCACTTAAAGGTGAAGGGAAAATATGAGCCAATATGTGTTCAGACCTATGAAATTCACTATCATGAGAAATAATCTGGGTAACTTAATCAAATGTCACAGCATATGTGTATCATGTCGGAAAGCATGATTTTACATAGCATGGGTGACCTTGACCTACTTTCTCAAGGTCACCAAGGGAATTCATTTCAGGAGATGATATTCTTATGATGGTCATTGTATCTTTACAGGTAAACATATATGAATTTTACCATTAAAGGAATATTATACAGAAAAAAAGTTTATGAGGCATGGAGTCCTGGTGATGCTACTGGTGGTTTTCAATGGAACTAACATTATAGATGTAAAAACACATTAATTTCAGTATTATGATCAGAAATAAAGATAGAGCTTTGAAACTTACACCAGCTATGCAATGGGCCAATGGTCAACTTTTGTGAAAATTTGGATGACTTTGATGTATTCGTTGAAGGTCAAAATATAAATTGCATATGTTATTGATGATAAAGAAGAACAAAATATAGATATAAGTGAGCTATGGTTACTAAATTGATACAAAATATGCATTGTATTGATATTTTATACTTGATGAATGACTTTTAACCTATTTAAAGGTCACTGATAGAATAAAAGTGAAAAAAGCTTATGCACATTGTTAGGGTCCTTAATTTGTTATGGAAATCAATGAAGTGTGAGAATGTTGAGGAGGCAAAAATGTTGAAGTATCGTGATACTGGTCGAGCCACCTGTAAGTCAATGCAAAATATCAAGAAATGTGTTTTGAGACAAGTATGATTCATTATCATCAGAAAGAATGAGACCATGGTGATTCTAGGTGTACATGCATTATAAATGTATACCATGAGATTTTTTTATATTGTATAATCTGGGTGACCTTGATCTTCTTTCCCAAGGTCACTGAAGACATAAAGGAAAGGACTTGCTCATTGTTGTCTTGGTACATGCAATTAGATCCATCACAGGAATTGCACAAATGAGCTATGATTACATGTGGAGCAAAGTGCCATCTGGTGGATAAGTCAGACACTAAAATTACATAAGCAAAGTGTTATCTGGTGGATAAGTGGGACACTAAAATCACATGAGCTTATATGTACCCTTAGACTGCAGTAATTGACCCGTGTCATAAATGAACCAATCCGAGTGTTGCTTTTCATTCCTCTGAGCCTACTAGGAGTTTTTATCATGACAAGATTGCACCTAATTCATCACAGTGCGTGCTCCACCCGCTACAGAACACACTCACCAGTAAAATTTGTGATGAAATGACGCAATTATGTCATATAAGGGAACTCACTAGATAAATTGGAAACAGGAGAGCAAGGCATTCACTGGACATTTCCTTGTAGACCAAAAACACTTGCAGCATATTTCTTTTTCCAGTGACCACATGAAACTTAGAGGGGAAAGAACAAAAAATTTATTTCATTGGTCAAGTAATTGCAGTCTAAGTAAGTAAGAACACATACAGAAACACCTCATGACATTTGACACATACGCTTCACTCTGCCTTGGTGCTATATGTCACGAGGAGCTTCTATGTGCATTCTTGCCTATACATACATACCATCAGTAGTATTGTATAGAGTGGAAATGACTTTTTGAATTGTTATACCAGCAGTGTGTTGGAAACATACAGAATTCATTTTCTTCAGAAATAAGGCTAATTTTACTAAATTTATGACAAACATGTACCATATGTGGAAGTGACATATTGAGGACTCACAATTTTGAAGTAAAGATGTAGGTGCAATATAGCCATGGTACCAGCAGAGTGTTGGTCCCAGGGGCCTCTTGCTGTATATAAAAATAAATCATACATTTTCCAGCATCTGCAGTATGTTTTAGCTAGCTACTTCTATGATTGTACTTTCTTAGGAAAGTAGGTCATTGGGTGTTTTTGACAACATGTGGTGTCTCTGTTGTGAGGTTTGCCAAATTAATCAGTCTTCAAATCAGTTCATTTGATAACAGAAGTAATTCATCCACATACAAAATTTGTGGTTGCAGGTTTCAATGAATTTCAGTCCAATCCATCATATGTATTTTTAAGCTGACATAAACTTTTGAATAAAAGCTTGAAAAAAAACAAAAACAAAACAAAAAACATCAAACTGAGGTAAGCTCAGCATTTACTTTATGGAGTCCTAATTTTATAAAACAAATTTTTCATGTGGATATACATAATTCATTAAAATATAGTTTTCTATGGTTGTCATGGAGCAGGTCTTCATTAATACAAATACACTGTATATATTGATAATTTTTATTGCATAATTTTTGTAACAAATCATTAGAGATTAATATCGTTCAGGACTTGAATGATAGATCAAACATGATAGGGTACATAGAACATGGTGATCTTGTGTTGAGAGTTGCCAATCTTATAATTGGCTGGACATATTAGCCTATAGAACACGTACATGCATTGTAATGGTTGTCAATGCAGGTAACCTGTTCTGGGATTGCAGTCTGTTATGATGACATTTTAGATTGCCAAAGAAAGGGATGTAACTGGAGAACTACACCAAGAAAAAGGTGGTACATGTACTTGGTGTGATGACAACTTGTCCTGACAGACTGACTTTTTAACTATTTGAGACCTTGATCTGATTCAAAGTCTCAGTAAAATGTACCATGCAATATGGCCAAATGAGATGGTTAGTGTGGCAGTAGGGTTTATCTGTAACATTGACCAGCTTTCACGTGGCTTCCATTAACTAATTCACAACTTCCAACTGTGAACATCTTGATTTTATAACAATTTATAGCAGCAACAGCAGTCTTTCTCAGATACCCGAAGTTGGTTGAAGTATGATGCAGGGAATAATATACAGTGAAACATGTTCTGACCACCTGCATAATGTGATTTCTGGTTTATTGCAGCCATCTTTGGCTGGTCTATCTCTTTATATTTCTTTGTTATATAATGTGACACTTGATATTGCAACATGCTGCATCTATCAACCATGTTTTTGTGGTCCCCAGCATGGCTGTAACAATTTCATTGTAAAATGTGTTAAAATAAATATAATTGTTAAAGCATTTTATCATGATCAAGATTGTCTAGTAATTCACTCAGAGGATCCATTGTTTCACATGTACATGTATATTTGCAATTTTACAGCATAAAGAAGTAAATGAAGAGAAGCCATATTTTGCCAAAATATATACAAGCAGTACACGTTAACAGATATTGATAAAATACCACAGTTGATGTTGACATGCATCCTATACTGTGTGTAGAAGTCTACTTCAATATGTTGATTTTATGAAAGATGTATATATGGAAAGATGTTGATGCCAAGCAGTCGGTCATGCCTGTTTGGTATACAGCCTTTGTCCACCAGACACCACTTGGATTCTCAATTGGCTGTTACTGTGGCAGTATGTTTTCAGGTACCGATTGAGTTTTCATGTGGTACAACATTTTTTTGACAAGTTCCATATTAGATGGTAATTGTGGTGAAAGCTTTAAGTTGATCATTGGTTTTTGATGGCTTGGTGGGGTATTTCCAGGTGCTCTTGAGACTGAGCATGAGCGGCCATGCAATGCCTAAACCATTGACTTGAGATCAAAGATGTTGGTGTTTGAGTAAAGTTTTTTATGACAGGAACTTGAGTATGCACTTAAGTCAAATTCCATGTTACATGTGCTCAAAAAGAGGTCACCAATTTATGTGTAACACATCAAGTACACAACGTTTTACTTTTCACAAAATAAAGACAAAAAAAAGTTGTTTATGCCTAATGCATGTGTATGCCAAGAGATTATTTTGATGCTATTTCATGTGTGTGGACTGCAAGTCAGATATAATCTGCCTAATTTTAATCCTTATCTTTATTACTATGATGAACATTGTTCAGTATCATTTTTTTTTCTTGGAACCTACAATGTGATAAATATTTACATACTGGGTAGTTACTTGCCAGTAATTACTCTTAGTTTATGGTCTAGTTTGTTCAGTTCTGTATTTTGTTGAGCTCAAGTTATGTTAATGTGTGGTATAATATAATACATGTATGTATATTATACATTGCACAGATGCAACTACAAAAGCAACAACTGTGATTTTATTCCTGTTAAGTTTCTGCTGTTAATTACATGTTGGTAAATTTATTGTCATGAATCAACATGGTAATAAAAGTTTGTAGAGTAAATTTTGTTTGTCATCAATGAACACAAACGTTTCTCCTCATATCACCCAAAAGTGCTGGAATGAAAGTTGTTGCCTGCCATAAAGTTCTTACTTCAATTTATCGTCGCTGGAAAACATTTTTGTTGAGATTTGTATGTAAGACCATTCACGATGGCATGCCCTAGGTCAACAGCTTTTGCTTGGTGTGGGGTGGGCATATTAATGATGCGCAACCCACATGAAGAAGAGCTATTGACCAGGTCAAATTCTGACCAGGAATGGGTTAATATAAGTGACCATGTCCAATATAGGGCTCCAAATGGAGTAACATATATCTAGTTACACCAGAGTTTCACATATTCATATAAGGTATCCAGTAAATGATGGTGGTTACCTTTGGGTAACCAAGAGTACATCTAATCACTGTGACAGCAGATCTTGCTTGCACAGACAAGTCATTGTAATTGCACATAATTTATTGTCAGCCTGTATACATGTTTGTGTGTGTGTGTGTGTGTGTGTGTGTGTGTGTGTCTGCAGGATAAGTAGTAAAAAGGTACATAGTTAATTAAAATTAAGGTTGCCAACATGTAGGCAGCAAAGGTATGCTCACTTACTAAGTGTAACTCCGCCTTTAGAGATCGAGGGCAATCATATACAATATCCTTGTACTACCCCAAATAATTAAGATCTAACCAAGACTAGAAATGAAAATCAATCCAGTTACCCCATTACCTTAAGAATTAGGTCAAGGTCACCAAATGCAATTACCAATGTAATCGTCACGGATGACCATTATGATAGGATAAAATATCCGCATCCTACTCAGTCCTCAAGTGATAAGAAGAACAGTCAAATTTATTGGTGATCTTGGAAATTCCAGGGTCAGCCAGGTACAGTCTTGAGACAGGCCTTGTGGAGGACCATCTGTGCAATTTCAAAGCACGAGTTTGCCTAATTCAATGAAAATGACCCTGTGACCTTGACAATTAAGTCAAGGTGACCAAACATGATCCAAGCATATGGCCGATCACATGAATAAATACTTTACTGCAGATGTTGATAACGTAAAATGAAATGATCAAAACATATTGAAAGGCAAGGTAAAAATGATTACAGTAAATTGAAATATCAGGTCCAATAAAAAAAATCCAAATGAGGTAAAGTTTGTAATACCAACTAGAACAAAAGCAGATGTTCCATCAATTCTACAGAATTTAAATTCTAGGAAGTCCAAAGGTTTACACGAAATAGACCCTAAGTTCCCAAAAATGATTACACCTGATGTGGCAGACCTGCTCCTCATGATATATAATCTGAGCCTGCATAATGGAATAACATCCCTTCAGAATGGAAATGTGCAAGAGTCAAGCCAATACCTAAAGAGGGAACCAGCTGTGAAATCAACAACTACAGACCTACTTCAGTTTTAAGTATACACTGTACTATCAAATACATTGGAAGACTTGCTTATACACATACATACTCTTTTTTTTTTTTTTTGATGATCAGGACTTGTTTTGTTCTTGCCAGTCAAGTTTCCGTGCCTGTCAGTCGTGTGAAACAGGACTTGTAAAATTATTAGATGAGTGGGCAAGAGCAACAGACCAAGAGCAACTGGTCAGGTACACTGATGCTTTATTTAAACATAGCCTTTGATGTGATTGATCATGGTATACTCATTGAGAAACTAACACTATCACTGTGCGCCCACTACAGTCCAATGGTCGTCATCATACCTATCTGACAGGTCCCAAAAGGTTTCCATAAAGAGTGAATTATCTGAGGATCTTGAATTAAAATTTGGTGTTCCTCAGGGATCTATTCTAGGTCCCTTGCTCTTTCTTCTATATATATATATATATATATATATATATATATATATATATATATGAATGACTTTGCCCTATATGTTAAAGATATTCACTTGTATGCAGATGATATGACTGCACATGTAACTGGGAAATCTGTGAAGGTCATTGACAAGAAGTGGCAAGAAAAGATGAAAGGGGCAGAAATATGGTGCAAAAGTAAAAATGGTATTTGAATGAAAAGAAAAAGAAAATTATGTTACTCTCACACAAAAGGAAACAAAATCAGATCAAAGATGACAAATTAAATGTGAAAATTAACAACATCTCTCTGGACAATGTTGATCAATACAAATTACTTGGGCTCCATATTGACAAATGCCTTGCATGGGAAAACACATAGGGACAATTTGCCAAACAGTTGCATGTAAATTGAATGTTTTAAAGAAGATAAAACACTTCCTTCCCCTCCCATCTAAGAAAAATGTATTATAATGCTTATATACTCCCACATGATTTCTGCTGTACAATATGGGGAGGGTGTAGTAGGGTTTTGCTTGCCAAGTTAAGAAGCCAGCACATAAATTTGCTGCATATGAAGTCCTAAGTATTAGTGGCTTTCAAAGTTATACAAATTTAATAGATAAATTACAATGGCTAACAATTGATGAAAGAATTATGTACAGGAAGGCAATATCCATACAGATTATGAATAATATATGGCACCATCCTATCTGAGGGATTTGTTCATGTATGTGAAAAACACGTGATCTGAATTTGAGATCATCAACAAATGATCACCTCTGCTTGCCAAAACCAAGGACAAACTACTTGAAATCATCTTTTGTGCATTCTCGTGCTGTGATATGGAACTCTGCCATATAATGTAAAAAAACTCATTCCAACAGCAGATTCAAGAGGGACAGTTACAACCATATAATACAAACAAGAACTGATGGATGAAAAAAGTCACATGATTCACAATAATTATGTCAAGTTATTGTAGTCTACCAATTGTTATTGTAACCATGTGTGTCAACTATTACTGTATTTTGATTGCCTAAGGCCCTTGACCAAGATCTCCCCTAGGTACATAATGCAACTTTCATCAAGTTTTGTTGAAAACTTGTCTGTATGTGTTTCATACTGATCAAGCACTTATAACCCATTCCTGGTCAGAGATAGGTCAATAACTTTCCTTGGTGTGGGTTGGGCACAATTCACCCAACCTGCACTAAGGAAAGCTATTGACCTCGGGTGTGCCATCATCAACTTTCTTGCATAGAAGTCTCAGCAAAAATGTTTTCTTACTAGAAACAAGAAATTTCAACAAAAAAACATGAAGGCAGATCACTGTTTACGTCCATGCACTTATAGGCCATTTGAGCAGGAAAGGGTTACACATGCATCCACCCTGAAATAAGTCCAAGGCTGAGCTGGGTTGCGTTCAACTTCAGCTGAAATTCAGCTCTAAGTTGAATGTAGTTTAGCTGAGCACAGTTAACTGAAGGTTAACTTTCAGTTGATAACATATGGATACAAGTGACAAAAATGCTTAATCAAGTAACCTCATTTTACTGAAATCCTCACCAAGTTTGAAGTTGATCTGGTTAAGAGTTTTGGCTAAAATTACACAAACATACACCCATACCTATGGTCATCCCATTTGGCTGGAGTTGTCCCCTTTTTAGCTCTGCTGACCATAGGTCACAGAACTCATGGTATCACTCCTCTCTGTCCATGCATCCTTCCATAAACTTTTGCTTGTGAGCATGACACAGTCCACAATTTTCGAGGTAGCCCATATAACTTCCAGGACTTTATCAAGTGCATGAAAATCTTGGTCGAGTTTGACATTGGCACCACCTACAGCATAATGTAATATATGTGTCACAAAGTGAAAATCTTGTGATGACTCTAGCATCCTTAATGTTTAATTGATCATGAAATTTAGTGGGATCATGCAGGAGGTCAAAATCTCAGTTGCATATGATACTTGTGGCGCCACCTATAATTTGATGGGAACTGTGAGCCAAATTGAAAGATATAAAATTCCATATCGTAAAAAGTAATTGAATTAGATATGCCAAATTTACAGGATATATAGACCATGCATGTCCAATGCTAATACATTATATAGTATCAGTAACCTTGACCTATTTTTATTAGGTCACCAGGCCTGTAAAGTTGAAAGGCGATTTTGTAATGGTAGGGTGTAGCTTGGGCATCAATGGCAAAAAGAATAAAGCCTCCAGATCAAAATTGCACTTGTTTATATTTTACATAAATCTGTACTTGGTGACCTGCTTTTTTGGTCACCACGACCTTATGATTATGGATTGAGTTTGGCACTCATCAAAGTTTATTTTCTTCAATAACTTGAAAAGTTATTTCCAATTTTGAACAAACAGATGGAATCTGACTATGTATGGAAAGCTGGATGTGGGACACACATTTTGAAGATTAAGAAAAGTGAATAATCCAAGTTGAAGGTCAAGGTCAAATGGCAAGTTGGAATATAGGGGTCATCTTGTGAATGCTCTGTACACCCCAGTTTTTGAGTTAGGCCCATATTACGTTTTGGACTGATAAACTGTATGAAAATCTATGTTGACATCAGTGTTGGTGGTGTCACCAATAGTATTATGTAATATATGGGTCAAAATGTGAATATCTTTTTACTTGTGACCAGTCCAGCATCCATAATCTTTACCTCATCTGACAAAGTTACAGTATGGTCCATCATCTGCCGTCCATCTAGCCACAATTCACATTTCCGACTTCTTTGAAACTGTCTGCCAGGTTCACTTCAAACTTGATGGGAATGTACCTTGGGTGGATCTCTACTAAGTTTGTTCAAATGATCATGCTTCACCAATTATATATATATATATATATATATATATATATATATATATATATATATATATATATATATATATATATATATATATATATATATATATATATATATATATATATATATATATATTTGATGAATCTTTCTGTTCATTTTTGGCAAAATCTTAAAAAAAATCTTCTCCGCAACTGCACAGCCATTTGCTTTGAAATTGCATAGGGTCACTTCTGGGGTCCCGTAGACCTTAATTTGTTCAACTGGTGGTCCATTGATTTTTATATTTTTTTATGAATTTTAAATTTTGTATTTGGCAAAATCTTTAAAGATCTTATTCCCCAAAACCACTCAGCCAATTGCTTTGAAATTGCATGGGGACACTTCTGGGGACCACCAGACCTTAATTGTCCAACAGGTGGTGCTGCATGTTTTTTTAGCTCTGCTGACCAAAGGTTGCAGAGCTTATGTAACTGCTCATGTCTGTCTGTACGTAAACTTTTGCTTTTGCATCCCCCAGTTTTCATGTTAGCCCAACATAACTTTCAGGACTGGTAGGGTGTATAAAAATCTAGGCCCCTTTCGATATTGGTGGCACCACCTACATTATTATGTAATATAGGGGTCGAATGTGAAAAAGCTTGTGAACACTCTAGCATCTTTAATTTTTCGGCAGATTTAACCAAATTTGGTGAGATTGTAGGGGAGGTCAAAGTCCAAGTTGCTAATGATACGAGTGGCGCCACCTTTAATTTGATGGAAATTATGAGCAAAAATGTGTTTTTAGATGTAAAATTCCATATTTTGAAAAAATGGATTAGACTTGCCATATTTATTTGATATACAGACCATGGACAAAGGTAAAATGTTATGCAATATCAGTGACCTGGACCTATTTTTGTGAGGTCACCTTGCCTGTAAAGTTGAAAAGATAATTTTGTAATGGCAGGGTGTAGCTTGAACATCAATGGCAAAGAGAATTGAGCCTTCAGATCAAAATTGCACTTGAGTCCACAATACATAAAACTGTACTTAGTGACCTACTTTTGGGTCACTTTGATCCAGTAATTATGGAGTTTGGGCGCTTGTCCAAGTTTATTGTTTTTCATCAATAACTCCAAAAGTTATTAGCCAATTTGAACAAACAATCCATACATTATGGACAGCTGGATGTGTGGTGCATATTTTGAGCGGCACAATTTTTTTAATCTGAGTTGAAGGTCAAGGTCAAATGGCCAGTTTGAATATAGCGGTCATCTCGTGAATGCACTGCACCCAACAATTTTTGAGATAGGCCCTTATAACTTTTAGGAGTTATAAACTGTATAAAAATCCTTGTCGACATCAATGTTAGTGGTGCCACCTATAGTATTATGTAATATACAGGTCAAAATGTGAAAATCTTGTGGCCGCAATACTGTCCACAGTTTTCAAGGTAGCCCAATACAACTTTCAGGACTTATAGGGGGTATAAAAATCTAGGTACATTTCAATATTGGTGGTGCCACCTACAATATTATGCACTATAGGGGTCAAAATATGAAAATCTTGCGGACACTCTAGCATCTTTAATCTTTTGGCAGATCTTCACCAAATTCGGTGGCATTGTGGGGGAGGTCAAATTGTAAGTTTATTGTCATACTAGTAGCACCACCTATAATTTGATAGAAATTATGAGCCAAAATATGTTTTCTGACATAAAATTCCATATCTTGAAAGTAACTGGATTAGACTTGCCGAATTTACACATGTATATGATATATAGACGATGTCAAAAGCTGGAATTAGATTTACTAGTGACCTTGACTTATTTTTGTGAGGTCACCATGCCTGTAAAGTTGAAAGAGGTGATTTTGTGCTGACAGGGTGTAGTTTGGATATCAATGGCAATATCAGCACAGCACCAGGCCTATGGGCCTCTTGCATTACATAATCTGGGTGACCTTGATCTTCTGTCCCGAGGTTACTGAGGACATGAAGTTAAGGACTAACTCACTGTTGTCTTGACACATGCAACAATATCCATCACAGGAATTGCACAAATAAGCTGTGATTAAATGTGGAGCAAAGTGCCATATGGTGGCCATTTTATACATTAAATGTATATAAGCTTTACATGTTCAGAAGCCCCTTGAGGACATGCAACTTGGAAATGAACAGGTGCAATATAGCCACACCGGCAGCAGAGCATTAGGCCCATGGGCCTCGTTATTTTCTACAATTTTTGTGCATGTTCCACATTTTTTACGTCTACAAATCCTGGTAGATTGTTCTGAAACTTACTGGAAATGTAGCTTGTGGGGGGTTAAATCAAAATTGTTCACTAAGTGCTTACAGTCTGTATCCTATGAATTTTTTAATTTTGGTACCTGACTGTTAATGCATACATTTCTATCAATTACCCAGAAGTTTATATGGATTGCAATTGAAACTCGCATTTTTACCCTTCAGCCTTATTAGGCCGAGGGGTATTGTCGTACCCGGCGGCGTCCGTCCGTCCATCCCGTGGTTTTACCACCATAACTTCAGACATTTTTGAGACAGGACTTTCAAATTGCACATGATAGTACACTCCTATATGGCCTACTTTGTGTGCAAGCATAGTTGACCTTGACATAATTCTCAAGGTCACACAGTGGTCACATGTGCTAAGCAACATTACTGCTCTAACTATTGAAAGCCTGCATCTAGCAATCTAAATTTTACACACAAGAAGCTTCATATAGTGATCTAGAAGCCTCTTGAAAATTGAGGTCATAGCTTTATAGTTGACTTACTATTTGAGGTCAAAGGTTAAGTGCACAATGGCGGTATTGGTATAAGTAAGGAAGTTTTCAAGTCAGTTACATGAAATTTTATCCACACATGTATCACAACCGAAGAATGTGTCCTGAATCAAAAGTAGGTCACTAGGTCAACTATCTGGATCACAGTGACCTATTCATTGAAATTTTGTTTACCACTATAACTTAAGAATTTTTTGAGACAGGACTTTCAAATTGCACATGATAGTACATTCCTATATGGCCTACTTTGTGTGCAAGCATAGTTGACCTTGACATAATTCTCAAGGTCACATGTGTTAAGCGACGTTACCGCTCTGACTATTAAAAGCCTGCATCTAGCAATCTAAATCTTACACACAAGAAGCTTCATAGAGTCATCTAGAAGCCTCTTGAAAATCGAGGTCATAGCTTTATATTTGACCTACTATTTGAGGTCAAAGGTCAAGTGCACAATGGTGGTATTGGTATAAGTAAGGAAGTTTGTAAGTCAGTTACATGAAATTTTATATACACATGAATCACAACAAAAGAATGTGTCCTGAATCAAAAATAGGTCACTAGGTCAAGTATCTGGGTCACAGTGACCTGTTCATTGAAATTTTGTTTACCCACTATAACTTCAGAAGCTTTTGAGACAGGACTTTCAAATTGCATATGATAGTACACCACTGCAACCATAGTTGACCTTGACCGAATTTTCAAGGTCACACACGGGTCACAAGTTTGCTGAGTGACATTGTGCATCTAGAAATCTAAATCTTAAAACAAAAGAAGCAACATAGGGTGATATAGAAGGCTATTGAAAGTCAAGGTTATACCTCTAGATTTGACCTAATGTTTTTGAGGTCAAAGGTCAAGTGTACAATAGTAATATTTGTGTAGGTAACTATACCTGATACTATGGGACACTATTCCTATTCACTTACAGCAAAAGAGATTGAAGGCTGATGAAGGGTACTGCATTCTTTGAACAGTATTTTTTAATTCCCCTTCAACGTCCCATACACTAGAGTTGGATTTATTGTGGATTAAATGTCAACGTGAGCTGCGGACGTCCTGTTTCTACAACCCTCTTGGTTCTTGTTTATGGATCTTCATGCAATTTAGTGGGATTGTGGAAGAGGTCAAAATCTCAGTTGCTTATGATACTAGTGACACCACCTATACTTTGACAGACAGTATGGGTTAAAATGTGTTGAAAGATATAAAATTCCGTATCTCAAATAATTGAATTATACATACACAGTGAAACCTCCCTACACCGAAAACCCTTGGGACTGGAAAAAAGTGTTCGGTATATGGAGGTTTGCTTACATTGGAAGTACATGTATATATTTGGGACCGAGGAATGGTGTTCAGTATAGAGAGGTGTTTGGTATACGGAGGTGTTCGGTAAGAGCGGTTTTATATATATATATATATATATATATATATATATATATATATATATATATATATATATCATGTTTAATGCTGTTGTGTAAGATCAGTGACCTCGACCTATTTTTGTCAGGTAACCAGACCTGTAAAGTTGGAAGAGGTGATTTTGTAATGGTATTGTGTAGCTTGGACATCAATGGCCAAGAGAATTGAACCTCTACATCAAAATTGTACTTGAGTACATTGCACATATAACTCTGCTTGGTGACTAGCTTTTTTGGATTACCTTGATGCAACAATTTCGTGATCTTGACCTATTTTCCAAGGTCATTAAGCACTTACAGATATTTAAATCAAGATCTTGATAAAGAAAAGGGCAAATGATACCAAATGTAAAACAACTGTGTATCATGTGGAAATTTGATATTGCGTAGTATGGAGGACCTTGATATTGCAGAATATGGATGTTGACTTGAACTAACAATGAGAAATGTACATGTTGGAAGTTGTAAAAGATAACACATTCCTGTCTGGACACCATTTTAGGTTGAAAATAAAATGATAATCCACATGGATTTAAACAGACATTCCATTGTTACATACACTTGCAGTCCGCAGCACAGAACCATTCTACATGGCATGGCAATGTGAGAAACCCCCAGGTAACCAGACAATTTGTCTTGGTTACTCAAGAGGGTAATGCAAACAATTTCTAAATTTAAATTTTATACCTCGATAAAAAGTTTTATTTTGTTGAATATTCCCTTTAGAAGATCTGAAATGTTAATGGTTCTATGGAGGACAGGCAACAAGAGTGAGCCTGTTACAATGTGCACCTGAACCTTGGTACATCCTGTACATTCAGTCCCCTAAATGTACATAATCAAGACATAAAGTGGAGGTATTTCTATTTAATTCACCTACAAACTGGACCAAACTCCAACATTCCCCGGATCAGGTCAGGTCAGGAAAGGACAGGAAAGGAATGGAACGGAAAGGAAAGGAAAGGGGAAAGGAAAGGGGAAGGGGAAGTAAAAGGAAAGGATAATTCTGTCATGTTAAAAGTTGTACCCTAATTCTCTCAACATTGCATAAAAACAGTATTATTTCTGCATAAATTTCAAAATGAAAATTCTTATGAAATTTGCAGCAGAATGGAGAAAAACAATTGATAAATTGTTAAATTCCTCAGCTTGCCACAAAATATTATGTGTGTATGTATGTATGTATGTATGTATAGATAGATAGATAGATAGATAGATAGATAGATAGATAGATAGATAGATAGATAGATAGATAGATAGATAGATAGATAGATAGATAGATAGATAGATAGATAGATAGATAGATAGATAGATAGATAGATAGACAGACACAAAACAAACTCTTCTTTTTTTGCTGCACAATAAATTTATTGATTGACCCAAGTTTTCAAAGAGACAAGTAAGACGATAGCCCTCAAAATCATGAGGTTGCATGCTTTTAGCTGTGTATACCAGAGCAAAGTCTTTCATATCATGAAAACAAACACGAGATCCAAGGATGAATGAAAATGCCAGGTTTTGATGGATTGATTCACTACCACTTGGTACCTAACAGGAAATAATGTATTCAGACTCAAAACATTTTTCTGTAAATTTTATTCCAAGCAGCTAATTTAGATTATGTAAATTATGCTTCTTCCTTAACGAACATTTAAAATAATGAAACTGTCAGTCCAGCAAAATGGAATCCCAGTCACTATAAACCATGTTTGCATTGTTGCTTGTATTCCAGCCAAACACACAGGAAACATGCTGGTGGTGGGGAGTTGACATTTATTTCATTAAAGGTATGCTATAAAATAGCCCACAACCTAATGTATATGCTGACATCTGCATCAGAAGTCAACGCAAATTAGGAAAGATGATGTGGAAGAAATTACAATTGATGGAAGCTTGATAAGCAAATGAAAGAACCATACACACTAGTGTTTCTCATCACAGCAACTAGAGGGCAGCACATACTTCCTTACTCCATGGGATTGAATATCTTCTCTGATCAATACTTGAGTTCATTTATGACTGGATATGCTCTTTAAATGAGTTGAGAATTCCACCTAGTTAAATAAATCCAACTGGGCCCTTTATGCAGCAAGTTCTTAGTCATAAGTGCCACACGGACACTTCTTGTATCACAATGTTACATCTGTACCAGTTTTATTTGCACTTTTCAGAAAAATGACTTGTCCCTTGGTACAAAAGTCTGAATTCTCATGGCGTTCAAAAACTTCCACGAGATGTTATCCATGTAAGAAAGTATCATGCTCACACAAAGCAGAGTGGAACAGCTATCCACAGTCTGTCATAAAATCAAAGTATTGAAACTCCTTCAGTTCATATTTTTCTCACGGTAATTGCACAGGAGATGCCATGACACCTTTTGTCTGTGAAGAAAGCACATGAATTTATTCTCTGCCAAGATATCACATGAAAGACCTGATTTCTGCCAGTTTAATGCTGGCTAACAAATATAGTGGCGCGTTTCCAAATTGAGGCATGGGAATCACTGTGGTAACAGGAGGAACTAAGGTACTCCTCAAATCCATGGTGTCTGAGACAATGGCTGCCAAGTAGCTATTAATGCCCAATGATTTCACGAATGGACAGAAAAATGTCCACTGTTGTGTGACACGTGAAATAAAAAGTCCCAGCACCAAAGAGAGAAGGGGCACAAGGAAGACAACAAGGAGTGTGTACATGTAGAGCTCTTGTCCATTTGCCAGGTTTCTGTGTCATGTTGCGGTGATCTTCATGTCAATTATCTCCTCGGGCAGCTTTGCTGTCTTTAATCTGCAAGTGATAAGAAATGATTTCTGCATATTATTAAAAAAATGTATAAAATTACTAGATCAAAGCATTGATGTGAAACTTTCTTTACATTCTGACAACAAACAAGCTCAAATCAACATTGCAAAATAAAATTTGGATTTCCATGTCAGAAATTTATGTTTAAAAGTACTATGTAAGAGCAACCATGTTTGACACCACATATCTGCTTGTCCAAAACAAGGCAATTTCCTTGTGAAGACATTAGCATCTCCAGATCACAATTTGATTGTCACTTGCAATAACAATGCAAAAGAGTGGCAACTGCCCTAAGAGAAAGGCAACAGACCTACCTCAGTGACCAGACCAGCTGCTATTGTGTGGCCATTGCTTCGCAACATGAAGCGACCCAAATCTTTGTAATCCTTATATAACTCTATGCAGATCGCTCTGTTTATCTCAAGCTCTATCACAGCATTTGTGTTCTTGGTGAGACATCTGAAAAAGATGGATATACTGACCTTATTGATAAGATGCACATATCCACACACACAAATACAACAACAAAGAAGTACAACATGACAGAGTTCTTTGATTTACACACATTAGAAGATAACACCACCAAAATTACTCAAATTTACCCAAATCTCTCTTCATTTATCATGCAAAAAAGAAAAGTTTAAAGAAGCAGTTCTAAGCTGAAAGATAATGTACAGAAGTGGTTGAAACCTTTAAACGTATGTCCTCCATTACACAGGGAGACATGTTCAGTTCAAATGAAACAAATGTCTATACATAGGTTATCAATACTCTAACCAAAAACTGCACATTAAAATTTTATTACATACATAAAGCTTTTATTCAATTATCTGCACATCCCAATCTAAACACTGACTTCAGCTCTGAACGACAAGAAATGCTCCTGCAGGCTAACAGCTTGAGGGAGCATGACTCATCTCCAACACCATAAACCACTGGCCTGATGTAATGGCCTGACAGTCGCATAGAGTCTCACCTTGGTTTCTTTCGGACTACTTCACCAGAACTTTTATGTAGTTGACTAATAAGCTTTTTTATGTGAGCAGGTTCAGTCAGGGACTGGTAGTGAAACTCCACCTGCAGCATAAAGTAACATGCAACCCTCAAACAGTTTTAAACCACCCTATCAAGACTTTGAAATGCTGAAGTGCCCATCTCTCTCTCTCTCTCTCTCTCTCTCTCTCTCTCTCTCTCTCTCTCTCTCTCTCTCTCTCTCTCTCTCTCTCTCTCTCTCTCTCTCTCTCTCTCTCTCTCTCTCTCTCTCTCTCTCTCTCTCTCTCTCTCTCTCTCTCTCTCTCTCTCTCTCTCTCTCTCTCTCTCTCTCTCTCTCTCTCTCTCCCCTCCCTCCCTCCCTCCCTCCCTCCATTCAATTGCCATTATGATAGTCAAGTTTAAATCATCCTCATTAAAATAAAGAGAAAAATATTCTCAAGATTGAAATATTCCCGCATTTCGGCAGTAAAGCGGGAATTATTTTTCTGAATGCGTTACGTAATAAATTAGTCTCGTGACGGTAAAAGGGTGAAGTAAGTACAGGGGGTGCGAAGCATGGTCACGTGGTTCGGGGGTTTCTAAACGCTGCAAGGCAGGTATTCGGTCACTCTAGGTCGGACCTCCAACCCATACACACGAAATTGTACGGGGTAGCCGGGCATCGAACGAGCAATGAATCCTCACCAAGTGCTGGGCGAAGTGGACGCAAAAATTCAAGCTGCTTTGAAAGACGTTCATAGTGCCATGTTAAGCGACTTGGGCACTTTAATCTCTTCAAAATTGTCGAGTTTCGAGACAGTTTTGGTCGATAAACAAAGGCAATTTGCAGACAATTAATTGTCCAAGTTGGAAAGTTTGACCAGCGGCGCCCATGTGATCAAACGCAAGGGTAACGAGGCCCAATACAAGCACGGGGTTAAAGTCATGGAAAGGCTTCAGGAGGCTTCAGAGGCTTTGGCAGAGAAGGACGAGGCTGGCGTTTTGGCGGCACAACAGAAAATTGCAGAAGGTATGGAGCTGGTGTCTCACAGGCAAAAACTTGTCAAGTTGGCAGATTCTTCCAAGCACGGGTGGAAAATAGTCGATCAGTATGAGGCCCACCAATTAGCTGACGACAGCGACGATGAAAAACGCATTTTTAAGGCTGAGGCACGTTGCGACAAATTGGCGCGAGAAGAGAGGGTTAAAAGGAATCGTCTCTCCAGACGTTGGTCTCCTTTGGGGTCTGCCAAAGAAAAGCAAGGGCAAAATATTCCAGCAGTAGTATCTCAAGAAACTCCAGGAAAAAGACCAGGGGTCTGTTTCGCTTGTGGTGTACCAGGACACTGGAGACGTGACTGTGTTGGAAGCGGAACATCGGTGTTCAACGCCCAAGAAAAGATAAGTTTTATGTTGAATACTTTGTCAAGTATAGCAACGGGGATATGTAAAAAATGTAAAAACGTTTTATCAAATGTTTCTGGCGTCGCAAAACAAGCAAAGCTTCCATGCGCAGGTAATAGGTCTAGCCCAGTCAGTCCAGTCGGGCGTTTGAAAAGTTGTGTAAACGAATGGGAACAAATTGGGGCGAGCGAACAGGTGTTGGATATAATACGATATGGTTATAAGCTTCCTTTTTATCAGCTGCCAACTAGAAAAATATTAAAGAATAATCAGTCTGCGAGAAATAATCCAGATATCGTCAGCGAAGAAATCAGAAAGTTAATAGTAAAAGGTTGTGTATCAGAAGTAAACGAAATACCGACTGTAGTTAATCCGCTTACGGTGGCATTCAATAAATCAAATAAACCACGTTTAGTTTTGGATTGCAGGCACATTAACCCGTGCCTGTTTAAATTCAAATTCAGAATGGAAGACAGTTCAGTGGCCAGGTGCATTTTTTCTAAAGGAGATTTTGTATTTTGCTTTGATTTCAAGTCTGCATATCACCACATTGAAATTTATGAACCACACCGACAGTTCTTGGGTTTTTCATGGTGTTTTGGAGATAAGATTAAATATTTTGTGTTTAATGTTTTGCCATTCGGAATCAGTACAGCCGGATACGTATTCACGAAGGTTACGCGTGCTTTGGTAAGCCATTGGAGAAGCCAGGGCATTAAAATTGTATTATTTTTGGATGACGGAATGGGAGGAGCCGATACTTTCGAGACGGCTTGCAACAAAAGCAAACAAGTAAAACAAGATTTGGATAAATTAGGTTTTTTGTGTGTTGATGAGAAATGTTTTTGGGAACCACAGCAAAACATGATTTGGCTAGGTTATGAATGGGATTTTCTTCATGGTAAAATTAAGATCACGAAAGAAAGAATTGACAAGCTTATGTCATCTTTAAGCAAGATGGTTGATCAGATTGCAAAAGGTAAGTTGCAAATAAAGGCAAGAGACCTCGCTCAAGTTGCAGGTCGCATAATATCAATGCAAACAGCGGCAGGTCAGATCGTTCGTTTCAGAACAAGGGTTATTTTTGAATATCTTAACAAAAAAGAGAGCTGGGACAGTTATGTGACGGTGGACAACAGAATGCTAGATGAACTGATTTTCTGGAAGGAAAACTGTGAGAGCCTGAACGGTCAGGCCCTTAATGTTGCAGATGAGCTGATATCAGAAAGCGTAGTAAACGTATTCAGCGACGCATCTCATACAGGGTACGGTGGGTACATATTAGATAAGAAAGGTACCGAAGTTATAGGCTGTTGGACGCATCGAGAAACGACAGAAAGCTCCACCTGGAGAGAGCTAGTTGCGGTAAGCAGAGTATTCAATTCAATTTCCAAATGTCTGGAAGGACAAGAAGCGCATTGGCGGACGGACAACAAAAATGTGAAGCGTATATTGGAAGTGGGCAGTAAGAATCCATGTTTACAATCGATTGCTTCTCAGGTTATATCAAATTGTCACGAAAATGACACAAAGTTAAAAGTACAGTGGGTACCCAGAGATCAGAATTTGAAAGCCGATTTTTTAAGCCGCTGTAATGACAGCGACGATTGGCAAATCAGAAAAGAGGTATTTCATTATTTAGATCGTAAATGGGGACCACACCACGTAGATCGTTTTGCCACGGATTATAATGCAAAGTGCAGTAGGTTTAACTCCAGATGGTGGTGTCCCGGCACAGAGGCTATTGACGCTTTTGAGCAAACGTGGTCGTTTGACATGAACTGGTTAGTTCCCCCACCGAGATTAATATGTAAAGCTATAACAAAATTGAAAGCGGATAAGGGGAAAGGGACAATTGTTGTCCCAAATTGGCATTCGGCCCCCTTTTGGCCATTATTGGCACAAAACAAGTACAACAGTGATGTTTGCAGTACAGAGCAAACTTTTCTCGGTTCATTTTGTGTGCAGCCAGGTAGAGGCAAGAATGGAATTTTTGCAAAAGCATTAACTTTTCACATGATGGCATTTAGATTAGATTTTGCATGAAATTTCAGGTTTGTATAGCACGCTTATTAGATGTATTTTATTGTAGGCATAAAACTTCAGGATCATGTCAACAAAGCGGTATGCAGATCCGGGTTGGACCTGTCGGGTAATACCAAAGAACTGAGCATCAACATGACCACATATCTACTTAAGTCAAGAAGCGACAGCACAAGCGCAAAATATTTTGCTTACTTCAACAAATGGACATCATTCATAACGAGTAAAGGTCAGGCAAGTCTTCCTGCGAATCCTATTCACATTGCTCTCTATTTTACACATTTATTGGACAATGGTGCATCTTAGGGTATTATCTCTAGCACTAAGTATGCTATCAAATGGTTCCACGAATTAGACGGTTTTCCGGATCCGACAAATAATACTTTTGTGTCTTCTTTGTTAGAAACCGCAAAGAGACATTCAACGAAAAGAAAAATTAAAAAAGATCCCATTTCAACGGACATTTTGAAGTCGATATGCGATTTTTATTCAGGTTCGCGGGACTTATTGGTGTTGAGAGATATAGCTATGATTACTCTCGCGTTTGCGGGATTTCTACGTTTCGATGAACTAAGTGCTTTACGGTGCAATGACATTGAATTCCAAGAAGATCATATTTGTATTAATATACGCAAAAGTAAGACTGATCAATACAGGTCTGGAAACAAACTAGTTATAGCTAAAGGTCATACTTCGGCTTGCCCGGTAACATTACTCAGACGTTATTTGGACGCAGCCAATTTGAGTGTACGTTCTGATTGTTTTCTTTTCAGACCAGTGTTCAGGTCTGGTAAAACATGCAAGTTGATTTATAAGAACAAGAAACTAAGTTACACACGGGCTCGTGAGTGTATTTTAAGCCGTTTGAAACCATTTTCAAAAGGTATAAATTTAGGTTTACATTCACTGCGTGCAGGTGGGGCTACAGCAGCCGCAAACTCAAATGTTAACGAAAGGTGTTGGAAGAGGCATGGAAGGTGGAAGTCCGATTCAGCCAAAGATGGTTATATTGAAGATTCTTTAGAGAGGAGATTACTGGTGACTAAAAAGTTAAATTTGTAAATTTACAAATTTCATTACGAACCCTATCTTTTGGACTGGTTTCTAGTCGTCTTGTCCGGCTAAATGCAATTTGGTTGTTAAGTTGTGTGTTTGTGTCTTAAGTATAGTTAAGAATGAAATATTCCCGCGTTTCGGCAGTAAAGCGGGAATTATTTTTCTGAATGCGTTACGTAATAAATTAGTCTCGTGACGGTAAAAGGGTGAAGTAAGTACAGGGGGTGCGAAGCATGGTCACGTGGTTCGGGGGTTTCTAAACGCTGCAAGGCAGGTATTCGGTCACTCTAGGTCGGACCTCCAACCCATACACACGAAATTTATTAACGTTATTTAATGAAATGTTTCTATAATGAATTAATTTTTTTTTAGGTGGAGTTCGGCATCTCACTCCTGAGGTTAATGCTGCATGCGCCGAACACAGGTTTCCAGAGTTTTTTGGCCAAATAAGCAAATTCTAAAGGTTTTATCTCTGGTTTTTCCTGGGTGGCTTCATTGACCAATGAAGGGTAACTTTTGGTAACGCTTGTTTTTTCTACGCATCTGATTAAGATATACAAAATTTATAAAAGAATCTGCATTAGTCAAAGGTTTGTTCGAAAGGCTCGTTTCAAATAAGTTTGATGCTTTTTGTACAAAGCATGGGGACAGTGAAAAATGTGTTATCTCAGATACATCGTTCAAGATTGATACGGCTCAGAAACACACAACGGATGCACGTTTATATGAGGTTTATGATGTGTAAGAAAATCGAAACATCAGTATTTCATTATATGGCAAGATTTTATTAAAAATAGTATATATTTGTGTTTATGATAAAGGATTGCCGGCTACCCCAGTCGTCTTGTCCGGCTAAATGCAATTTGGTTGTTAAGTTGTGTGTTTGTGTCTTAAGTATAGTTAAGAAGTAGTTTTGTAAAATACACTCTATGTGTCTGTCCATAAAGTCTGCTTTTTAAAGCACCCCTACTGCCACAAGAATAGTCATATCAGATGGGTAGTCTCACATGACAGATAAATTAATATGTAAAGAACAGTAAAGCAGCCTGCCAAGACAGGATTGTCTATTTTGACAGGGATCACTACAGCCTGAACTGTGATTCATGGACTGAGGCCACTGTCCTATCCCCTTCCCAGAGTGTGATTCAAAACAATATCCTTGCAGTTTAACCACATTTATGTAGGCCAGATCCCTTGACACAGTTTTCAACATTGAATTCAGTGAGGGACATATAATATGCAAAACTGTGCCCAAAATCTGTAAGGTTATACAAACAGTGTATTTCTTCTAACATGTGCCCATCATGTGTACCCTCCCACAGTTGCAGCTGAATAGCCAGGTACAATATCATAGACAATCATCTCATCATACTGGGTTTACTCTTGGTGAAATACCCTAACCTTGCTTCATGTATTATGGAATGACTTGTACTGTGCTTGCACCCCATATATTGAAAAGGCAAGCTACTTACACCAAAAATTTAAAAAAAAAAAAAAAAAAAATACTTACAGGAAAACCCTTGGTAACAGGCACATCAATGTTAAAGATGACCACTCTGGCTTGGATCCTTGTGGCTGATGGAATCGGGTTAGCAGGATCACACAGAATATTCCCTGTACACAAAATAATACATGTACATGTAAATGTACCATGTGACGTGATGGCTCTAATGTTAACTACCAGTGACTTAGTACTGATGTACATGAAGGCAACTTTTTCCAACTGACAATTACCAGAAATTTTCCTCTGTCATAAACGGTGTCTGCTTCTTATATTACACACAAAGCAAATAAACACATACACAAACAAAATAAATACACTTAATCAACAGCTTTCCTTGATGCACTCCAAGTGCATGAGGCCCACAGTGTGCTGTTGACCCAAGTCTCCACAGGGTTAAAGCATTCAGAAATGTTAACATTGCAGTCTTCGTCGAGCTAAAAAGTCTACTCTGTATATTAAACTTACAAAGAATTTCATTATACCAATTTTCATTCCAAAATTTTCAAGACAAATAATAAGTCATTTTAGGACTGTCCATTGTGACTGCTTTCCCTGAATGTGATTCTGACAGTACTAAAATGCTATCTCAAAAGATCCACATTCCCTTGAGCCCACAACAATCTTTCATGTAGGCTACAATATTAATAAGCAGCAGCAAATGATCATTAAGAAAATGCTCTTACCACAGGGGTCTTTACACATAAATACCGTAGCATTTTGTCTCAAGCAGTGCAAGCAATTATCAGAAATGGCCTAGTGCCTTCAATGTTGCTGCTTCTTTTTTTTTCATCAAGAATGGCGGAGGAGATGACTCAACAACTTTCCTCAATACACCAGAGTGCACCAACGAAAGCTGTTGCTCAAGTGCAAAGATGGTTAAATGACATTACGAAATTGCATTACCTTTGACGCTTTTTTATTTTTGTAATATGTACTCACCAACACCGATGTTTGCCATGTCCACACCTGTGATGATAACGTTTGTGGTATCTCCCGCAAATGCACATGGGACAGTGGCTTCATCTATCTGAACACCTGCAAACAAATAACAAAACTGTCAATACATCTCCTTCAGCTGTTATTATTTTCTGCATACCAGTCTCCGACAAAGTAATGACCTCCACTGTCAATGTCCTACATAAAGTGTCAAGTTATTCTCTAATCCAACACATGACATAAGTCATTTTTATGGGATAAACATAGGACAAATTACATTTAAAATTGATAACCATTTTATCTTCTACAAGTGCAAATTAATTAACCATACACTCAAATTACCCTTAATTTTTGTTTTACAACCAAGCTCTCCATTTTGACTAGCAAACGGCCATTAGAATCTGGTCATTTTGTACCTTGTAAAGAAATATTTAGAGTGTTACTGACTAAACAATACCACAGTTCTATTTACAGAGCTCCACCAACATGATGCAATAGAAAGATGGGACAAGAGTTTGTACGAGTACACACAAGATGTCCCAAAATTCCCAACCAGTTTCATCTTTTCCTGCAGCCACTGGCTAGGGAGATCTGCTGACACCCACCCCCCCCCCCCCCAGCAACAAAAAAAATATTTGTGGCTACTGCTTACAGGGAGCTGGTCTCTGCTTTAGCTTTCTGCTCTGTCCATCAGCAGAAACTGAATGCTGTGTCAGTTACTTCAGTCTTTTCAAATGCACGATGACATCACCACGGGTATAGACAATGTAACTGTGCAATGATGTAACTGTTATCAGGTCAATCACACTGTCTCCTTAGTCTACTGGACAGCAGGGCTGAGTTAACTTGTAACAACAGCTGTCACAGGTATCTGAAATACTTGTTTGATTGACAGGCTCTGTGTACTGCATATGGCCGAAGAAGCTTGTTTCTCTGTGTAAGTCCTGAGCAAGGAGATTCTGCCCACATAAACACTGATCATGTCTGGATCATCAGAACAGACTGTTTATATTATATTTGTGTCAATATTGCTACGTGCACGGATAGCTGGATTAAGTGTGCAGCATTCTCAGAGTGACGATCTGCACGGCATTGTGGTCAAAAGATGGATGGTCCTGAACAATTAAGTTGGCATAAGACTGGACAAGTGCAGTCCTCCATCTAATGATACACAATGAGTTGAATGGTTAAGAGCAGTGACAATATGTGATCCATAAGACTGGACAAGTGCAGTCCTCTATCTAATGATACACAATGAGTTGAATGGTTAAGAGCAGTGACAATATGTGATCCATAAGACTGCACAAATGCAGTCTTCCATCTAGTGATATGCAATGAGATGGCAGGTTAAGAACGGTGAAAATATGTGATCCAGACTTCTAATCTAGTTTGACCTCTTGTTCTCAGTCATGAGATGTCTCAAGGGATGGGTAATTGGGTATACTTGCCTATCATTTGATACTGGACTCAATAAAATGATGTGTCCCGGTGTGACTTTGAAACCATCGGCCTCATGGGTTTAGAGAAAACTTTGCAAAATAAATATACCAAAAAAGTTCATTAACAACACCCTCCCCCCCCCCCCCCATCACTGAAGTGCAACTGGGTGAACCCAATTGGAAATGGTCCACACAGATACATCAATACTAAGTTTGAAGCTGCTTTTATACACTTTGTCCCGGGAAGGAATCATAGTTTGAATTCCATGTGCACTGACCTTTGACCATGCAGGACTCTGCCTGTGGCATGACTAGGAGTCGGTCACCAGCACACACACTGCCGGCATGGATTGTACCCACCACGGACACGCCGCCACTGCCCATCCCCTTGAACACATCAGTGATACACATCCTAAATGGTTTGTCTATGGGTCTCTCTGGGGACTTGAAAGTATCTGAAAAAGAAGATATGATCAACTTGCTCATTGACAGAGCGAGTAGCAGCAGAATAAATTTTGAAACATTGAAACTTGTTGTAACTTCTAAGACAGGTATCTGCATCTTGTCACTCATGTAGTTTGGTATTTATTTCTGAATAATAAGGCCACCACAACACTGACAACATACAATCAATTTACTGAACACAAAAATAAAGACTATAAGATTTGCACCTAATTATACATTCAGTTAATTTCACTGATTCCATGAACATCACCAGACATGCAAATGAAATCATTTCCCGGGTGTCTCCAACTGAGAACGAAGCCTGCCATTAAATGGACCTCCAGGTAGTAACATGACAGCAAGGCATGACTTCTGTTATGAACTAACACACCAGAGTGAATTACTTCTGCAATGTGTCTATCTCAAGCTGTGGACCATGCCTGCTCTGCCTCTCAGTGTCTTCCACTACTTACCTATTTTCTCCACGAGTGTGGTGCCACTGTACCAGGCAGATAGTTTAGGCTCATTTGCCTTTTGGGTCAAGTTTTCACCACTGAGTCCACTGCACGGTATGTAGGACATCTCACTCTCCTTGAAGCCTGCCTGTTTGAGAAACTGACCAAGCTTCTTGACAATCTCATTGTAACGTTCTTGTGACCAATCCACTGTATCCATCTTGTTGATGGCCACGGACATCTGGGACACACCTTCAGAGGTTTAAAAAAATATCCAAAATTATCAGCTCTTGATTTATCAACATTAATTTTGAGATGACACTGATGGTCATGTATTACTTAAATAGTTCTCACAGATTTTGCATACTAATGATACGGACATGTTCCAGTACACTTGTTTTTTTTTTTTTATTCTTGAGATAAAAACTAAGATTCATGAGATGACACTGATGTACTTAAATATTTCTCTTGCTGCTCATGGTCTGTCACTTTGGGTAACTCATTCCATATTATGGTCACAGGCCTTGGTCAGTGGTTCTGGCACTGCCAGAACCACTGACTTAAGCCTATAGGCAGGCATGTTGGTATTTGAACAAAAGCTCTTTTCGTGAAGAATTTAAATATGCAATTGTTGTTTTAAATCTAGGTAAATATACAGAAAAATCGGGGACTAGTATGGAATGAGGTATATGTGCTGTCTTGGGGACCAATGACTCTGTGCTGTTAGTACTTACCTAGGGACCTTATGAGCATGGCATGTTCCCGTGTCTGACCACCTGCATCAAACCCTGTTTCAAACTCCCCCCGTGTTGCATTCACCACCAGTATAGCTGCATCTGCCTGGGCTGCACCTGGAGATTCATCAACACACAATCCTCACATAAAACTACAGTTTCTAATGGAAAGCGTTTCACTGTGCCCTACTAATTATTTCCTACTTAATTTACACATATATGTACATGTAATACTGTCTCCACCAATAGAGCTATCAATTAATCCTTTTGTGCTAAGCTGAACACTGAGCAGGTAGCTTTCCTGGTCTTTTTAGGCACAAAAAATGCCACACGACAGGGATCATTCTTATCTCTTATGGTACTACAGGCATGCTGATTCCTGAATGACAGATCTCTTTACAAGGAATTTGAATATGGAATCATTATAAACTAAAATCAGGTTAGCTTGGTGTTTGTCATTATCAGCACTGAAGTGCCTCATTCACAAATACTTTCCCCAACAAAATATCAAAATAATACTTTCCTTTATCGTGTCTACAATAAATTACAAATACAGTCACTTTACTGTACAATTGTACCTGCTGTATTCAACCACTGGCGTGAGCAGCCGCATTGCTTTTTGTGGTCACTTGGCTCAGACACAGGAGTCAATTTCTTTGTAAAATTTTCCTGTGGTGACAGGTCACCTGTTGTATGTGGCCACTTTTTCTTGGCAGAAGGGGTGGCCACATACAGCAGGTACCATTGTACTCCATTTCCCACATTAAAATCTGATGAAAAATAACTTCAACTATGTGCTGGTAAACATTACGTTAACATATGTAATAGTGAGTGTTTTTGGTTTTTTTTTCTACTTTTAATGAAACATTTGTAACTTGTACCTTACCTGTGATCATATTGGGAATGAAATCTTTGTGTCCAGGGGCATCCAGCAAATGCACTATTCTACTGGGAGTCTCAAACCATGTTTGTGCAACATCCATGGTTACACCTCGGGACCTGGAATGACACACTCTGCAGTTTAGTACCTGCTATACTGCCTGCATACCTAGTGCTGCGGGGCCTGTGTTTATATGGTCCAAAATGCAGGTTGAAAAACAATTCAGGAGTACATTTGTACTCGGTTTAACACTTTCAAGTCTAGGCTTTTTCAATAGGTTTACAGCCTGTGCTGGGTGATTTTAATCATCGCTATGTAAAATACTAAATATGGAAGCCATACATGTATTTATTTCTCTTTATGATACAAAAAATTGTAAGTATCATTTACCAAAATGACTATTGAGTATCAAAAGATTAATATTGATACCTCTGTTTTGTACTGATATGAAATAGTAAAGTTTAACATGGCAATGGATTAACATACAAACTTTGAAGTTACAAAGATTTTTTTTAGGAAAATTCACTAAAATTATGTAATAATCATAATATTTTCTACCTGAAGTGCAGTAAACTGTATAAAATATGTCTGATGCTACCTTCTTGGAACATATTATTGCCTGTTTGTAGCTTATTATTGTCTAAAATAACTTTTATGACCTGCAAACCCTTGTAAAAAGGACACCTGCTCCATGCCATGGTAATCCCGCCATCAAAGGATAATTTGGGGGTCTGCACAATGCACAGATCCCAACAGGAAGGGCCTTAATGTGGGCTATACAAGCAGTGAGTCAGAGAATTCATATACAGTAAAACTTGTGCTAAGTGGGCACCCTTGGGACCAGGCAAAAGTGCCCACTTAAGACAGGTGCCCACTTAGCACAGGTCCATTAACATGGGAAGTATAGGGAACATGGCCAGGCAACAGTGCCCACTCAAGACAGGTTTTACTGTACTTTACAGGGATAATAAGCTCTCATTCCTGATTTGAGACCACCACATTACTGATACCACTGCAAAGCTACGTACAATATACATGGAACTGACTGCTGGACCAAAAAGATAAATGATGCCTGTAGATATGTTCAATTCCTTTACAGAGGAGACATCTGACTAGAAATCTCACAACTGAAATTTCAGAATCTCGACAATACAATCTGATGGCTCACAATAGGCATCAAGAGTATACCAACCTCTCTTCTTCTGTCTCATCTAGCACCCATGCATATGCAAATGAAGCTTTGCCAAGTTTCTTCGACTCTGTCTCATACTTGTGCATAGTTTTCTTATTGACAGCTCCCAACTGGTAGAGAACATGTCCCATTAGGGTACTTTTGCCAGCATCCACATGACCTATACCCAAACAAAAAAAGGTGTTATTCTAGAAACAAACAATGACTTAGATCAATGATGATTCGTGGGCTATGTTTAATCTTAATGAAGAGATGCTGGGATCAGAACAGAAACAAATGTGATAAAAGGCTTCCAATCAATATACACAGCAGCGAGACAGCTGTTCCTTTGATGTAGCTTATTTCTTAAAATAAATGGTTTTGGCGCTTGATGGCCTTTTTCAAGGTTGCACACTTAAGACTATGCGTCAACACTGCTTGCTTCTGCATTTCTTTTTCTTTTTGCCCATATTCTGTACAGGAATTGATGCAAAATGCCAACAGTTTATTTTATGGTGTGTATTAAAATGACGGTACCGAGAGAAACTAGCATGTTGAATTTCAGCCTCTTTTTCACAAAATTACGGTACCATCTTACAATAAAATTAAATTTGCTATGCACAGGCTTCAAGGTCTCACTTTCTGGTGTATGAAGTCTGTAGTTAAGATGATATTTAAATTGAAGATCCAATATTTGTGTCCTTTTACATGACATCATTACCTGATGCACAGGGCAACATATAACAATAGCTCAATGCTGAACACAACATGTAACATTACTTACATGGTTGGACAGGATTATCAAAAGTGCATACTAAACAGAGTAATGCTAAATTTCAACACAGAATTTTTTGGGCCTTGTCTCTGAGAATATTCTTGTTGCATTAAAAGGTCAAAGTGCATGAAAACAAAAAGCTCTGAAATGTGTTATTTGAGCCTTTAATTTACATATGATGCTGACACTTTTATACCAAGTTTTCAAACATCCAAGTTCCCCCGTTCACAAAAGTTCTGATTTAAATTGCAATTTCTTTCGCTTCTATTCAAACAAGTTACACTGTGCCTTTTACTATCTGTTACCAATTTTTTAACATTCTCAGCACTAAATTTTAATAATGTTTCAATGAGAATGCACATGGTTTATGGATTATTCTCAGTTGGGGGGGGGGGGGGGGGGGTTTGTGGTGGCACAGATTTAACCCTTTCAGTGCTAACTGTGACTTAAGTCGAACTACTAAAAATGAAATGCCCTGAATATAATAAGGGTGCTAGACTCATGTTACCTGTAAAAAACATTTCAATCAAGTGCTAGAATGCCTGTAGTTTAAATAGAATAGTACAGGTCAAAGGCTTTCCTTGGATCACTTTGGGTACAATGTGCCCAAAGTGCACTGACGAAAGCTGTTGACTCAGTCCAAACTGTAGCACTGAAAGAGTTAAGCCTGTGTCCTTTCAAGGTGTTTGCTTATAAATTGCCCACATTAAGAGGCTGATGCTCTGTTGATTTAGGCTCAAATTTCCTCGTACTCAGTCCTTCAAATTTGAAAAAAGTTGACAAAATCTCTCCTTTCAATCTGTGCTCATTCAATTACCTTTCACACGCTTTCACTGTTCACATTCATTTTGACAAATTCTTCAATTTCTACCACTCAGTAAGACAAGCATGCCAACATAGTGGTTTACTGCAATTGACTCATGCAATTTATCTCTACTACATTCTCCACTTTAACAATTCCTTAAATCTTCAATCAAAAATTAGAGACACACAGTAAAACAAACAAACAACTACATACATACATGCATAAAATAATACACTTCGTTGAAATAAACCACCTACCTATTACTACTAAATTTATAAAGTCTTTTCCTTCTGCCTTCCTGGTCTCGTATTCTTTTTTGGTGTCAACCCTGAACAATTTTGATCTGGAAGCAAAAATCTCATTAACTCAGAGTGTACATGGACTAGCTCATTGTCATCCAGTACAGTTAGATCTCTTAAAAGATAAAAAAAAACCCAAAGAAAAACAAACAATTAAACGACAAGAAAGAAAATTGTCACACTAGCTTGTGGCAGAGTTTCCTGCCTGCATATTTTAGAACCAGTAAAAGCCTTGATGGGGAAATTGTGAGGATGGTGCTAAAACGTAAGCCATCTCAATTTCACACTATACAGAGAGTACCTTGAAAGAGATTATTGATATCCTCTGAAAATAAAAATAAACCAAAAAAATTACCAGAAAAGAAGTCTCACCTGCTTACTGCTATCTAGCCCATTTGGTATCCATTCAAAGTACCAAAATTTGCAAGACTTGATACTTCTTCTTTTATAGTCAAGTCAATAGTTGTACTAGAACAAGTAAATATTAATCCTCAATAATAAATACTTGTAACAACACAACCTCATATGCACAAGTTGAGCTTGATAAGCATGCCAGAATTTAGCAAAAAGCTTATATTAAAAAGGTAAAGGTCAAACTCACAATTTACACAGAGTAACCTCATGACAAGCCTTTTTACTTCTAAACTGCTTACTTGGAAGCGCTCTTGTGTATGGAACCAGCAGAGACCTCTGGTGGCTCTTTCTTGGGGGTACTAAAAATGTCCTCATTATCACCAGGGATGCCACCAGTAGCACCCTCCTCCTCTGGTTTTGGTACACAGTCAGCATCATCCAAATTCAAGTCTCTTTTTACAGCTTCAATTGCAGCCTTTTCAGGGTCCATGATATCCCCATTTTCAGGATTCTTTTCTGGTGTAAACCCTGAAGCGGTCTTGGTATTTGAGGTGAAGGTCATACGAGTGGGAGCAAGCGAAGGATCTGCTGTTACTCCTGTGTCAGCTTGTGCCACTGCAGTCTTTGGTGGTGGGGGGTTCTTTAATTTGACGTCTTTTTTAACATTCCAGTTGGCCCCTCCTCCACCTGCATCAGAAGTAGTGAAAAGTTGACAGACAGACAACGCTGCTGAAAAGTCTCTGTGTTCATTTAGATCTATGTGTCAGTATTTATGTCAAAATTCTAACACAACCAGTGTTCATCAAAAAATCAACCTGGAGTTACACATCAAGAATAATGTACCCAAGTGTATTTTGAATAGCATGCAAGAAGCTTTTATCTCTTGCTATTTAAAAGCCAAGTTTATTTTGCCTCTTGCCTCTTGTTTTTCTCATTAAACAAAAGAAAGCATGAAAACGCACATATGAGGTTATTTAAACTTGAACACTGTCAATTTCAGTTCTTATAGCTGTAATTTCCTGGATTGATTTCAGATACACGTATGACAAGCGGGCTGAGAGCAAGATTGTACTGTGCTCTGCTGACAGGCACCAGTGGAAGTACATCTGACCAAACCTAAATCAAACTTGTTGAAAATGTTTGTGTTAGTCTGATAAGTTTCCATGCTGTATGTTTTCAGATACAAAAGTATGAACCACAATTCATCCTACATGGCATGTGGGATAAAGCTGATGTACTGAAACAGACATCAGCACCTTCTGCTATCCCACCAGAATACCCCTTTAACTAGGTTAAATCTCTAAAGCAAAGAAAAACTAGACATACATTCAATGCAAGCATTGACTGAAGGGTCTGCCATTTGATAAATTAGGTCATGGTGACACCAAAATCTAAGCAGTTCATCTTGGCATGCTAGATAAACATACTGCCAAATTTCAGCAAAATACATTGGAGCCTTCTAGAGATATTGCGGTAACAAGCTCTGTTACACTGCTATTTGCTCAAATTAGGCCATGTTGACACCAAAATCTAATCTAATCAGTTCAGCTTGCCAGGTAAGGGAAGCATATTGCCAAATTTGAGCAAAATACATAGAGGCATTCTGTAGATATCACAGTAACGAGAATGTGCATATCTGGACGGACAACCCCAAAACAGACAGGGTCCCACCATGGGGCGTACCCTTAAAAATCTTAATTGAAATAATGGGCAATGATGCAAGGAAGGAAGGAAGTAGCCAGAGAAGGAGGACAGAAAGAAAGAAGAAGGCCTAATGTCTGACAGTGAGGCTTGCTTCCTAGGATGTAAAGACATATACACTGGTTAATTTCTTGCACTTGGAGTTCTCATTTCAATTGATCTTTTGATTTTTGTGATGTGGAATTTTACAAAGATACTACATCAGGGCTCACCAATTTACATGTTCAGTATCTTGGGAGAAAAGAAATCCCATTCAGGAGATTTCTATGCACTAAAGCACCAAACCTGGAGGTGGGGGTGGGGTTGCTTTCAAAGTTGTGTACATATATACACACACACACACACACATACATACAGATATGAATATTTCATGACTTACATTTGAAATGAACCTCATCAATATAGTTTTAAATGCTACTACTTTTGTTCAAGAATCAGTAAATGTACAAAAGTCCACAACATATACGTAAATAAGAGGCCCATGGGCCAAGCCCTATGCTGATATGTAATCCCATGTTCTTGAGACCAATGATTCTGGTTAAACTTAATACCACCATGACAGCGTGTATTATACAGTGTCGAGAGTATAATACCATCATGACACCACACGTCATACAGTGTTGGTAGTATAATACCACCATGACACCACACATCATACAGTTTCATTAGTATAATACCACCATGACACCACACATCATATGCTGTCATTGGTATAATACCACCATGACAACACAAATCATATGGTGTCATTAGTATAATACCAACATGACAACATACATCATACAGTGTCGCTGATCTAATACCACCATGACACCACACATCATATGGTGTCATTAGTATGATACCAACATGACACCACATATCATATGGTGTGGGTAGTATAATACCACCATGACGCCACATATCATATGGTGTGGGTAGTATAATACCACCAGGACGCCACATATCATATGGTGTGGGTAGTATAATACCACCATGACGCCACGTATCATATGGTGTGGGTAGTATAATACCACCATGACGCCACATATCATATGGTGTGGGTAGTATAATACCACCATGACGCCACATATCATATGGTGTGGGTAGTATAATACCACCATGACACCACATATCATATGGTGTGGGTAGTATAATACCACCATGACGCCATGTATGATAGAGTGTCTGTATGATAATACCACCATGACACCACAAACCATATAGTGTTGGTAGTATAGTACAACCATGACACTACAAATCACAATGTCCATAGTATAATACCACCATGATACCACACATCATGCAGTGTGGGTAGTATAATACCACTATGACACTATAGATCATACAGTGTGGGTAGTATAATCCACTGACACTATAGATCATACAGTGTGGGTAGTATAATCCACTATGACACTATAGATCATACAGTGTGGGTAGTATAATCCACTATGACACCACACATCATGCAGTGTACGTAGAATACCACAATGACACCACAAATCACTGGTAGTATAATATCGTCACACCACCACACAATGTTGGTAGTATAATACCAACATGACACCACACTCCATACAGTGTCAGTAGAATATCACCATGACACCACACTTCATACAGTGTTGGCAGTACAATACCACCATGACATCACATATCATACCGTGTTGGTAGTTTAATACCACCATGACATCACACATCATACAGTGTCCATAGCATAATTGTTCAGTAACAGTACAGTGATCAGGAACAGAACTAGGCCTTCAATTTGCAGCCAAAATTGGGAAACAAAACAGTAATCATTGCAGACTTTGATCTCACTATTATATAATTTGTGTTAAAATAAATTAGCCATTTGCAAATTTCTCTAGCCAAATGAATGAAACATTAGCATTTTGCTAATGGCACCAGCTGGTCCTGGAGGATATATGTTCATCAAGTTAAGACCTTGAAAAAGTACATCACAGACATTCATACTACGAAACATTTAACATCCACAGATGATACAAATCGATAATACATTTGGTAATACAGTAATCCCTCCTTCTAAAGACCACCCCTTGAGCAGTTCATGAACAGAGGTAAAAATAACATGAAAAACACTGCAGAGGGCACTGAAAAATGTAGTCACAAAAGGCAGGTGGTCTCCCAAAGGTGTGACCTTTCACAGGAGCCACTACTGTATTTACCTGTTTCTCACAATATTGAATTTAATATGTTACAACAGCTATAAGTTTGCCTAAGTGTACTTAAAATCTGGTTTACAAAAATTATTTTTGATAACATGTTTTGACTTAAATGCTAATGACTTTCATTCTTTTCTGACATGCCTACATGCACATTTATTAAATGTCAAAAAGTTATTCAGTTTTTTTATAGTATTAACTCAAATGTCACAAACTTGACCCATTATGTTTACACATTAAGTTAGGGTTGGCAGCAAAATAGAGCTTTATGGTTTGGAAACTTTCAAAGTGAGGAGTAGGTGTCATCATGGGGGTTGTTTTACATTTCTGGTGAAGGATGTCCACTGTTGCAGTACTTGCTAGGATTTCCTTTGGTTTGTACAGGTGGGCTAGCTGCAACTGTTTATTTTACAATCACTGGGACTGAATATAATGCCCCTGTTTGTTTCTCCTTCAGTTATACTCTGGCAGGTGGTTTAACTAAGGTAAGCTATCCAGCTAGAAAGGGTAATACTGGTTCAGTTGTAAGTCAAATTGTTCTGATAAATCTGAAGTTGCACTATACAAATTTAGTAATTATGTTTGGTTTTACAGGTATTCTTTACTCATAATGGAGCTCTGTATTTGTAAGCAAAACTTCATTTATTTAGCTAATTCATCATTTGCCACATTCATATTTATTCATTATTATGGGGGTTGTCTTTGCTGAATATTTAGCATAGACAACAAGCCGCTACTCGGAGAGACATGTATGAGTACCGGCTCCAAAACATGTTCTGAGTAGTTACCCGCTGAAGACCCTTTCATTTATTTGGGCTAATACAGCCTATGTCAAAATTCTACAGATGAATGTGTGCAATATGGACAATAGTACTTCCATATGTAGATAAGTTAAACAGTGACAGGTTAGCTTATGGAGAGTAAAGAGTTCAGACTGCAGAATAGTGTAATGACTACTAGGAAGTGGTTCTGGGCAAAAAGACACAAATACAATTCAACAAGTTTTAATCAATATCTTCCAATACTGCAGGTGGCGCCACTAAACTTTGCCATGAATTTCAATTTTTGATTGCTTGACACTCTTTCTGTTTTTCATCAAAAAACTCTGAAAAAGAGAGTTCTCAAAGTTTTCACATTTGGCTCATATATTGCATAATATTATAGGCTATATATTGAAAAAGAGAGTTCTCAAAGTTTTCACATTTGGCCCATATATTGCATAATATTATAAGCTATATATTGCATAATATTATAGGTGGTGCCACCAATATCAAACTGGACCTAGAGTTTTTCAACTCTTTTAAGTCCTGAAAGTTAAATGGCGTTAACTTGAAAAGAGTCAACTGTACTGCATTCACAAACAAAGTTTTTGGACAGACAGAAAGACCGATCGACATGAATGATGCTATAAGATTTGCGACCTATGGTGGGCACAGCCAAACAATGACATCTATATGATGAAATATGAAAATTCAATTTTGAAATGTCCCATATAAGCATAATTAAAATTGAAACAATATAGCTTTCGTATAATATGCCTCTGATGCACACTGGTCCATGACACACAAATAGACAATGAAATGAAACAAAATGGGCAATAGTCAATTACATATCCATAGAAGTTGGAATGTCATCTGTACCCATTCTACATTCAAAATTTCAAATGTTGCTATTAAAAAATTACATCTTTTGTTCAATTTTTAGTCAGCAGAGACAAAATACAGACATAGACATTTTCTGTCTACCATGTTCCCCTCAACTGTGTAGATATTACATGTACCAGTCACATTCTGACAATAAATCATTTGACAGCCCCACTGTCACCAAGTCTACACAGTAGATAAATACTTCTGTATGATCCTTTTCAATAAGTACTCACGTTTATCGCTGAAAGCTTGTGCTTGTTTGGCCTTCACTATGTCATCTGGGGAGGGAGTTGCAAAGTCAAACGGGAAAAGTGTTGGCCCAAAGCCTGCTGAGTCCTCTGGGTTAATAGATACCTGACGTATGAATGAAAACTTAGGAAATGACTTGGACCTTTCTACAGATTTAGGCTTGTGTGCATTCTTGGTACATAAAGTCTGTCCAAATACTGATGGTCTGGCCCGTAGCATATTTTGATTTATCTTACATAGCTCAGCAATTTGACTAGGTGGCTCTGTACTTTGATTAGAACATGTGGAACTTGAAATCCCTTCAGTTTTTATAAAAGCTGCTTGACGTGACAAAGATGCACTGTGTGGCTTGGAAAAGCCAGGTGGAGGTTTAATGCTAATTGCTGCAGGTGAAGACTTTTCTTCTTGTTTATTCTGTCCTGCCAAACTCGATTCTTTTGATGCATGTAGCAATGCCAGTTGTCGTAGGCCAGACAGAGGCTCCGGAGGTGTCTTTTTAAATCCTGTGGGAGCAGTAACAGAATCAGCCAAGCTACCCGATTTGTCTGCAGATTTTGTGGGTTGATATGAAGTTTTACTACTCAATGCAGTAGTTGTGGGTTTCGTTGTCGGTTGAAGCAGATCAGATTGATTCAAGCAGCAGGTGGGAGAATCTGAAGCAGTCAGTTTTGATGAGGAAGACATTTGATGTCGTTTTGCAAGAGCTGCCAAACTAATACCTGGCACTGCATCTGTGGCTGAAGTGCCACTTAGTGACAGTTTATGAAGGTGGGGTTGTGCTGCTTTTTCAGTTGATGAAACTGTAGGTTTTGCTGCCAGTGATGCTAAAGAGGGTCCTGATGTAGGCTGCCTATTTGAAGTGTGGGTCAATGATGGTTCTGCAGTTAAATCCCTGACATTTCTGGACCCTGGAGGTTTCACAGAACATTCTGCAGCCAGTGCTGCCAAAGATGGCCCAACTGTGTTATTACTGGAGTTTCCTGAAGGACTAATTTTGCTTATTTCTTTCGTCCCTTGTGCCCAAGGTTTATTTACACCAGTATTCTGTTGCACTGCAAGTGATGCCAAGGAAATTGGCATTCCAGATTTCCTGACAGGACTACGAGTTTTGGGGCCAGCAGCTTCTGTTGCCCTTTGTCCAGTAACTGTAAGGCCAATTTGGTCGTTGGATGATGAAATAGTTTGTTTCATTGCCAATGAAGGTTCGGGTGTAATTTGCTGCCTGTGAGTAGGGTCAATTCCTGACACACTTTTATTGCCAGAAGATAATGTCTGAGCTGCTGCTGTTTCATTTGGAATGTTTACTTGTGGTTTGTTCTTTGAAGCAATCTCAGCCAAGGAAAATTTGGCTGCCGACTGAGCTGTCTTTGGTTCATTATTAAAATTAAGTTGAGTAGTTTTTGAACCAGATGACTCCATTTGCTCTGCCAAAGCAGCCAGTGACATTCCATCCACATGAACACCAGTCTGACTAGTCTTCAACATTTTGGGGTTCTGGACCACAGTTTTTTCATTACCACTGTTCCTTTGACTATGGTCTTCTTTCTGCCTTGTGCTTGGAGGGATCTGAGTTTCAGCTAAACTACTTTGTAAAAACAACTTAGAAGACTTATCAGATTTTGATTCAGTGAGTGCAGTTTGCTTGTTATTATTCTCTTTGTCTGTAAAAGTTTCAGCAGTGGCAATTTGTTGAGCAAGACTGGCCAGAGATACTGCAGCTTTTTCTGCTCTCCCATGACCCACCTTGCTATCTTTTGCTAAGTTTCCAGCAGATGAGCCACTCAGCCTAGAGTCTCCTGATAAATTTTGGGCTAGAAGTCCCAGGGAAAGGGTTATATGTTTGGGAGACTGTTGGGATGGTGCATTTTGATTAAGAGAGTTTGGAGGTGGGGTCTGCTGACTCTGCTCAGAGGCCATTGGCTCTTCATCTGAACCACTGGCACAACTGTCTTCATTATCATCGTCTTACCTTGCCATAGCCAATGGCGCAGTTTGAAAAGTGGAGTACACGCATCACCGGTTGAAGCATCAGCAGCAACATAATGTGGGACAGGAAAAAGAAAAACAATGGCAACTTATTAGCATTTTTGCACTAGTACAGGGTGAGACATAAGCAATGTAAATACAATACAGTGGCATACATGTAGGTAAAGCTCTTCTGCTTCACTAAGCAAAACTAGTCGGCTCACATCAATAGTGCATGGTATTTCTTAATTAATAAAAAACAGTGAAAAATGTTTCTTTAAAATTGTGTATCTTTACTGTGCACAAACAGTAAAGAAAATCAAGTGTAAGTGGAAATATTTACGTCTGAATGTTGCCCATTCAGTCAATGTCATCAAAAGTGAAAATTTGACGTCATTGGAGGAACTTTATCTGCTGGGCAAGCCAAGTTTGTCACTAGGATTGAAAGTATTTATATCAAAGTTGCTTTGTATTCATGTATTTGAAATCCTAAAACTGTAACAAACATCAAAATATACTTTTCTTCCACTATTTTTTAAAATTAAATACAAGAAGCTATGCTATTGATGTCAGTAGACCAGTTTTCTTCACTGAAGAAGAGGACCTCTAACTATGCCACTTCTTGGTAATATTTATGAACTGATCAAGAAACAACTTATATGATTAGTATGCAAGTTGCACTCAAAGTCGATGTCCACACGACTACCACAATCAAATTAACAGAACTCGTGCAAAACTATGATATTTACACACTTATGTAATGGTGATAAAACACCATATGCACAGCATAATGTCCGACATCCAAAAGCTAAATGGTATTTATTTCTCATGCATTCAAAGTGAATTGTATGATACAAATCTAACAAACATGCGGTTAGGCACAACTGAACACCAGAACGTTATGATGATACAACAAATTCTGATGGGGTTTATGATCACTCACTGCCCAATGAAATACAGATCCTTCTTTTGAACAACGTACCGAGTTCCATCAACCATCATTTTGAAATTTCATCCGATTAAATATGATACGTGAAATCATATAATGGAAAAGTCCAAGGAAACAGTGAGATTATTCCACTTAATTCAGTTCTTGAATGGACAATGCAAGAGGTATTTGAAATAAATTAAGCCAATGTTCACGTTTAATATTACAGAAAAAGGCAAAAGATAAATACTTGTGATTTTAACTGTGCTTCCCCATATATTGTTACAATCTATGTTGGATGCAACTGTTATACAATTATAAACTATGCTGTTTGAAATGATTAAATTGTACAGGAATTAATGGAAAGGAAATAGGTATAGAGAAAAGATGCAAGACTACATGTACCAACCACACCTTTTATGAATGTGAGTGAAATGATAAAAAGGTCATAAACACATCTAAAATATTTGAGACGACCTGCAGAGGTTGCAGTCTTTCAAGGGCCTTACCTGTTCTGCTTCTCCTATTATTCCTGGGCTGTCGTTGTGGCTTTGGGGCCTCTACAATTTACCAACATAAATACAATGATATTTTTTGCTTGCAATACACAGCCAAGTGTAACACCAATGAAGATGAAAATATTCTTCTGATGTGTTAACTGATCGAGATACATGACATCTTGCATTGCAGTGAAAATAGACCAGGATGTGGAATCTTAAATAACTCCACTCTAGCTGTCAAAAACAAGTTTTACAGATATTGACCCAATTGGCTCTGTCCATTGGAAATGGAAGACTGGTCCATATTATTTGTAAACATGCTGTATGGAGGTGCTAAAGATTCACTTTTTATACTTATAGTAAACTCAACACAAATCAAGTATTTTGTACAGATGTTAGATGAACATAACAGCCATGGAGATGCTGCTATTTAGACACATGAATCTGTCTTCAGTTTTAAATGCAATCCATGCATCTATATAAGCCAAAAGATGCTGGAGCCAAATTTACTTTTTCTTAAATTCTCAAAAACAAACCTTGTTGACTAAGTATTGCATCTAAGGCTTTCTCATAGTCAAAACTTTGCTTGATGACAGCATCTATAAGAACGTGGTCTGGAGTGGAATCTCCCAGCACACTACGAATCTGTTCTAGACATGAGTTCAGCTGAGCTGTAAAATGATAACATGCACACAGTAATAAATATGATATTTCAAACAATTCATTATATTTCTGTTTGCACAAGTACACACGTAAAACAACTTAAAACATTTTTTTAAGAAAACATTTTAGCGACTAGTCATTTTTTCTTTTTATTTCCTACTTTTTTACTCATACATTATGCACCCTTTTTACATTGATGACAAGAATGGACATTTTTTAACTTTTGGCTCCACAAGTCCATTGACAAGATACAAACAGTTTTTAGAAGCTCCTGACAAGATGCAGTGGTAATGAAACTAGTTGAACCATTTTTTTAAAGCCTCAAATGTCTAAGACCATAGTTTGCAAATCTGATATGAAGTCTATAATTTTGCTGTACTTGTTCTTTGTATGTGAGGAATTAATAGTTGAATTCAATAGTCTAACATCTTCTCAACTGACCCACAACTTGGGACTGCTCCTAAACTTAAGTTTCCAACTTATGTCTTGTCTTTGACAGTTTTGAGCACAAACTTTATGAAAGGGAAGCATTTTGACAGCAGTTACCTTCTTGAAGATCTGTCAGCTTAGGACGTTGATAAGTGCTGGAGTCCTGTAGGGGATCTGTTTCTTCCTCACTGCCTTCCTCCTCTTCTGGGATCTGCTCATTCTGCATGAAGGATGAAAGTGAGGGGATCTGACCACTGCGGTCATACATGAACTGTGAAGCTACAAAATATGTCAACACAAGCATGGTATGTTTAAAGTGGTTGCATTACAGCATCACCATGTCAATGCTAAAACTGCTCTCATGAAACAAACTCCTTGTGGGCATATTTTATACAGACTTTTAAGTACCCAGTGAATGTAGTTTTACCAGTCAATGACTTGAATGAATAAAGCATTTACAGATTTCTCAGTATTATTTTCTCACTTATGATTTCAATGGACATAGATCACTTCTCTACATAGAAAATATGTGTTCATCTGATGTCAGGCATGCCTCAAGAAATCAATGAAATATTAAAAGGTTGGAACATAAGAATTTGTCGTGAAAAAAAAAAACAAACAAAAAAAAAAAAAAAAAAAACAAACAAAAAAAACCCTCCACAACTTCAATTATTCAGTCCAGTGCAAAAGTTGGTCAACATGATATAATTATTCCACTCATCAATTAGAGATCATGGCTGCTCCAAAATATTATTATAACAAATGATTTGACCTAAAAAAAAAAAAAAAAAAAAAAAAAATCTTTCCACGGACAGACGATCATGTATATCTTTCTTTCTCTTTGCCTACAATATGGATGAGTCAAACTGTCTGAAAGATGACCTTACTTTGCAAATACCAGTTCATGCTGATGGGTAGCATCGTTTTAGGCAGAAGGGTGTGTGTCACAAAATGAAATAGCTAAATGCAGTGCATTATTGTGACCTTGCCAGCTGGCCAAGAAGCCCGAGTAAATAATTGGTTTTTGAAAGTCTCTGTCAGTTACAGTATATCATGAAGCCAATTTGTTCACATCAGTACCCGACAAACTGTGTACAAACAAATAAGCAGTCAATCTAAACTGACCCATACATGATCATGTATTTTTGACACATGAAGAAGACAAGCTAAGTAGTAACTGTTCAAAATGAAGCTTAAAACTTTGCTTCAGATAGAATGTTGGAAAGGAGGTCTGTAGTAATATTCCTTTGCATCCCTCACACTAAAAGTACTTAACAGTATATTTTCTGACAACATATCATGCAAAAGTATAAAATCAACACAACTGGTAGCTTCACCAAATGCACTTTATACACACACATACAATTCATGGGTCAAGACAAAGGTTAACAGTTAAAGGATAGGATAAAAGTCTGAATACCTGTTCCTGGAGACACACAGTAGTCATCTTCCACTGAGTGACCATACACATCATCATAGCCTTCATACTCTGCGGAAAAAAAAAAAGAAAAAATCATATCTAATTATAATAAAAGATGACAAGATTTCTTCCATCAGTGCTCTCTCACCAGTAAGAACTACTCTGGACTCTGTGTACGTACACACACACACACACACACACACACACACACACACACACACACACACACACACACACACACACACACACACACACACACACACACACACACACACACACACACACACACACACGTAATCATCAAAACAACCTCACTCTGACCTCAGTAATTTGGATTCTTCACTTTCCAAACATGCCAGCACAGTAACAGACTTTCCCTGTCACGATTTACTTTATTCATGCTGATGCTAGGTTAACTTGCTATTCCCACATAACTTCTGTCATGTGGGAAAAGATACCTGTCCCCGACAACAGGGCTTCCCTTAACAAGCTTATTGTCAACTCCTGTAACTCTTATGTGTAGCAGGTCACCTGCTACTTAATATTTCCTGGAAGTACTTAAAGTACATCTCATGACTTAGTTTGTTTCAATTTATGTAAAATAGTTGTATATACACCATTTATGCTACAAATGACAAGGACATGGTAGCAACCTGTGTAAGGCATACCCTCAGTGCATTGGATTTTATTCCTGAGAAGAGAAGCTAGTATGTGTATATACCTCTAAACTCTCTGCAAAACTTAGCTTGGTATAGTGGCAAAAAAAAAAAAAAAAAAAAAAAATCAATGTGACACTGCTATACATTAGTCAAATCTTATCCCCCATGGCACTGCTGAACAGAGTCAACTACTGTATAGCAGCAGTGTCACATTTATTCAAATATATGTATTTTGATACACAACGTAAAAAATTCCTTGTCATTTCAAATTAAAAATAGCTGGTCTTTGCCTTCAATATCTCTTGATCAATATACTCATTATCTTCATGCTTTGGGAAAAATGACATATGTGACCTTAAAATAAGGCCACTCACGTAGAGTATCATCCAAAACACTCCACAAGAAGAACACATGTACTGTACCAAATTACGTTTCAGAAGCTCATGCACGGTTCCATTTAGAATTACGATTTTTTTTTTTAGAATTATAATTTTATTTAGCAACCTGATCAATGTGAGCAGGAAATCATAATGGTAAATAACATGACATAATTCCTGTCAAAAACAGCTACTCAATCAAACTTTGCATAGCACCACCTTTTATTTTAAGTTGCAAACTGCCATGCAATATTGGATAAATCTTTCCATGCCATGATTTCCAATCTCAAGTTTTCATGCTGGCATTGGAATTGACAAAGTTGACCTCTGTGACCTGCTTGAAGGTCATTCAAGATTAATATTAACAACACCAAATGAATATGATGGAACTCCATACCTACTTTCATCTTAACCATATTAATGGTTAATAGTAACTGTGGGCCTAGAATCTATGATAAAGTTGGCTGAAATGACCTTAAAATGAGGCCATGGTCACTTATGTGCAATATCATTGAAAGCATTTCCTACGAAGAACACATGCATGAAAATTCCTTGGAGAAACTCATTCTTATGGGATTAGCAAGTTATCATGTTGACACTCCTGATGTGACCTTGAAACATAGTCAAAGTCAGTGATATGCTACCCAATCTAAGTTTCACCAATTAAAGGGTTCCAAACAACAAATTTGCACTTATATGGTGCCTGCTGCCAAATGCCAAGATAAACCTCATCATTTTGTTTTGTGCAGTTTGTAATTGTTTATTTAGCTTACTATTTAGGCCACAGTACCATATGTTGCAGCCATAGTGCTGAGAGAAAAAAACATTTTCTGTATTAAGTATGTTTCAAGTTTCCATTAATCTTCTGGATAACTGTATTGCCTTGAGACATTCCAGACATATCCTGATCTAGGATGACTTCCAGGTATTTAAAGTGTGTGTGTCAACGCACACTTTTCTGTTTTTCTAGGAATTCTTTATTAAAGTGTGTGTGTCAGCACACACTTTTCTGTTTTTCTAGGAATTCTTTATTTCTTTCTTTCTTCTTTACCGGCAAATTTGTCCGACATTTCATTTGAAAAGTATTATATGCAGAAACTCCAAACTTGGCACAATTATACTTCTATGGATAAAGTCTGGCCTTTTTATAATGAGAGGTCATGCTTTTCAAAATTATGCAAATGAGGGCTAATTAAAGTTTTAAATCTTCAATATCTTATATACAATAGTAGATGTGGTTCCGAGTGTATAGGAGTTCGATCATAGCAAGGTAAAGGTCATCTCAAATGTCAAGGTCATGTCAAGGTCAAAGGTCAATTTTAAGCCAAAATGTCATTTTTGAGGTCAAGGTTCACTTCAGGTAGAGGTCATCTGAAGGTCAAAGGTCATTTCAAGGTCAAAGGCCACTTTCGGTGCTGGCTTTCTTCTGGCCATAACTTGGTCAATTTTTATCCAATTTTCATCATGTTGGGCTCAAATTGTAGCTATTGTAACCTTGCACATTTTTTAAATGTACATGTGACCTCTAAAGTTTAAAGGTCAAGGTCATTTGGACCTTTGAAAGTTTCATCCAATCATAACGTGGCCAATCTCCATCCAGTTTTAATCATGTTGGACTCAAATTGTAGGTATTGCTACACTGGAAATTTTTATAAGAATATGTAACCTCAAAAAGGCAAAGGTCAAGGTCATTTGGCCCTTTGAAAGTTTCATCTTGCCATAACTTGGTCAATTTTACTCCGATTTGGTTCATGTCCGGCTGAAATTGTGGGCATTGTAACACTGTGCAATTTACGTGTGACCTGTAAAGGTCAAAGGTCAAGGTCATTTGGACTTTGAAATTTGCATGCAGCCAGAAGCTTAATGGAATGTGAAGTACCAAAGGACAAAAGTTGTAGCATATAATATTTACAACCTTTGAAGGCACACAGACAGATTAAAAAAAATCTTCTTTCCAGTTTCTTTCTTTCTTTCTCCTTTACCAGCAAATTTGTCCGACACTTTTCTCGGACACTATTATACATAGAAACTCCAAACTTGGCATGATTGTACCTCCATACAAGGAGTTCGGCCATTCTATACACAGAAATGAAGATGTTTAAAATTATGCAAATTAGGGGCATTTGAAATTTTAAATCTTGAATAACTTCAAAGCTATTGAGAGAGATGCCATTCTAACTTTTACTCCTGTGTTATGGAATAGTTGTACACCGCCATACAAATATGCTTTGAAGACACACACACTGATTTGCTATGCAGCAAATCGTCTTTCCTAGTTTCTTTCTTTCTTTCTTTCTTTCTTTACCGGCAAATTTGTCCGACATTTCATTTGAAAAGTATTATACATGTATGTAGAAACTCCAAACTTGGCACAATTATACTTCTATGGATAAAGTCTGGCCTTTTTATAATGAGAGATCATGCTTTTCAAAATTATGCAAATGAGGGCTAATTAAAGTTTTAAATCTTCAATATCTTATATACTATAGTAGATGTGGTCCCGAGTGTATAGGAGTTTGATCATAGCAAGGTAAAGGTCATCTCAAATGTCAAGGTCATGTCAAGGTCAAAGGTCACTTTTAAGCCAAAATGTCATTTTTGAGGTCAAGGTTCACTTCAGGTAGAGGTCAATTCAAGGTCAAAGGTCATTTCAAGGTTAAAGGCCACTTTCCTTGGTGGCCTTCTTCTAGCCATAACTTGGTCAATTTTTATCTAATTTTGATCATGTTGGGCTCAAATTGTAGCTATTGTAACCCTGCATATTTTAGAATTCATGTGTGACCTCTAAAGGTCAAAGGTCATGGTCATTTGAACCTTTAAAAGTTTCATCCAGTCACAACTTGGCTATTTTCCATCCAATTCTAATCATGTTAGTCTCAAATTGTAGGTATTGCAACACTGCACATTTTTATAAGAACACGTGACCTCGGAAGGGCAAAGGTCAAGGTCATTTGGCCCTTTAAAAGTTTCATCTTGCCATAACTTGGTAAATTTTCATCCGATTTGGTTCATCTTCATGTCAGTTTAACTTCTACTAGGGGGTTCCTGACCATTGCGCATGTAATGAATCTAAAACAAAAGTTGTAGCAATTTCAATTATGCTAAATAGCACCATTAGAAATTTTAAATCTTGAATAACTTCAAAGCTGTAATAGATACGGATGCCATTCCAACTTCTACTCCTGTGTTATGGAATAGTTGTACATTGCCATACCAATATGCTTTGAAGACACACACACTGATTTGCTATGCAGCAAATCATCTTTTCTAGTTTATGTTGTCCTTATTCTCAATTAAGGTATCTTTGCAGTTTTACTTTAATTTCGGCACCTCTTGGTAATTTCTGTTTAGATCCAATTGCAATGCTTTTGTTTTTACCCAAATGTAATGAATGCTTATTTACCTCCAGCCACCATTGAATATTTTTCAGCTCTCAGCTCAGAGTACTTTCAATTTCATTCAAATCTTTACCCGCCATTACTAGTACAGAATCATCTGCATACAAGAATAGTTTACAAGATGTAGCAGAATTCATGTCATTCACATCAGGAACATGCTACTAAAATGGACTATGAGTGAACTACTTTGTCTCTGCTATCATGGTTGCTGCTTAAGGAGGTGAGAAAAACTTCAAAGCGACATCAATGGTCATGTGTGGCATAATAGACTCACCTCTGCTCAACTGATGTACATTCATGGCTGCCAACTTTGGCATTGGGGGGTCTAGCTTTCATTGATGCATCTGGTTGACTAATTTGCCATTTGTTTTTATGCTTTTGGCTAATAGCGAAATTGCAGTTTTGATGTTTTCATGCTGAACAGCAGTGTTGAGTGGTGTTTGTTTCATCAAAATTGTTTAATTAAAATGTGAATTACTGAATCTTAATTTTTTATGAAAAAAGCCAAAGATGCGTTTTTGTAGCGTTAAGTTTTCTTTTTGACACTGGTGCCCACCACATGGGTGGCTTCTATGTTAAATCACATTTACAACGATGTGAGCATCACACGTGGACAGTAGTGGGGGAATTAAATAATTTGGTTAAAAAATATGAAAATTCCATAATTTTCAGCTAACAACCATTAGGGCCTGTATTTTTCGTTTCAAAATGAGTGTTTTTCCGTTTTGGGAAACTACAAATTCCATTTCATTTCCGTTTCACTAATTCTAGGGCACGATTTTAGCACTGGTCAATAAAAAAGGAAAAACAGTTGATCTTATCGCCTCTGGAAAATGTTGATCCATCGACGAACGGCAAAGTGACTCCATATTGTTTACTATGTACGTTGACAGCCTCCACCTACAGATGGCGCTATTATCATTGTACCTCTGTTGCGCGTTATATCTATATGCCATGCAAATGAATGGATATGGTAGCAATGGGGTCTATAGCGCGCAGGTGCCCGGCCTGTCGTTAAATTTGCTCCACGTGGTATCGATAACGCCGCCGACTCGTCAAATTTGGATCCAAGTCCGTGTGTTTTGCTTTATGCGATGACATATGTGGTGATTTTGAATTATTTGAGAGGCAAAATTCACAAATTCCGCTTAATTTCCGTGGCATTTGCCGATTTCCGTTCCAAATCATAAATTCCGTTTGAGATCATAGATTCCGTGAATTCCGTCCGTTTTCCGCGATCGCGGAAAAGTACTGGCCCTAAACCATCTTTCATGCACATGGGGTGGCAGTGGAACTGTCAACAAACCAAATGTCGTGAGAGATCTCGCTCACTAAATGAGACTCCCACAACTGGCTGGACGGGGAGCAGTGTTTATCTAATAATTAGCGTAGGCAATTAACCAAGTCATCACTTACGCAGATGGCAACCATGATAGTTGCCTCCTAAGCAGACTTTTTTCGGGCGATACACTATGTTGGCCCCCAGCGAAAGTCTGCCCGGCCGTGTCGCAATACCATTTCAAGAGGCAATTAGCAGATCTGGCGATAACGTTGTCAGGCGCCGCTGGGCCAATGAATTGTACTTCGCTTATCGTGAAAGTTGCCTACTGCATTATTAATGAGCTGTGCGTCGTCCAATCAGATGCGAGCAACACGTCACTTCCCACACAGCAGTCAAAATAACTCCCCGAGGTCGAGGACCCAAGGGAGTAATCCAATTGACACCTTCTCAAACCTGGTTTACCTGCTTGTGTATCTGTGACTTACTGGAGTAAAAGATGTCAGAATGGAACAGGGTGCTGTGTATTGCGATGGCAAATGTTCCCGGCGTCACCTTCACCCAGAATACAAGACGACACCCCTAACTTGCTCAGTTCTTGCTGATGAGATTTCATTAGACTTCCAAGCGGGCAAACTAAGATTACTACAGGTTTGGCTGGAATAGGCGTTTTCCGTTTCACCAGGTCAGGTATTAGTTGGAATATTCGGCTTTTTCCACTGCCTGTTGGTAAAATTACAAAAGTGTCTTTCTTCTCAACAATAACATTAAAATTTAAATAATGCTTGCTCCTGGTGTTTGGTCGCCTGATAATTTACTCCCATCTCTTGCCAACAATCCTCAAGAACTTCCCGGAATTTTTTCTCATCCATTTTTTCCTTTTTTCCCGTGACACTGACGCTGTTCGTAGGCAGCTAATTTAGTAATTACAACTGGGCTGAGTGCGTAACACAGTTGCCGTACATGGCAGAACAGTAGCTGGCTTCAGGGGTCACATTAAGCTTGCGTCCTGCGTCATAGACGCAAAAAATAAAGAAATGACGCCTGGAAATTAATAAAACATTGTCATTTTGCGTCTCTGTGGACGCATGCACAAAAACGCGATGCATTTTTGAAAGATACAACTGCAAAAATTACCCCAAGCGGTCACGGTGTTTTGTATCGACCATTATCAATCTCGTGATTATTTATTATACTGATGGAATCCTCTGATGTGCGTCTTTCTATGTAACAAGCTCTCTTATTTGCTAAGAAAAAATATTCGTGGGGTATCCCTCCAAAAATTTGCCAGAATGGGAATGGATGGACGTCACTTCACCTCATTATAAATGCTGAGAGCACTTCCAGGCTCCTCATTGGGTGGATTTGATCACGTGCCGCTCACTGTCAAATCAAATTCCTTGTTCCCCATGTGCTTGTCTCATGTCCCCAATGTTGGGAAGGTACAAGTCGTATCACGCAAAGATTATCGGACTAAGATGTTAAATTTTCAAATCACATTTTCACCAAGAAGAGTTCCATCGAACTAGACCCAGATAAAGGCACGAGTGAAAATTCATTACGGACGGCAAGGAAAATACACAGATTAGTCATCACAAGGTTACACATGAACGAAGAGAAATTTTGCATTAGCCGGCCTAACAGCGTAACACGATGTTGTTCATCACTGTCTCCGTTGGATCACGTGGTTATTGGTGTTTTTGAAACAAAATTTGGTTGTTTTGATTTCATTGAAATGTTTGAATGGAACAAATCTGTAGGAATTAAAAAAATTTATGATCGAAGGCCGGAAAAATGTGTAGCGGAAAACCATGCCTGGGTGCATGCCCGTGACAGGCTGTGTACACTCGCTTGTTTGTTGCACGGCTTGTGGGCCTGCCGTGTTGCTTGGTGAATTAACTGACCGCAATTAAGATCAGACTCTTAACACCGCCTACGGTATCAAATTTTTCAGGTATATTGAAATAGAAAGTGCACAGAAATATAAATCATATAATTTCAGACAATTTCGTCACGTGGAATCAATCGCAAAAATAACAGAGCCCGGGCATGTTCAATCACGCATGCCGCTTGTTTTGCAAGCGAGTTTAACTTAAAAAACTGTCCGGTGGCACACGGTGTACCACACCAGATACTGGCACAGTGGCAGCGTGCTAGGGGTTAAGCCCCGTTCACAACCAATTCTTTGGTAGACCAGGGATGTGCTATACAGACTTAGTCGTAATAGCAGGTTCCTGGGTAGATTGAATCCATCCTTGGTACCGTCAACAACTTTTAGACCCTTTTACATCAAGTTGGCATATTGGTAACTTTTTATTCAATCTTAAATTTTATAATAATGAGTTACCTACGTGAGCATACAGACCCTATGTTATGTTTGTTTCTAGGCTTAAGTTACATGCATGTTTTATATATCTATCATTGTGATATATGTTAATTATACCAAATAAAATCAATTAATCAAATTACATCAAATGAAGTCCAGTTTGCACAATTTCAGACTGGACCCATAGATTCAGTTCATGGACCCACTATTTTTCCTGAAAATGGAGAAAGATGGGTCCAACGGACCCACACTGAAAAATCCTTAATGTGACCCTTGCTGGATATCGCACAGCAGAGGTGTTAATCCTGTTACCCCCATTATGTTGTTCACACCTTCCCAGCAGGTGAACCCAAACAGTTAATTGAGCGGCGTGTGGTCAATACCCACTGGGCCGTGTAATAGCCTAGAAACAAATTGGCGCTCACAGAGTCCCTATCCCACAATCCACTGCGCGCATCCCCACACCTGGCCACTCGCTGGCTGCGATGCCAGGACGGCGCTGCCTGCTTCCAGACAGTGACGCTGCCAAAGAAAGGCAGACGTTCGCTGGGGGGTAGTAGACCGCCAAGAACGGATGTTTAGCAGGCAACCATGATAGTATAAAGAGGTAGTATTTCGCTCATAGTAAATCCTAATAGCAGACCCCTGTTCACATACACCAGGAACATAGGCGGACTCGAAATCAACCCCTGAGGGATGCCACAATTGATGATGCTCTCAGGTGATCTTGTTCCACTGATTTGCACAAACTGCTTTCTCTGAGAGAGATAAGATTCAAACCATGATACAGTAGATTTGTTCATTCCCATTGCCTGAAATTCACTTAGGAGAAAACTATGGTGAACTATATCAAAAGCCTTTTGCGGGTCTATCAGAAGTGCACCTGTACACATGCATTTGGGTTTTTATCTAATTTGTCATAAAGATTTTATGTATGTATTTCTCGTAAAAATTCTGTTCGAGAATTAGGTTTTTTGGTTTAAATTTGATAATTTTAACATAAAATTATCTATTAAGGTACCTCAATGTTCAGAAACCCTTGTTGACAAAGTTATCTGAGGGAAGTAACTTAGCGATGTGATTGCATCAAAGTATGCATTCACCACACTTCTTTCATTGATTCTCTGCAAATCGCTATAAAACCCCCCCGCAATATAATAGCCTCATAAGTACGATTGTTCAGTATGTTAGGTATATGAGTAAAATTTTTTTGTGAAAGAGTTGTAGTTTTCGTTTACTTCACATGGAAGTATGTAAATATTGCCAAGAACAATTTTCTTCTGGATCAAATTAGTGTTAATTTCAATAAATTAAACTTCCCAAATTTCAGATTCACTATAAAGTGGTGAAGTTGTGTAACTGAAAGAGTTTCTCAGATAGACAGCTAGCCCACCCTGAGATGAACCAATGTAACTCTGTGAAATTAGGTTATAACCATTAATTTTGTAAGTTGACATGTCATCCGTGGCGGATGGAACTATCACATAGACTAAATTGCTTCCAAGTTATCACAAATAGTTGTTATGAACAGAATAAAGGAGTTTCTCCCTACACATATTATTCAAATAATTTATAATTCACTTGTGCTACCACATTTGAACTATGGGTTTTTATTGTGGGGTCACAAAAGCCTGAAAATAGCCCAACTTCAAAACAGAGCTGTTCGAATAGAAAATCACAACAAATTTGTTGCACATACAGACCCTATTTTCAAGAATTGAAAACTATTGAAATTCAATGATATTTACCTCATACAGGAATTAAAATTCTATTTCAATTTCGTAAACAATAGATTGCCTGAATATTTCAGACATTTCCAGATAAGATATTCCCTCTGAAATCCATAGGTACAACACAAGAAACAGATTAAACTTGTTTAGGGAAAGAACAGATTTAGTTAGTAAAAACTACAATGAAGTGTATCAGACATGAAATTATACAAACTAAAAATAATACATGTACTCCAGATCTTGTGCTAAACAAAGTCCACACTCATGCAAAACAGGGTTTTCACATTTTGCTAAACAGTATTTTATAAATAATTATATTGTTACTTGCACCAGAACTAATATTGTTATGGTTGTAATGTACCGTAACTTCCATCACAGAACATCCAAACAAATGGTTATATCTAACAAAAGTAATAATTTATGATAAATACATTAATATTTATATATGGTAAAAATTTACACCACTGCATCTTTTAGACTGTATAATGATATTGTGTATCATACCTTTGCATTGTATTTCAAGGTGGCTGTCATGCTAGTGGCTGTAAGAAGCCTAATGAGAGTTTCCTGGCCATTACTTGTTGATGTACCATGGTTTATATAATTCTGTTTTATGCATGGTCAGATAAAAGAATTTGAGTCCTGAGTCCTTGTCCATGTTATGCCGAATCAAATCTGATAGATGAATAAGGGCTAAATCAGCAGAAAAAAAAATTGATTCCAGATTGTCAGACCATTGGTTTCCAAGAAGACATACACTTGTCAGTACAAAATACTTCAATGATCTTAGAAGCTTCTGGTAAAATAGATGTATACAGGTCTATAGTTGTTCTCCTTGTTTCAAGCACCTTTCTTGTGCAGTGGGACCACTCTGGCTGTTTGTTATTTGTGTCTTTTTGTCCAGAGCCACTTCCAGTCTGAGCTCTTCCCATTCCATAAGCTAACCTGTCCCTGTCTAATATGGAAGTACTATTGTCCATATTGCACGTTCTTTTGTAGAATTTTGACATAGGCTGTATTAGCCCCCCAAAATTAAAGGGTCTTCAGCGCGTAACAGCTCAGAATGTTTCAAAGCGTGTTCCCATACATGTCTCTCTGAGTTATCCTCTGAGTTGTGGCACCCTGTCAAAGCTAAATATTCAGCGAAGACTACCCATGTAATTATGAATAAATATGAACATGGCAAGTGATCCATTAGCTAAATAAGAGAAGTTTTGCTTATAATTGCACAGCTTCATAATGAATTTTAAGGATACCTGTAAAACCCAACATTTGTATAGTTTAAGTTTTGAAATCATCAGGAAGTACAGGTGATGTACACCTTTCACACTTGACTGTAGTGTAGAAAGAATTTCATTGCTAAAAAAACCAGACTGGATTCACCAAAATACCACAGAATGCCCCACTATGTTACTGTGGTGTATCAAATATATGAGCACCTGTTTATTTTTATGTATTTATTTAATTAATGAGGCTGCTTCAAGTTCAATATTGTCCACACCTTGGCTAAGGTCATCTTTGAACTTGAAATTGAATTGGCCCATGGCACGACCAACTTTGTTGATCTTAACATCACACCAAAAGCATTAAGAATGGAGTACGGTGATATCCTGGCTGTACATTCATTACTTCTTCTTTCATCAATGAGTTTGTAAAAAATGAATTTAAAAGCACACATTTCTTTCACTGACAGCAACACTGCTGGGTGACTGACCCACATCTGTTCTCGTCGGTTTTCACCATCATCGTGACCATGTTCTATTTCGCATCTGCTTGAAGGTTATGTTTCGTCACCACTGATTCCGATCCATGCACCTACCTTCTTCATAATTTAGCGCTCTGACATTTCTGTGCCTAGACATGGTTCTTTGTTGTGCAAACTATCCACTTTGCCATAAATTGACGTTAATTCTTAGCCAAAATCAATGACTTCGTGGTCATTCCCGTGCTGCGCCATCTTGATATGGCAAAAATCATCAACATTTCGTCGCGCGCAGGAAGGATAACAAAAGAAACATAATAGGCCAAGGCCGGGTTTTTGTAAACAAAATTTGCTCACGACACGTGCAATTAAAGTGTGTGTATCAACACACACTTTTCTGTTCTTTCTTTCTTTCTTTCTTTCTTTCTTTCTTTCTTTCTTTCTTTCTTTCTTTCTTTCTTTCTTTCTTTCTTTCTTTCTTTTTATGTCTGTGTGCCAACACAGACATACTGTTTTTCTAGGAATTCTTAATTAAAGTGTGTGTGTCAGCACACATTTTTCTGTTTTTCTAGGAATTCTTTCTTTCTTTCTTTCTTTCTTTCTTTCTTTCTTTCTTTCTTTCTTTCTTTCTTTCTTTCTTTCTTTCTTTCTTTACCGGCAAATTTGTCCGACATTTCATTTGAAAAGTATTATACATGTATGTAGAAACTCCAAACTTGGCACAATTATACTTCTATGGATAAAGTCTGGCCTTTTTATAATGAGAGGTCATGCTTTTCAAAATTATGCAAATGAGGGCTAATTCAAGTTTTAAATCTTCAATATCTTATGTACCATAGTAGATGTGGTTTCGAGTGTATAGGAGTTCGATCATAGCAAGGTAAAGGTCATTTCTTTCTTTCTTTCTTTCTTTCTTTCTTTCTTTCTTCTTTACCAGCAAATTTGTCCGACACTTTTCTCAAACACTATTACACATAGAAACTCCAAACTTGGCATGATTGTACCTTCATACAAGGAGTTTGACCGTTTTATACAAAGGAATGAAGATGTTTAAAATGAATCTAAAACAAAAGTTGGAGCAATTTAGATTATGCTAATTAACAGTATTTAAAAATTTTCAATCTTGAATATCTTCAACACTATAATAGATAGAGATGTCATTTCAACTTCTACTAGGGGGTTGTTGACCATTGCGCACCTAATGAATTTTAAATAAAAGTTGTAGCAATTTAAATTATGCTAAATAGCACCATCAGAAATTTCAAATCTTGAATAACTTCAAAGCTATAATAGATATAGATGCCATTCCAACTTCTACTCCTGTGTTATGGAAGGGTTGTACATTACCATACCAATATGCTTTGAAGACACACACACTGATTTGCTATGCAGCAAATCATCTTTCCTAGTTTCTTTTTTTCTTTCTTTCTTTCTTTCTTTCTTTCTTTCTTTCTTTCTTTCTTTCTTTGTTTCTTTCTTTCTTTCATTCTTTCTTTCTTTCCAGGCAAATTTGTCCGACATGTCATTTGAAAAGGATTATACATAGAAACTCCAAACTTGGCATGATTATACTTCCATACATGAAGCCTGGACTTTTTGTAAAGAGGTTCAATGGTTTTGAAAATTATGCAAATTAGGACCATTTGAAAATTTAAATCTTCAATATCTCCAAAAATATTATAGGTACAGGTAATTAATCCAACTTCGATTAATATGTTGGTAACACTGTACATTTTTGTAATTTACATGTGACCTCTAAAGGTCAAAGGTCGATGTCATTTTTACATTTGAAATTTTCATCTAGCCATAACTCGGTCAATTTTCATCTAATTTTAACCATGTTGGACCCAACCTGTAGGTATTGCAACACTGCATATTTTTGTAATTTACATGCAATGCCTAAAGATCAAAAGTCAAGCTCATTCAGGCCTTTTTTTAAATCTAGCCATAAGCGTAATGGAATGTGAAGTAACAAAGGCTTTGAAGATTGTATCAGTCAAGATTCTGGGGTCCGCTTTGGTAATTGATACTTTTAGCCCAGATAAGAGAGCCTGGGTTTGATGATATCAGGCTACGGGAAGCATGCTTGTCTGTATGTGTGCCCCTGAGTAGCACACAAAATGCCTTGTGTGACTGCTTCTGCCATGTTTACACAAGACAGACAAGACGTAACTAAAAACTTGGAACAACACATAATTAATTAATGGGGTAAGACATAACAGATTCAACTGAAAGCCACAGGAAGCTGTAGTTTTCCTTGCAGTGAGCTTGCAGCCTTGCAAGGTTAGGACAAGCCACAGACAGCCAGGTCTGTGTTCAATGTAAACACTGCATGCACAAATATGAATAAACTGACCTCTACAAGTTGTATCATGCTTAGATGACTACTTGGTTCATGAGAATGAAATGGAAAGAATGATGACATAGTCTGTGGTAGTTTACATATCATTACATATTATCAAAAATATTGTTTTTCTTTCTTTCCTTTTTTTTCTTTTTTTGTGTCTGTGTGCCAACACAGACATATTGTTTTTCTAGGAATTATTTCTTTCTTTCTTTCTTTCTTTCTTTCTTTCTTTCTTTCTTTCTTTCTTAATGTCTGTGTGCCAACACAGACATATTGTTTTTCTAGGAATTCTTCTTTTCTCTCTCTCTCTCTCTCTCTCTCTCTCTCTCTCTCTCTCTCTCTCTCTCTCTCTCTCTCTCTCTCTCTCTTCCAGACAAATTTGTCCGACATTTTATTTAAAAAGTATTACACGTAGAAACTCAAAACTTGGCAAAATTATACTTCTACAGATGAAGTCTGGCCTTTTTGTAATGAGAGGTCATGCTTTCAAAATTATGCAAATGAGGGCTTATTAAAGTTTTAAATCTTCAATATCTTATATACTATAGTAGATGTGGTTCCGAGTGTATAGGAGTTTGATCATAGCAAGGTAAAGGCCATCTCAAATGTCAAGGTCATGTCAAGGTCAAAGGTCAGTTTTAGGCCAAGATGTCATTTTTGAGGTTAAGGTTCACTTCAGGTAGAGGTCATCTGAAGGTCAAAGGTCATTTCAAGGTCAAAGGCTACTTTCGATGGTGGCTTTCTTCTAGCCATAACTTGGTCAATTTTTATCCAATTTTCATCATGTTGGGCTCAAATTGTAGCTATTGCCACACTGCACATTTTGAAAATTACATGTGACCCCTAAAGGTCAAAGGTCAGTCTCATCTGGACCTTTGAATGTTTCAACCAGCCATAACTTGGCCAATTTCCATCCAATTCTAATCATGTTGGATTTTAATTGTGGATATGGTAACACTGTACATTTTTGAAATTTACATGTCACCTGTAAAGGTTAAAGGTCAAAGGTCAAGGTTATTTGGACTTGGAAATATCACCCAGCCATAAGCTTAATAGAATGTGAAGTACCTAAGCACAAAAGTTGTACCATTTAATATTTACAGCTTTTGAAGGCACTCAGACAGGTTTGCTTTAAAGCAAATCTTTCTTTCTTTCTTTCTTTCTTTCTTTCTTTCTTTCTTTCTTTCTTCTTTACCAGTGAATTTGTCCGACAATTTTCTGTGACACGATTATACATAGAAACTCCAAACTTGGCATGATTGTACCTCCATACAAGGAGTCGGGCCTTTTTAAACAGAGGAATGAATTGTGCAAATTAGGGGCATTTGAAATTTTAAATCTTGAATATATTCAAAAATATAATAGAAATATAATTCCAGCTTCTACTAGGGGGTTATTGACCAATTTACATTTAATGAATTTAAAACAAAAGTTGCAGCAATATAAACTATGCTAATTAGCAGCATTTGAAATTTTCAATCTTGAATATCTTCGAAACTATTATAGATTGAGATGTCATTTCCACTTCTACTAGGGGGTTATTGACCATTGCGCACGTAATGAATCTAAAACAAAAGTTGTAGCAATTTAAATTATGCTAATTATCAGTATTCGAAATTTTCAATCTTGGATATCTTCAACACTATAATAGATAGAGATGTCATTCCAACATCTACTAGGGGGTTGTTGACCATTGCGCATTTAAATTATGCTAAATAGTACCATTAGAAATTTTAAATCTTGAATAACTTCAAAGCTATAATAGATAGATATGCCATTCCAACTTCTACTCGTTATGGGATAGTTGTACATTGCCATACCCATATGCTTTGAGCATACACACACTGATTTGCTATGTAGCAAATCATTTTTTCTAGTTACTCGCTATTTGTTATTTGCTGACCGGCTACACGCTCACCTTGTAGTCAATTAGAAGTAAAAGAAGTTGGCGACTGTAAAATTATTTAGCGAGAAAATGTTCTTGAAAACTGGGAAAAAGAATCCCTGAATGCACCCCCCCCCCCCCCCCACTTCTGAGCCCAGGTCAGGTATACTATATATATTCAATTTTGGACGACAATAAAATTCAGTTCAATATCAGCTTAAATTTCGAACGGTAGCAAATAAGGCATACTTTGACTCATTGGAAAGGTATAAGTGAGAGGAAAACAACTCTTGTCGAGCTTTGGAAATATCTTAGAAAGGAAAAAAAAAAAAAACAACCCATCATTTTTAATTCTGTGGTTTTTGTGCCTTTTGCGCCCCATTATTCCCGAGAAAATTTGTTACCTTTATCCCTTGCATAAATCTGCAGGCAACTTATGCTATGAAACTCATTTGTCTGTGACTTTCTTAATTTTTGAGGTACAGTAGTCAAATAAAAAGTAACATGGGCTATCTTATCTTCTCAAGATACTTGATAAACTGTGTATAAATATGAATCATCTAAATCCTTAAAGCCTTTAAGAAAGGATTAAGACAGAGGTAGACAAAATATACAATGGGAACATGGAGGTAAAAAGGGGTTTCTACCAACATCATGGAAATAAGTACACCATTTCCCCCAACCAAGTCCTGATATCTTCATTGCATATTAGATGGGCCACTTTTGTTATGTCTGAGAACACCTGTGATACATTCATATTGATTGTTTGCATTATGTTAATCCCAGATGGATTATTTTTGTTTCTATGAATTCAGTTTAAAGTTTGGCAAAATCAATAAAAATATACAATGGGAATGCGAATTTCTAAAAACATTTTAAAGGTAAACAGTAGCCATCCACCTGATTTAAAATATATTCGTGGCTTGAGATTGTCTCCTTCTGGATGTAGATTATCTCAATCAGGCACAAATTAAGAAATGCAGATCAGCATTTTGGGGAAATACAGTTAAACGTTTACCATTTTGGAGCCAGATAATGTTGAAGTGAACGAAATTCGTGTATGCTCGAAATTATCTGCAAAAGATAATCCACCTCCTGGATAGTTTGTGTGGCGTATTATATTCTTTGCTACAATTTATGTCAATCATCAAAAAACACAATGATGATGACATTATAAGTTTAATTTCTTTACTATGCAAAACGAACAAAACTACACTGGGCCAGGTCGTACTCCGCGTATTTACCAATATCATACATGATACAGGTGGCCCAAATTGGATGATGATGATGATGATGATGATGATGATGATGATGATGATGATGATAAGTACTGAGGCTGGGGAAACTATGGAGTGTTCTCTCTTCTCAGCTCCTGCTACCATGTTTCCCGGGGCCAGAGCCGAAGCGTAAAGTCCACCATATGCTCTCTCACTGCAGTGATGGGCCCCTGGTCCCGGTTACATCCTCGAACAATCATTGCCTGTACAGTAAAACCTCTCAATACCGAACACCATGGAGACTGAGACAAAGTGTTCGGTATTCATGAGAGGTGTTCGCTGTACGGAGGCTCAGGAGTTGGGGGTGTATGGGGTGGTGGTGATGAGGTGTGTGTGTGTGACCAGCCTCGAGAGGGCATATTTCTCCTGAAGGGTCAAGAGTTTCCTTTCAGTAGCCATAAATATGGTGTGAACAGTTTTAAAGCTGAAGGTGCACAAGTCTGGAGTGATCTATCAAATGACTTAAAAGCCAAATTAACCCTTGAGGAGTTCAAAAGCAGCATTAAAATTTGGTCTGTCCCAACCTGCAAGTGCCAGTTTTGTAAACGAGTGTGAAATAAATGACTTTGCTACGAATTGAACTATATTTCTGATCATGTCAAGCTCTTATCTCAAGAAAACCTTTTAGTATCAGTGTTATTTTCTTCATTATAACCCAGTATCTTATTTCATGTTGAAATATTTTATCAAAACTGGGTGATATTAGCCCACTACTAGTGTTTATGTTATGAAAAAAAAAAACCTGAGTACAAATAAAATTTGTCTGTGCTTGTCTATGTCTATGTCTATGTCTGCAGCATACTAGAGTACCTTGGCAGAATTTTTGATGATGGGAGAGCCTTCACTTGTGAGTAAGAAATCTCGAGTAATGATCAAAGCAGACAGCCACAAACCCATCTGCAGGCCTGAAATATGTGTTAATCCTTCCACAAGTAAGACAGTTAACACTGGGCATTATTTTATATTGACTATAAGTGACTGGGAGACATACAAAGACTACATGATGAGCTGAGGGGGTGGGAGGGACGGTGGGTGGAGAGTGAATCAGTTGATATTCAGGGGATGGCAGGTGACATGAGGAAAGTAATATTTGAGGTGGCAAAGGGCGTAATAGGAAGGAAAAGAGTACCAATAGAGAAGAAAGGGTAAAGCATAGATGCAGAGATAAAGAGTGCAACTAGGAAAGATGATTTGCTGCATAGCAAATCAGTGTGTGTGTCTTCAAAGCATATTGGTATGGTAATGTACAACTATTCCATAACACAGGAGTAGGAGTTGGAATGGCATCTATATCTATTATAGCTTTGAAGTTATTCAAGATTTGAAATTTCTAATTGTGCTATTTAGCATAATTTAAATTGCTACAACTTTTATTCAAAATTCATTAGGTGCGCAATGGTCAACAACCCCCTTGTAGAAGTTGAAATGACATCTCTATATATTATAGTGTTGAAGATATTCAAGTTTGAAAATTTCAAATACTGCTAATTAGCATAATTTAAATTGCTGCAACTTTTGTTTTAGATTCATTAGATGCGCAAAGGTCCACAACCCCCCTAGTAGAAGTTTAAATGACATCTCTATCTATAATAGTTTTGAAGATATTCAAGTTTAAAAATTTTAAATGCTGCTAATAAGCATAATTTGAATTGCTACAACTTTTACTTTAGATTCATTTGATGCATAATGGTCAATAACCCCCTTGTAGAAGTTGGAATGACATCACTATCTATTATACTTTTCAAGATATTCAAGATTGAACATTTCAAATGCCCCTAATTTGCATTATTTTAAACATCTTCATTCCTTTGTATAAAACGGTCAAACTCCTTGTATGAAGGTACAATCATGCCAAGTTTGGAGTTTTTATGTATAATAGTATTCGAGAAAAGTGTCGGACAAATTTGCTGGTAAAGAAGAAAGAAAGAAAGAAAGAAATTCAGGAAAAACAAAAAAGTGTGTGTTGACACACACACTTTCATTGAAAATAGGAAGGTTAAGAGTAAAGCTTGGAGGTTTGCTAGGAAGTACTGGCAGCAGAGTGAAATAGCTAAGGCTGAGGAGGAGTACAAGGAGGCAAGAAGGATCGTACAGGAGATGAAGACACAGAGAAGGATAAAGAGGAATGATCAGATGACGAAAAGGGTTCTGTCAAGTGGAGGTGATTCATCAGCAGTTTTTTTTTTTAAACAGGTTTTGAGAAGGAAGCTGGTAGGAATTGACAAGCTTAAGCATAAGGGCAGAACAGTAGAGGAGGCTGAGGATATAGAAGCGGCATTGCAGAAACACTGGGAAGAAATTAATGACCCACAGTGGGGGAGGGGGGATCCACCTAGTGGTAGAGTAGAAACAGGACCTGATAGGTGGGAACGGGAACTATGCAAGAGAATTGAGAGAGTAGAGATTGGAATAGCAGTGGACAGGTTGAAAGGTACTCAATGAGTTTACAAAGAAAGGTCCAGAAAAATTGTGGGAGATTATGAAATTTCTGTTTAATTTGGTTATTAAAAGAAAGGAGGCCCCAAGAGAATGGAGGGAGTTGAAGGTAGCATACATCCCGAAGAAAGGATCAGTGGATAGCCTGGACCAGTGCAGAGGGATAGCATTAGCCTCAAATATAGGAAAGATTTTTGCACGTGTAATGTACACGAGACTAGGGAGAGTTGTGCCTTGTGGAGAGGGAGAATTTCTTAGGAGAAATTCAGAGTGGGTTCAGACCAGGCAGGAGGGTTGTTGATCAGGTGTTTACACTATCACGGGTGCTAGAGATAGCAAGGAAAAGGAAAAGAAAGGTGTACATGACCTTCCTTGATGTGCTGAAAGCTTACGACAGGGTTTGGAGAAATGCATTGTGGGCTAAAATGGAAGGGCTAGGCTTTGGAGGTGGTTTTCTGGAAGTTTTAAAGGCTCTGTATGCAGATATAAATTGCAGTCTCAATATAGGAGATGTGGAAACTCAAGCGGCAAGGTTAGACATCGGGCTAAAACAGGGTTGTGTGTTATCACCGATTTTGTTTGCCATATACATGAGAGAACTGGGAACTGAACTGTTAGAGAGCAATAAAGGAGTAAAATTAGGAGGAGAAAAGATACCAGGGTTATTCTTCGCTGATGACATTGTGTTAATGGCAGATACAGGTAGAGAGTTACAGGACCTTTTGAGGATAGCAGGTGACTATGGGGAAAAGTGGAGATTAGAGTTTAGTGTGAAGAGTCAGGTCATGGTCTTTGGGCAGAAGAGAAGACAGGAGGAGAGATGGATAGTAGGGAAGTTTAGGATACCAGAGGGTCAAGAGAAAGTCATTAGAATTGGAGAGGGTGAGGAGTAGGAATATTTAGGGGTGAACATTTAGGTCACAGGACAGGGAATGTTTAAGTACCATGTTGAGAAAATCAGACAGAAGGTGAATAGAGCGAAAGGTATGATAAAGGTCACGGCAGGGAACAGTTTCAATAGAGCCTTCACAGGAAGGGTGCTGCGGGAACGTGTAGCCATACCTGGGATGTTATATGGGTAGGATGTGATAGCCATTAGCGAAAGGGATATTGAATGGATGGAGAAGGCACAGAGGGAGATGGGCAAATGGGTGCTTGGGGCACCACCGTGTGTAGCAACAGAGGCCGTGTTGGGGGAGTTGGGATAGTTACCCATAAGAGATAGAATAGCAAAGGCTAGGTTAGGCTATTGGGGATATCTGCAACTGGTAAATGAAGAAAGATGGTGTAGGAGGGTGTACATGGAGGCTGTGAATGAAAAGACAAAATGTGTTCAAGGAATAGACAAGTTAGCTGAGAAATATGAGTTGAAAGGGCCAGATGAGATTGAAGTGGCGTGGAAATCGTATATAGGAAAGGTGATTCAAGAGAAACATGTGGAGCAGTTCAAAAGAGGGGTTGAGGAGAAGAGCACACTGAAAGCATATAGAGCTGTAGACAAGCCAGTGAAGACTAAATGTTGGGATGGTAGCAAGGGTTCTAGACTGTTATTTCGGGGCAGAGCCGGAGTGATCAATCTGGAGAAGAGGAAACTGAAGTGGACAAATGGGAGCGACGGGAAGTGTAGGATGTATAGGGAGGATGTGGATGAGTCCATTGATCATATCATGACATGGTATACAGGTTATAGAGCACTTAGAGACCAGCTGTTTGTACAATGGAGAACAAGAGATGGGCAGTGTAAAAGCTTAGAGAAAGTAAGGAACATGGCAGAGAATGATAGGTTAGCATGGATACTAGGATTGAAGGGCGATTTTCGAGGAAGTAGAGTTGGTTTAGAGTCAGTGAAAGGCTTCTTGGCGTAGTGCAGGTAGAGTAGGAATAATATCTTAGGATTAGTCAATGAAGAGAACAGAGGGCAAACTTAGAAGGGAAGGGAGGAGGTAGCCCTTATTAGGGCTCCCATGACCCTGCCAGGTAGCATCACCAGCAGGGGCTGTGGGCATGCCAAGCGCAAAGTTGCGACAGTGGGATAGGGCTTTGTTTTTGTTTGTTTGTTTTTTAATAAAGGCCATCTGACTAGCTACTAAGCTAGTCAGGACCGCGGCAAAGAAGCGGAGTGCCACAGAATATTAATATTAGTGGATACCAGTAAACAATACACATGAAAAACCCATTCACTTAGAAACTGAGCTAAATATATTTTCATGTTGATATGTTTATTGTCCAAATGCTGGCCCCCACAATAACAAAGACACAGTTCCATTCAATATTTAAAACACTTGTAACAAACAAGAATAAAGATGAGATTATAAATGCTATATGATGCACAGGTTCACTTGGCACTAGATTCCATACCAAATGCTATTAGAAAGATTGTATTTTCCATTTTAAGCCTTTATTCAGTGTTCTTCAACGTTAAAATGTTCAGTATTGGGAGGTTCATTTTTGGCTTTGGGACTGAAAAAAGGTGTTCGGTGTTCAGAGTTGGGAGGTGCTCAGTAGTGACAGGTTTGAACACCTAGGTTTCTGCCAGGGCTCCTATTAACTAACATGTAAAACATTTGGGACTGAAAAAAGTGTTCAGAATTAATGTGTTCGGTCATGGAGGTTTTACTGTACTTACACCTTTTAAAACACTTTCCCGATGGTCTTATCCCCGCCTCTAAGGCTCAGGCATTCCCCGTGTCCTGTGCATACAGTCATTGGAACCCTAGTAAGGGCTACTACCTTTCCCTTTCCTTCGCAACCATGTGTCACTCCAGCAGATTTGCATTTGAATATAATCAGCTAGTCGAGTTGTTGAAATTTTTTAATTGATAGCAACAGGGATATGGAAAGAGATCCCTGGACAAACGTATAATGATTTTGAATTTAACATAGTATATTACCCTGACATGGATAGCCAAATTCTACTTGGACCAGTTTATGGTGTCTGTGTGTCAGGGTTAATTGTCTTTGCTAAAAATGCACCAATTTTGACGACTGTCACTTTGATACTTCATTACTTAGTTTGGGTCTAGTTTGTTAGACGACAAAAGGGAGGGGACGTCATTTCGGGTTTCTCCATTGCCTTTCATCCAGTCTTCTTTAATGATAAGTAAATTGTCCCAGGATTGTCCGGGGAGGGCCAAGAAAGTCCACCATATTCTTCTAATTATTGTAGATTGAGTTTCCTGTTCTGCTCAGAAAGATTGCAATTAAAATGCCCACCACAATCTCCTCTACTATTTCCACTATTTGTCCTCTGAGTGCTTATGAAAAGAGAATAACTTTTATTTAAAAAAATTCTGAAACAGAGATATTCGAAAATGAAATTAAAGCAATCTTTTTTTTTACTTCCTTAGAAGACTGAAAATTTAATATATAGCTATCAGATGGATTTGAGGTGTTATATAAATAATGTAGTAACTATGTAAATCTAACGTAGCTGATATTTTATATACAATGCGTATATGGGGCAAGATATTTCTTCATGTTGAGAGTTGCTAGCATTAAATCGATTTAAACTACTACTAGATTTGGTTGGTACCTGTTTCAAGTCAGGAGAGAGATGAAACTGCATTTCATATTCTATAACTTTTCATAAAAATGATAGTAAAGATAATTGTCTGTCAACCTTGGACTACGATTTTGCTTATTTGATGGTTGCCAAGTTTTGGTCGTGGATCTGTATAATACCACCATGGTTTCTCTGACATTGCTGAAAACTGTTGTCCGCTTCTATTTTTCATGGCATTTATTATATTATACTGTCAATATAACATCTTGCCGTCTTTAGATATTCAATGAATAATGTACTGCTTGGTGGATATTCAGGTCTTGCTGTTAATATCTGGTGATGTTCACGTTGATGATTGATGGGCTTGTGACTTGTCAAAATTTGGGCGGTTTTCAACTTTGACTGCTCTTAGAACTACGATATTCACGTGTAATGGTCTCATACTACTTTCAATAGAGGTATTATATGGTTCTTTCTTTCTTTCTTTCTTTCTTTCTTTCTTTCTTTCTTTCTTTTTCTTTCTCTTTCTTTCTTTCTTTCTTTCTTTCTTTCTTTCTTTCTGTCTGCCTGCCTGCCTGCCTGCCTGCCAAGAACTTGTCAAGAACTTTTCTTGGGGATCGTGCGTTATTCCTGGACTTGTATGCATCTGCCTAGCCTAGCCATAAATAGTTCAACACCAATCCGGGCCTGGTCTCTAGCTGCCTCATGATGAGTTATCATTATATAGGAGTCGTGCTCTGAGTCTCCATCTCAACAAAATTTTATTGAGCAGCATGCGCAGTTGTAAACTTCCGTTTAACTTTCGCGGGAACGGAACGGGACAGGGCAGGTGTGTAATTTGTGGCATGTTGGGTCTACGCGAGTAGCTCTCCAACAAATCGTTCAGTTACAGTTAGTTGAGGAAAATGTGAAGGTTTTAATTTCAAGGCATTGGCAGGACGAACAGACTGGTGGGCAGGTACACAGACTACCTGCAGTACTACTATTACCACCACAGGTCCAAGCCAGGGCACTTGGCGCTGAACATGCAGGCGTTGCCATGACATTGGGCGCTGGCTGTGTTCCAACATGGACGTAGAACATGTCGAATAACTCAAGTTTTTACCAACATCATGTGCCGGTTTATGAAGCAAAAAGATTAGGACAATGATGGTTTTTCTTTTCTTCATCATGTCATGTATCCATGTTTAAACTTAAAGCGCACCTGTCTCCACTTACGTTCTTTCTTTACCATTCTGGCACTTCAGGCAGTCAGCCAATGAAAAGCTGTGGACAGCATGCATTGACATGAAGTCGGGTCAAACAAACCAAAAACATGCTGGAATGAAAGAGTTAAAAGTACTCTTTCCGAACTTCAAATTTGTATTAAAACCCACGATGACCATGTATCAGCAGAGTATAATTTAAAAGCACCACTGCCACCAGCGATTTGCAATTCAAAATCTATGTCCAGCTCTGAGTAATACGCACCCAAAAAAAGGCCAATTTAAGATGGGAGTGAATGGGACACTTGTATCCACTCAGCAGAGATTAGTAGTAGGTCAGTGCCTATGATGTCCTGCTGAATCCAAGAATGGGACTAGGCCCAGGGGAGGAAGAAAGGTGAAATGGGCGGAGAGAGATTATTATTATTTTTTTCTTTTTAGCCAGGAGTGACCTGTTTTGTCATTTGGTCATAAGTGAACAACTATGTGATAAAAACAAGTACTAAAATATATTAACTCTGTCATGGAAGTAAGGTCAAATAGTGTTATCAGCAATTGAAATTGGACCATGATTAATGGCATTATGTATCTCTGACTACCTCCAAGACTGAGTTAGGTGGTCTTTTTTCTTTTTTTTTGTAGTGGTAGATATGTCATATGATTATGATCTCAGCAGGCTTATGGCGAGACCTCGATGTAGCCTCAGCTGTACCCAGTCTGTATCAACATCTTGCCATACTCACCAGGTGGGGTGAGTGTATGCAATAAAGATTATTATTAAGATTATTACTTGTAAGTTACTGTATGTACAGGGTTTTGATAAATAAAGTTTCGTATTTGGTAAAGAGAGAGCCAATAGTCAATACCGAGCAGTTTGCACGGGGTGGAGTTCAGGATATGGAAGCATGCTTCCCTCCCTCCTCCAAAAAAAAACCCACTTTAGATTTGGCTTTACAAAGCATATCATCTTTTTTCTTTGTATACATATACATATGTATAAATATATATTGTATTTGTGTCTTTTTGCCCAGAACCACTTCCTAGTAGTCATTACCCTATTCCCCCCCGGGGGGGGGGGGGGGGCTACTCCTTATATGGAGCATAATGGGGATGTGCCGCTCTGAAGGGTGCCTTCTCGCTGGTACTTTCCCAAACAAAGGTATCAATTTTCTCAAGATTTCCCTAACAAAGGTCCATAAATTTTTCTGAGACCCCTAACCAAGGTCACGGATAAAATCAAAGGCCCTAATCAAGCCCAGACGATTTACGCTCCAGCCCCGTGAACAGGGCGCATGCTATGAAAGTGATTGAGGCGTCCTAATCAAGATCCATTATTTGGTAGGATGGGAGCCCTAATGAAGGGTCATTCTGAAAAACTTGAGCTGCACACCCCCAACCTAAAAAAGTAGGGAGTGTTTTATAGCCTATTACCCGTACATGTCTCCCTAAGTAGCGGCTCCTTGTCTAAGCTAAATATTCAGCAAAGACAACCCACATAATAAAGAATAACCCAGTGAATTATTAAATCTATAGACAGGAAAAATAGGTTATACAAAAAGAAAATTGATACACCCACTGAAAATGATAAGCAGAAATATAACAACTACCGTAATAGATTAAACTATGTTCTTCGCATAGCTGAGAAAAAACATTATTCTGAAATAATCAAACAAAATAAATCTAACTTCTCTAGAGTGTGGAAACTTATAAGTACTGTTATTAGCAAGCAAAAAAAAGTCCCAGGTAACTAAATAATTTAAAAATGGTGACTCCTATATTACAGATCCAAAAAACAAAGCTAACAAATTTAATTATTACTTCGTAAATGTGGGTCAATCACTTGCTGATAAAATACCTGGAACACCAGTAACTCCTGGCTCCTATCTTCAAGGCAATAATCTTAACTCTTTTTATTTCTCTCCTGTTGTAGAGCAGGATATTATATCCATCATTAGGTCACTCAAAGATTCTAGTCCAGGATGGGATGACATACATCCCAAAGTACTACAATTTGTATCTCACGAAATTGCCAGTCCCCTTACCTACATTGTAAATTTATCGTTAGAAACTGGTGTATTTCCTGGTTGTTTGAAACTTGCTAAAATAACGCCCATATTCAAAAAAGGTGATGAAGAATTATTTGTCAATTATAGACCTATCTCAGTTCTCCCTGCCTTGTCTAAAATTTTTGAAAAAGTGGTACATAAACAATTGATTAATTATCTTGATAAACTTGATGTACTATATGACCTTCAATTTGGATTCCGTAAAGGGCACAGTACAGAATATGCAGTAAACTATCTGTCTTGTTAAATATCAGAGGCCTTGGAGAGAACAGATCAAGTTGTTAGTATTTTTCTAGACCTCTCCAAGGCCCTCAATACAGTAAACCATGATATATTGTGTAAAAAAGTATCTTTCTATGGAATCCGGGGAATGGCTCTCAATTGGTTCAAAAGTTACCTGTCTGAGAGAACTCCATATGTATCTTATGAGAATGAAGACTCTGATGTCTTGCCTATATACTGTGGTGTTCCTCATGGGTCCATTCTTGGACCCCTGTTGTTCATTTCATATATTAATGATCTTGGTCTTGTATCCCAAGATATGTTGTGTATGCTTTTTGCAGATGATACAAGTTTACTTTTTAGCAATAAGAATGTTGATACACTGAAGCATAAAGTTAATAATACTTTAATTGATATCATTCAGTGGTTTCATACAAATAAATTATCAGTTAATTTAGATAAATCAAATTATATGGTTTTTCATTCTCGCAATAAACAGACTTGTTTAACCAATTTCTCTATTCAAATTAACGACAAAGTACTATCTAAAGTTAATACTTTCAAATTCTTAGGTGTCTGGTTTGATAAAAATCTAAGCTGGAAAGAACATGCATTGTATATATCTAAAAAAGTAAATAAAACAATGGGAATTTTTAAGAAGATTAGACACAAATTTGGTATTAAAAAACTTAAACAATTGTATTATGCTCTGGTGTATCCTTACTTTCTCTATTGCTATACCACATGGGTGATCACATACCCTACCACAATAGACAAACTGATTAAACTTCAAAAAAAGGTTTTATGAATTATTACATTTTCAATGTACAACTCACACACTGACCCTTTGTTTCATAAATTCAAAATTTTAAAATTTCAGACCTTGGACCTATTCCTAACTAGTCTACTCATGTATAAAGTTAAATTCTTTCTTGCTTCTCTTGTATTCCAAAAATTATTTTCTGAAGTCTCAACAATTCATAATCATGATACTAGACAAAGACAACATTTTTATATGTATACATCCTTTCAGGACTAATGTAGGAAAATTTGCAATAACAACTCATGGACCTCATGTATGGAAAACAGTGCCAAATTTTATACAAAATGCAACCTCAGTTACTTTATTTAAAAAACGTCTAAAATCGTACATTATTGACGATCAGTGATTAATAGTTTAATAGATATTATTGTCAATGTTCTTAGTAGGTGATTTTTGCTTGACTCGTGTCCTTGTTTAAGTGCCCTCTCAGTCTGGAGGGAATATAAGCCCTATGGGGTTTCCTCTCTCCAGCTGAAAATCATATCATTTTTGTGTCTCATATTATTTTTGTGTACCATTTATTACGATTTAATAATATTGCTATATTGTACTTTGATTTTGAAATACACCATCTGTATGATTTTCAGAAAATAAAAATACAATACAGTACAAAATAAATATGAACGTGGCAAATGATGAATTAGCTAAATACGTAAAGTTTTGCTTATAAATGCAGAGCTTCATTATGAAAGAAGTATACCTGTCAAACAAACCATAATTACTAAATTTGTATACGTGTAGTACAGGTTCAGATAAGAACAATTTGACTTACCCCTGAACCAATATGTACCCTTTCTAGCTGTACAGCTTATCCTAGTTAAACCACCTGCCAGTGATTGTAAAATAAACAGTTGCAGCTAGACCACCTGTACAAACCAAGGGAAATCTTAGCAAGGACTGCAACAATGGATATCCTGCACCAGAAATGTAAAACAAACTCTGTGATGACACCTACCCTTCAAAAAATTAAGCTCTACTTAACTGCCAACCCTGAGTCCATGTATCAACATAATGTGTCAGGTTTGTGACATTTGAGAAAATACTGTCAATTTTGAGTAATTTTTTAAAAGAGTAAAATGTGCATTTGGGCATGTCAGAAAAGAATGAAAGTCATTAGCATTTATGCCAAAAACATGTTATCAAAACAATTTTTCTTAACAGGATTTAAGTTCAATTAGGCAAGTAACTGTTGTCAGTAGCTGCTTGCTACCTATAGCCGGGGGGGGGGGGGGGGGGGGTTGACCTAACAGAAAAGAAGCTAGCCTAAAATGTCTGAAAGGTGAACATTAAAACAGAATGATGCCAAAAGATAAAGGTAAGTAGCAAAACAGAGAAGTCTAAAAACTGCAAATTATTGTAGCCAAACTTTCTAATAATCTTTGGATATTAACAGCATAATTATAGGGCAAGTCAGAAAAGAATGAAAGTCATTGGTATTTAAGTCAAGAGAATGCAATGAAAATATAATATTTCTTAACCAGATATCAAGTACAATGATATATATATATATATATATATATATATATATATATATATATATATATATGATATTGTTTGCTGTGTTCATGTATGTACACTGTACCAGTTCTTGATAGGCCAGGTTTGTAAAAATGCAGCACAATATGTCACTGACCATAGAAAAGAAAATTGTTGTTATAAATCAGAGACCTTAAATTGTGAGCAGTACTTCAATGGTGAAACTGAAACCAAGTTCTCTTTTCTTGACAAACGCAGGTGGTCTGTGCAAGACATGTCACTTCAATTCTGGTGACTAGCTTGTGAAATCAATGTCACCAATGTGCTGGGAGAAAAGAAATGAATTGATAGGGTTAGATAGCAGATACAGATACAAATTTTCTTTATTGTTGGAGATGGGGTAAATACATTACATTAGCTTGTCAAGAGCCAGTCAATCCGACTAACAGGGTAAATTAAGATTTCAGAGTGCAGGGAGGAAACGGAATGGTGGTAGCCCTTATAAGGGCTCCCATGGGGTCCCTCATGGGAAATGCCTGAGCCTTAGAGGTGGGGATAGGGTGTATGAGGGAAAGTTTTTCTTTTTTTTTTTTGTTGGGGGGGGGGGGGGGGAGGAGGCTACAAGTGATGAGTGTATGGGGATATATCCAAGGGCCCACCACAGCTGTGAGAGAGTGTGTGGTGGACCCTTTGCCTCAGCTTTGGTCCTGGAAAACATGGCAGCACGAGCTGACTGGGATAACCATGCTTTCCTCTGCCTCGTCTACTTTTTATTTTTCTTCTAGGTCAACTGTTTCATACACAACCGTGGCACAGAAGTGGAAAGCCACAGTAATATTGTTATTACTATTTTCGATATAGCAACTGAAAAGTCCACACAGATAAAGTTTTGAATGGGCCAGCAAGGCGGACATTTTTTTGTATATATATATATATAATAAGTAAACATGAAATTAGTGTATAAAAAATCTAAAAAGCTAGGGTCTCTGTGATTATTAAAATATAAAATGCTTGCATTCTCTGAAAAGTGTGCTTTTTGCTTAGTGTAAGGAACCCAAATATGTGTTTACCGGTGTAGCAGCCTGGAAGTGACCCTGTCTAGATGTGACCCCCATCACTTCTAGGCTAGCCTGGAAGTAACCCCCATCACTTCTAGGCTAGCCTGGAAGTAACCCCCATCACTTCTAGGCTAGCCTAGAAGTGATCCCAGGTAACTTTCATGCTAGCCTAAAAGGGACCCACCCAGTCCAAAAGTGACCCCCAACACATTTTACCATAATATTGTGATTCAGATGAAAAATCTTCAGTATAAGAGTAATAAATGGAACTTAGTGTGTTTAATAACTTGGAATAACTATGACAACAGCGATAATACAATTTTCATTTTGCAGGACACAATCATAAGTTTATTAGACCCATTTCATCATAGTGGCATAAAATTTCATCTAAGACATACTGACCATACATGTCTCAAGATTCAATTGTATATATGCATTATGAATTTCAAATATTAAACTTCACAAATATTCAATAAATCATTGAGTCAATATATTTATTTGATCTAATAAAGGATTGGACAGCTACAGAATCAATACATGTAACTGCATTTACTTGATACATGCACAACTTTGCACCCATCAAGTTACTGCAAGGATATTTCACATGCCTACATATGCTATACTATTGCTTACACCTGGTCTATACACTGAAAAATGAAAGAATAATTTGCAGAAAATCTTTAACATCAGATCTGTAATCTAAATACATGTATGTATCTAAACTGCAAGAAATAAAATATGTTTGAAGGTGCAAGTCAGAAGTTGAATTTCAATATTAAACATTTATATAAACATTCTTTTCAATAAAGAAAGCATATTTATTTTTTTTTTTTTTTTGGGGGGGGGGGGGGGGGTACTTTTAGGCTAGCCTAGATGTGGCCCTAATGTCCTTTATTTATTTTGCCATTAATTTATCATTTTTACCATTACAAATTTAGAAGAAATAAATAAATAGAACAGGAAAGACTTCATATCTGTAATTAATTTTCCTGAAACCATGTTTGAGTGATTTTAAAAATGCATATTAGCAGAGCTGCCACATGGAAATACTTTGATTCAAATATTGTTCCTTTGATGCAGGAAAAACTTTGCTCGAAGACTAAACTTAAACTGTTAAACTTCTATACTAAAGAATTTCACAGAATCACAACATTATTGTAAAAATGTTGGGGATCACTTTTAGGCTGGGGGGATCCTTCTTGGCTAGCCTCAAAGTGACCCGGGGTCACTTCTAGGCTAGCCTAGAAGTGATGGGGGTCACTTTTAGGCTGGGGTCACTTCTAGGCTCCTACACCGGCAATTACCCTTGTAACTGAGATGCCGGGGAACAGAGCTAGATATCATTGCACAAAATTTCACAGTTCATAGACCAGCAACTCATCACATATAAAGATAGATTAGCAAGTGATGATAACAGTGGTTTTTGCCCTCCCTATTGACAATAAGAACATATCGATAATAGGTACATCAACTATACTGAAAAAGGCAGTAAAGCATCGCATCGTCTGCAGGAAATTGCTTCATGCATTGTTACACCATGTGCAATGAATGCAAATAGATCTAGTGGGGTCCTGGGTGCTCAATGACTACTTACTTTGAAATAAAATTTGTTATCTAAGTTAGGTAACTGATTTGAGAAATATGGTTCATAGAGAGGGACAAGTTTTGAAAATGGGGGTCTTTTATAAACGTCCACAAATAGGAAATAGTGCCCCTCCTCACCTATAAGTGTAGTAAAAAGTATAGACCCATATCTTTTACATGGATTGCGAAGCAGGCCAAGCCTATATTAATCACTCTCCATGGCTCAGATCGTGGCGTAGACTTCCTACCGACATATTTGGCGGAGGAAACCGAAGGACTCGGAGAAAACCACCGTGCACAGTCAGAGTGGTAGGAACTCTTTCCACATACTGCCCCGACCGTAAATGGAACCCGGGCCGCAGAGGTGAAAGGCGAGCGTGTTGCAGCTCGGCCAACCGTGCACCCTAAATAAGTGTAGTGATTATATATTTCCGTGCATCACCCTTTCTACCATTCAAATTTCATTCCATCACTTGTATATCATGTTTTAGCTTCTACTTTCTCATTTCTACAAGTTCACTGCTATCTACTCACTACAGGCTACAAAAATAAAATGAATCCTACAGACATTCAAATTTCATTCCACCGTATCTTGTTAGGTACTTCTGAAATTTAAAAAGGACTTGTAAAATTAGGTTGTAGCAAGTAGTGTGTATAGTGACTATGATAAAGGTGGTCAAATTTTTAAAGGATCTGGATGATTATTTTATAGCAAGTACAGAAAGTAAGCAATGACTGCAATATAGGCGCCTCTGTAACAAGTAGTGAGTAGTGACTACACATGTACAGATATGCATACTCTGTATACTTATACAGTAGATACTTTCAAGGAGTGACTAGTGACATAATGTTGTAGCTAGATTGAATGAATATGTAGCATGTAGTGAGTAGTGACTACGGTTGAAGCTTCCAAAATATATAAGATTATGTTGTAGCAAGTAGTGCGTGGACCTACCATGCATAGTATTGCACTTAGACCTTTCTGCATTTCATTTGTATGAACTTGAAGTATAAAAAGATGTGTAGGTTACACAATTTGAGGTCGAGAAGATGATTAAAATTATTTTCACGTGTGTAAATTGCTTAGATTGCAGACATATACTATAGGGGCACCTACCACCTAAGTGTGGACATGTCATCGCTATAGTATCAAGGGAGTATTGGAGTTTCAGGTCTGTTGTTGGTTGGTTACCAGCAAAATTCCCTTTTCTACATGTATCTTTAATTCAATGCTTGGTAAACATGGTATAGAAGATCTTGTCACTGCTGTTGGACTTAATCGTTAAAGTGCAGGTAGCCACTTTGGTGGCTGTCTGGCCAGAATGCATAGGGCCACACCAGGCATGCCCCTGTCTCTGCATTTTAGACTAATGCAAGATTTTTAAGTCACACTTTGACTTTTTAACTTTTGCCTTTCCAGTTGTAAATTTACTAAGTTCAGCATGTACTTAACTGTCAAAGTGTGACTTCTCTATTTTCAGGTGTCTCTAACTCCATGTTTAAAATTTACATTGGCGCCTTCAGATATAAGTTGTCCTTCCATCTGTAAAATCTGCAGAGACCACTGTAATCCTTGTAGGAAGCAGCATTTAAGTATGAAGTGAACGTAGATGCCCATAGAATGGAACAACTATGACGTTAGAATCAATGCCATTGGTGAAGCATTGACAGACTCTGCACTATGTGGGTATTAGAATATCTGTAGAGCTTTTTGGAATGTTGCAACTGTGGCCATTTACAACAAGTGAAGCTTGTGGTATCACGGTTCCCAGTTTGACATCTTGGCTGTCACACTCCTTGGATGTGAGCTGTTAAATTAGTAAACAGTGGATCCATTAAGCGAGCAAGCCAAGTACAGTGGAAATCATTAATCAATGGGTCCACAGTTCCAGAATTTTGTGTAAAAATTCCTGTGCAGAGACATTAAAAAAATGGCTGTAATATTATATGTGTCAGGCATTTGAATCCCCATGAGTGCCAAAAGTTTTTTTCTGTGTAAACTTCACTTTTAGCATGTCATAATTCCAAAACAGGCACCCGTAAATGCTTGATATTTTTTTAACCATGTCTGTATAGTAAATGCACACAGAAATCTTGTACACACACACACACACACACACACACACACACACACACACACACACACACACACACACACACACACACACACACACACACACACACACACACACACACACACACACACACACACACACACACACACACACACACACACACACACACACACACACACACGAACGAATTAATCTTCAACACATTTATTGAAAATTGAGTTTGGAGTACATGTGAGATAAAATTGGGTTTTTCTTGAAAATTACCATGGTTCCTAGAAAGAAAGTTAATGGTAATTTAAAGGTACATGCATTTCAATTTATTGGTCAGTTTTGTTTTCCATCAGACAACATAACTATGACTGCAGTAAAAAATTACTGCTTTATGATATTGTGCACATAGGGTCCATTCTTCGTATTTCATGCTGTATCTAATTTTGTGGCATCCTATGTTCGTCCATAATTTCTACACTTTTTTTCATAAGCCAAGCTGGTTTCACATACACATTGAGAAAGAAACTGGAAATTTTTGGCCTATGACCTATCAAGGAATCCCCTGGGTACCATAATAATACAAGACAGCTCACTAATTGCAGTTTCACAGAGTATGAAAGTGCCACAGAGTATGATAGTTCAAACATACTTTTTCTTTTGTAGAACACAAACATACCATGGCTAGGCCAATTACCTTTGTCACAGGAAATACAAACAAATTGCAAGAAGTGGTTCACATTCTGGGACCATCATTTCCATACAAGGTAGGGAATAATACTTATGTACATGTATCTATTATTCATGTTATTGTCATACAGTTTTAAGTTATGACCAAGCTCATATGTGCAAGCAGTTCCTTGAATTGATGGCCAGCAGAACTTACACTTACCATGCATTGGAAATTATAGAATTTTAAAAGTATTTATGACAACATGGAATTTCAAAAATTATGAAGGAAAATAATATTTTGTCCAAAATTATATACAGGGATGGAAAATATGAAACTCAGGTTGTAAATTGGACTTGTTATACTCATCCAAAGTGTGCCAAGGAAAGCTGTTGGCACATTCTGCATAACAGAAAAGAAGCAGTTCATATTTATTGCACTAGATGCTTGCTGGTAATTTTCAATCCTTTCCCACTCAAATTGACCAAAAGTAGATTTGAGCAAAACAGCTAGCAATCTTATGTGAATTTGGCTAAAATTCCTGGTCAAAAGAACAAGCCAAGGTCTTTGTAGATCCTTACTTTTTGCAGAACTTTACTCTCTCCTCTCACTCAATGGTGATTGCTTTCTTCAGATAATCAATCAGAAATATGATCTGCCAGAATACCAAGGTGAACCAGATGACATCTCCAGGGACAAGTGTAAAGAGGCAGCCAAGTTCATCAAGGGTCCACTGATTGTGGAGGATACCTGTCTCTGTTTCAATGCACTGGGTGGAATGCCAGGGCCATATATTAAGTGGTTCTTAGACAAACTAAAACCAGAAGGTAAACAGACTACTTCAGTTTTAAATGTGTAGTACACGGTCATTTAAATCATTAAAAAATGGGGGAGATGTGCAGGTGCCAGTGGGGAGGCCAAACAAAAATGTATTTTCAGGGACGTATCTGTTAACATGTTTAAGAAACTGGATAACCTGAGAAGGTAAGATAATATAATTTGACCAAAAAATAAATTAGGTACCTACCTTCAGCTGTATCTGTTAGTAGATTTTGGTCTCTCCCCCCCCCCCCCCAAAAAAAAAAAAGGAAGAGAAACTTCAGATTGTTAAGGCTATTTGGATCATCAGTTTAGCAAAGCTGAAAAGAACCATAAATAAACTTATGTAAAAAATATGCATGGGAAGTTCTGCTGATGTGTGCTACAGGAGTACTAGTGGAGTCCAGACACAGGGGTAAGCTGAGTCTGCAGAACTAGAACAAGAGCAGGGAAGAATGAAGGGCTCCTCTGCCCATCCTGTACAAAGCACTTCAGTAAAGAGGGAGGCTTTCGTGTGTTCCCATTACTTCCCATCATAATTTGTAACTGTAAAACTAACTGTACAACACAAAATTTTTTCGTAAGTCCTAAGTGTATGATTGAAAGCTCATGTAAATTTCAAAACATCACCTGCATGATTTACCAGTTTATTCAAGGTCACTTGAAAGTGCAATGAATCCAATGGCAATAAACACATGCAACACAGCAATAATTTTGTTGATTGAGGGTGTTTTCAGCTTAGACTTGTTAAGTATTGTGTGTTGGCACAGAGCTATAACAAGGTTAATCTTTGAAAGACAAAGGGCAATGCATGAGAATTTGCTTTGTGCATGGTGACTGAAGCAAGATATTAGTAATGCATCAGTGTATTGTATTGAGAATGTAAGATGTATAGATACTTGCATGATGCAGACTTTTGGTCTGTGGACACGGTGTTTTCCGTGATTTTTATTCATATCAAATGCATCATGGTAGCAAATTTAGATATAAATTAGGTCCTGTACTTGGGTTCCTTAATCCACACCTGGTTAGAATGAGATGGGACATTTTCATTAGCATAATAGTTTGATGCTAAGTACCCAAATCTGAACTATAGAGCGTAAAGTTGTTGACCAGAAGTGTACTCTGAAGACAAGTTTTCTGGATCTGGGATTCTCATTCCAACTCTAATCTGTTTAAGATATATCTTTAATAACATTAAAGGTGATATTTGACATTCATTCCTGTTGCAGGCAACATGTTTTTAACCTGTTTCAACTTAATTGCCAACTTAAGATAGATATCGTACTTGGATTTGTATAATTTTTAAGTATAAAAGTACCAATGGTAGAGTAGCAATGTCACTCCCAGCCCATCAGTTTTTACTTGTGGTTTAACCCTTGCCCCTTAAGGATTAACTAGCCTAAGACTGAGTCAACAGCTTTCCTTGTGATGGGCAGAGGAGGCCTTCATTCACAATCTTCCGTGCTCATGTTTTAGTTCTGTTGGTGCCTAACTCAAGTCAAGGAAACTTGTCGACCAAAGGCATGTCATTTTGATAAATCTCATCTTGAACTCTTATTCAAATTATTTTTCACATTACTGTTGAAATCATGCAATAAGATTGAAGCAGACGGTGTTGACCACCAGGATGCTTTGATCATTTTAGTAGGAAAAGGGTTAAGGGAGAAAAGTTTTGCTTTTGATCATTTTGCAATGAACTGCTCTGTAGGCTGTATGGGGGTGGGGGCTCGGGGTGTCAGAGACCACCTTGAGTGTCCGTCAATCCAAAAGCTCATAAGTGAAAACCTAACTTTAAAATAGTCCTTGGGGTAAAAACATATATGCAGTTTGTCACTGCGTGAAGCAGGCAAATGATTGTTCACACTGTTGTAACTTTGCTGTGCATTGTATATACTTAACTGTGTATTTCATTGACTTAAGAGGGCCTCAGGGAAGATTAGTGTTTTGCTACACTAACTGAGCCACCCTCTCAAAATAAAGATCTATATATATATATATATATATATATATATATATATATATATATATATATATATATATATATACATATACATATACATATACATATACATATACATATACATATACACACATACACACATACATACATACATACATACATACATACATACATATATATATATATATATATATATATATATATATATATATATATATATATATATATATATATATATATATATATATATATATATATGAAATGATGGCCATGACACTGAATGCATGCATTGCATCAGTTTGCAACATGCTGGTGATGAACATGAAAATGAACTGCACTGAGCATATCTTCATCACCAGAGATAAATGACTGCATTGTATGTACAGTTTATGTCCACGTATTGACAAGTCATTTTCTTACAGGTCTGCATAAACTATTACATGGTTTTGAAGACAAGTCTGCTGTGGCAGTGTGTACGTTTGCTTACTCAACTGGTGACCCAGAAGACGAGATTCTGCTATTCAAAGGTGAAACACCAGGAAGAATTGTAGAGCCAAGGGGTCCAACAAATTTTGGATGGGATCCCTGCTTCCAGCCAGACGGTTTCGATCAGACATATGCAGAATTGCCAAAAGAAACTAAAAACACAGTCTCACATAGATACAAGGCTCTCACAGCTATGAAAAAATATTTTGTGGAGAACATGCAAAAGTGATGCTACTTGCTTTCAAAGAAACTAAAATGAAAATAATTGCCAGAAGAAAACAGGTCCCATGATGAGTAGCTCTATTTATCATATGGCAATAAACTGTGATATGAACTTATTTCACTATAGTTGTCATTGATACCATAGATATGCAGCATGTGTGTTTAATCGTTAGGTTTTGTTGTGGAAGTGGGATGTTAAGCATCTTATTATTATACTTTGAGGTTGACTTGTCTGTTCATTTACTTGTATCCACATACCCTGCTGGTATATTCAGACAGATGGAACTATTACTTGTGAAGGCATCTTAATCAACTGGTTCATATGCTGTTTGCTGAACAGTCATTTATTTAATTGTTTTGTTTGCTCAGCAGACTTGTCAGCTTTGTTTATTTAAAGGTTGATCTTTTATTTTGACATACTTACAGTATGGCTTCTGAAAGGCGGCTTTCAAATTTGGTGTGTACTTATTCTTTGGATCGCTACCATTTTTTTGTATTATGTGGTTTTGAAAATTTTCTGACTAAAGAGTTTTTCATTTCATTTTGTTTGGGCAATCACATTAGAAACCTGCTATTCAATTATTGCAGTTTTTTGGTAGCTCTCATTGTGTCTTTATTAAAATTTGGATTATATTCAGTTTTGTATAAATTGAAAAAAATGTAAAGTTGTGAATGAGACTGGAATGATCTGATGTTTTGCAAATTTCCCCCATAAAAAGGGTTGTAATTATGTGTATGTGTGTGTGTGTATATATATATATATATATATATATATATATATATATATATATATATATATGTATATGGAATAGTGATATATATATATATATGGAATAGTGCATTACCTGTATAACACTGATGGGTACTTGGCCTCTTAGGTCGTGTCTTTCCAAAGATTGATACCACTAGAATGTTTTCTGACTGTGCTACTCATTGTCTGGGGCCACTGCAGTGCCATCTACACCAGGCAGCTGACCTCTGGCCTTGACCTATTAGCCTACATCAGTTGATCTCTTTTGGCGGCCATACTGTCAGTGGCCTTACTTTGGTTCAAAAGAGAGTGTCGCATTTCTGCAGTTTGATGCAGTGTTAGCAAGCTGCGAATTATATGAGAGTTTATTTTGCGACAGAACAACGAACTTATGTTGCTCAGGCAACATTGAAAACTCTGTTCTCGTTTTACTCTCGCTTGGTGACTTATGCATGTGTGCAGGGGATGGCCTCCTCAAATGTGGGAGAAGGTGCGTCGTATGTCAAGACTGCAAAAACAGGCCCAGCAACACAGACAGCGCCAGATGACTTTTACACCTCATCACCCAGTCATGTTCCCTTTGTGATGTTGCCCCATGCATTGTCTGTTGCCACAAGACCAGCTCTTGTTTAACAGCTGTGGCAACAGTCATCGACCTTCCCAACCACACAGGTTAGTGTTGTTCAGGACGTTTCCACACTACAGCAGGCAACATAGTTGGCACCTGGTTCTGTGATGATGCCACGTGGGAACCACAGTTCCTGTACAACCCAGCACAACACTGGTCAACAGGACCACGGTGGAAACCTTTTCACAGGATCAACTTAAACTTCTGTTACCAAGTATGATGCAGACTGTTGCGGTGGCTTTGCCAGCCCAGCAGGCGCCATCAACTATGGTTTCTGAGAGTACTGTACGGGATAGCATTGCACCAAGGTCAAAGTCCCGAAGCTCCACATGACACTCTGCATCTCCACATCAGCAGAGGCATCATCATGAGGAAAAGCATAAGCGTTGTAGGGGTGTCACGCAGCCCTTCCCCTTCCTCCATGGCTACCAGATGGGCATTCACCCACACTTCATACAGTAATTTCAAGGTGGCCAGGTACTGCATGGAACCCCATGGTACAGTATGCAGTGTGTGTTAGCAGGCAGAAGCAGGTACATTCCTCTGTTTTTAAAAGATCGAAATGGGACTTCTGTCATAAACTTCAGTTCAAGTGGGCTAGATTATCTGCGACAGCGACAACGTCGGAAATTGTCAGTACGTTTTCCTTCAAGTGCGCAGGTGCTTTCCGAAGGAGAGATACCAACAGGCAAGTGCGTGCCGTTAGTGCATGCGGGCCACCCTGTTTGCCCATTAGCTGTGATGCCCACACTTCAGCCCCTGCCAACGGGACCATCATCCCTGGCCAATAGGGCCCCAGTCATCAACTGTGTTGGGACAACAAGCTAAACTGACATCGCTATATACATACGAGGGAGGGCCCCTGACCAAAGTCCAGCCAATCCTGGAGACTTGGGCCGGACTCCGGAAGAACAAAAGCTTAAGGACAGGTAAGACACCAAAAATAATCCCACTTTAGTCAATCCTAGCTCAAAACGTATTTGCGTTAGGATAACATATCATATATGTGTGTACTCGTCATACTCCAAAGAATTTATATGTTCCGTATTTGGGTGTCTGTGATATTAAAGACGTTCGGTACACCACGATATGCACAACCATTTATGGTCCAATGCTTCTATACAGTTACAGCTGGTGTTTGTCCATACCTGCACTAGCTGCTGTTCGCTTTTCCTATTTTGCACAGTTCCGTTTGAGAAATATGGATTGTTTACGAAGAGTGAAAAGGAAAAAGAATGGGCGGTTTGTTAACAAATGCCAAAATAAAGGACTAAATGCTTTAAAACAAGGCAGAATACGTCGAAAAACGGCAGGGGTAGACCAAAACGCATGTACACAATCAGGGAATGCTGACCAAGCCACCGTCGAAAGTGCCACGCCCACCCCCCAAATACCACATGCACATGTAAACAATGACAGTTATAACTGGGACGAAGGTCGTAGAATAGTGGAACTAAGTGTACTAGCAGATAATCTTGTATGCGAGGAATATAAAGAAAAAAACATTGTCCCTAAAAAATACAGAATCAGAAAAACGATATGGCTTGGCCAGTGTACTTTACATTTCTTGTGAATGTGGTACGATAAACGCTGTCCCAACTGGGGGGGGGGGGAACCACAGTAATACCCCAGCGTCAAAAGGTGGCACAGGCATATTTGATAATGTGCTACCTGTGTTACTATTCGACAATGTATTAAGGCAACTATAATTTTGATATTCTTATTTTTACCTCTTTTTCCACGTTGCTGTATTGCACTATGGAGAGACTCTTAAAATGTTTGCCTCTTCTCAGTAAAATTATGAAAGTATATATTATGACTGGAATGTAAAATTAACGACGTACTGCCATTTATTTAACCTACATACATGTATATTGATATGCCTATGGCATCGAAGTTAGACAATGAATGGATACCTTGTACCTATGAACTTAGAACAAATTAAGTCAACATGCATGAATTCTTTGTACAATTGCGGAAAAAATAGCACCGTATGATATTTTTTTTTGTTAATCAATGAAATCAGTGCATATTTTGGAAACCCCCTACAATTTTTCAGGGATTTGCAAGTATTTTCTCTATTTCAAACTTTAAAAATAATGTGAGAACTTATACATTTTTGCAAGACGAGATGAATTTAAAGTCACATTCCAGCATGTTTTGTCCAGATATTTGTTATTAAAAGGCTTGATATACATTGCATACACTCATTTTGAGTTATTTTATGCATATTTTTGCATCCTTAATTCACTTTTTTTGCATTTACCCACATTTATAATGTTTGCTATCCAATTTCTGTAGTCCTTACATGTAGCGCCACCTAGCGACAAAAGTAGCACCGTGACATGCCAATTTTTTGCTTGCATTTTGTTTCAAATGCCAATATCTTGGTTCACACCAAAAACCAGAGATTTCTAATTTCTTTTGACCAGTGTCTTTTGAACGTCTTTAATTGTTGAATAAACAAGTGAAAGTTGACCGCAAAGCATCCACCCCATAAATGTCGATATAAATCACTAATTATTTGTGATAAAATCATAATTACACTTGCATCTTAATCCTGACATAATGGCAACAAAAAATGATCTGGCGATTTTTTATGTTTTGTTTTGTTTTTCTGTGATCCATCCTCAAAGTTTGACGTTTCAATTTTCCCTTTGATTTTCAGGATGTTCATTTTCTTCATTTCATAGAAAAAGAACGAAGCAAAATTTAGAAAATCGCTGAATTGTTTTCGCAGTTCAGACATTAAAGAATCGTAAGCCGTTTACTGGATTAAATTTCGCCCAGACATTTTCTTGGAATAACCATTCTTAGGTGGGGTTCTCGTCCTATTATTCTTTCTGAGAAAACAAGCTTCAAAGGCCTTTGATGTTGATCAGTTGCCTCTGAAACAATACCATTTGCTCAGCTGATATTTGTACAAAACGTAGTAAATATCGTCCCTTAACATTTGGTAAGGTTGTCAATCAATTCTTGGCAAATCACATGAATAAAGGAGCCTTTGAAGTACCGAAAACATTATTCAGTGATCTGTCAAACGTGGACAGGGACAGTCTGGTTTCAAAGTGTGACATCGTGAAGGGGGCCCTTCGGGCCCCGTGACCCCAAGCCTGGCAACAAAAGTTGCGCTGCCTTGCTTTGGTGGGGCGGCCTATGGCCGCTCATGGTCAGTGCACGGATGGCGGGTTTGGTCCTCCGCCCCCTACCTCTTTTTCCCGCTTTTAGAGATAGTATTTTATTGTATTTACTCCTATCTGTATACTTTATGTACCATCTGATTTGGTTCTTGTTGGACTTGTATGTACACTTTACTTAGTTAGCTTTTCATTATTTTGTAGTTATTTTCTCAATGAGTTTCATTTCTCTTTCCAACCTGAGTTTTGTAACGCTATTTTGTGTGTTTTCTCTGATGTTCACATTTATGCTTATTTCGATGTGTTTATTTGTATTTTTATTTCCTCATCCCTGGGTTTCGTTAAAATATTATTATGTACTGTACGTAGGTATTGTTGATTAAGGTGCCAGCTTTTTCCCCGTCTGTCGTTCGTGTGGAGGACCACTGGGGTAATCCATCCCAGCACGGCCTTTGAAGTTTGAAGGGACATCGCCTGATGATTCCCGCTCCTCTTGAACATTTAAAGTCTCGCTTCATCAGAAGGCAAAACAAGCAATATAACTATAAAGTAAACCACTAAGGCAATGATATGTTAGCATGTTTGCATCTTTTCCCTGCCCACAAACATACTTTAGGCATGCTGCCTTATTTTGCATTGCCGCCCTGATACCACTCTCCTTTTGCCATGGGCCTTTGCTACCTGCAGCCACGTGACAGGCTGTTAAGTATGATTGACGGGTGGCATTGTTTCGTTTGGCGGCTGAAAACCGAAAAGAATGACACATGGACGTTAAGATTTCCACATGCCTGTGTGGTTTTTGGCGTTTTTCCCATATTTCTACTTTAGTTAAAAGCTTGAAATTTTGACGACTAATAGAAAGGACATTCATCTTGTAAAAAACGTTAAAATCTCAAAATCGGCCATGCAAAGGCTTTTGGTGTCTTAACTGTCCTTAAGGAATGTATTGCCCTGCCTAAAGATAGTTGATTTCTGTGGAGGCAAATGTGCAGGAGCCATTTTTGTCTCACTCAGATATACTTTCAAATGACATTTCTTCAGATTAGGAAAGAAAAGAGGAATGTTATTTCAGGATGGCTTGTGAGTGCATACATCTGAGGCCTGCAATGCCAGAGATCTCTGCAAAGGTGCCAGGGATTTTTCCAATTGCCAAAAAGCCAGTCTTGGGGAGGGGACCACAGAGCACAAGTGTTCTCTTTTGGGCTCTTCCGTTCCCCCCGGCTCTGGCCCCCTCTGATTTTCTCCAGAGTCATGGGAGAAATAGCAAATTATGTACATTGCAGAGGTGTAAACTTGCACATTTACCTGTATGACTGACTGCTGAGAGCAATATCCTAGTCTGTCCTGAAACAGGATTCAGCCCTGATATTGAAGATTTTCATAGACATGGGGCTTATAGTAAATTTTCCATAGTCCAATCTCAACCCGACACAGGACTTGACTTAAGTTTCTTGGCACACATTATCAAACTGTCCCATTGAGATGCTATCCCCCAGAGGACAGATACTGCAGACGTCCTCAGATATTGATCCTTTTCTTGAACCACAATGCCTTACAGGCCAAGCAGTGCAGAAGTCTTACAGGAACTCTCAAGTCACTGGACGTCCAAGTTCCCCTTGAACAGCTACGCTGCAGGTTGGTTGAACAGGCTGTCCTTCAAAGATGGAACCACTTGGTGTCATACACTTTTAGAGAAGTGGCCCAAAGTTTCCCTCTTGTGACTCATGCTGCCACTTTGTGACAAAGGCTAGAAGTAACAAAGCTTTGTGTGACAGCCACCATGTGTGAAGATGAAGAACTTTTGGATTTGAGTGGAACACTGACGGTGCCGGTTGGCAAAGCAGAGTGTTTCAGTCTGGAAGAGCCCTCAAAGGCACCAGACTGAGCTCCAGTAGTTCCAGCACCCAGGGCCTCTGAGGCCACCAAGGAGCTACTGATATTACTTCTGCTTCCTCCTCATGTATCTTCTGAAGTAATTTTGGAAGAAGAGTTGCGGCTAGCATTCTGTTTATTCATTTATTTGTTCTGTGACTGTGGCTAAGCCATACTATAATGTCAACAAAGTTCTCATCCCGCTCCAACCAATTGAAAATGGGTCCACTGCACATGCCTTCTTGTCCAGAACCAGGGACACAAAAGTGGGTAGCTTGTGGATCTCACTTGTTGCCAAGAGATCTATATGTAGAGAGCCCATCAGATCCGAAACATCTTGTATCACACGAGGATGACGCAACCATTTGGTGCCTAGCACCTTGTGCTTGCATGACAATCTTTCGGCCTTATTGAGGGCCCTGGCAATGTGAGTCAGTACTATGGATCAGTGCTTGGTGTTGAAAACACCGGGGAAAATCCACCTAGTCAAGAGAAGTTCCCTTGACCTTGTTCCTCCCTGTTTGTTGATGTATGCAATCACCTGGCGATTGTCTGACCTTGTCCACAGCTGCTTGTCCTGCATTAAAGATGGGGCTTATAGTTGCCTTTAATAAAGAAAAAGAGGAAGAAAGGGGGATAGTTGCCTTTATTCAAGAAAAAGAGAACAAAGAGAAGCTAACAAAACTGCTATAATAACTTCAAGAACAACATCTGAATATAAAATAATGATATGCATGGAGGGAGAGACTATATTGACTTCCCTTTAATTTACACTTGTCTGTATAAAGAAATATTAACATGTTGGGTGTACTTACCTTTAGAAACACATCAGCATCTCTCAATTTCACTATGGCCGTGTAATAGTGGCCTTCAAATGCAAATGTTGTTTCAGGCCTATGGATGTTTCAGCAGCCTGCCAGGTTTAGAGCATTTGATGATACTTGACACAATATTATACTTACATGATATAAATATATCTTGTAATTCATAAAAGTGACCCTGTGACCATGGGAATGAGGTGAAGGTCATTCAGTTAGTATCTAAATGTGGACCCACATATAGGACCACTGCCATCATCAAGATCAAAGTTGTAGCTCAAATAGTTCTCAAATTATCAGGTGAACAGCAAAATTCACACAAGTGGCACTGTGACTTTGGGAATGGGGTCAAGGTCAAGGTCACTTATGTATTGTGTAAGTCTGGCCTTCACAGAGGACCACCACCATGTGCAACATCAAGGTCCTGGCTCAAGTAGTTCTCAAGTAATCAACTTAGAGGTAAAATTTTGTGGAAATGGCCCTGTGACCTTGGGTATGAGGTCAAGGTGACTCATGTACTATCTCCTGGCCCTTATAGACAACAACTAAATGTGTGCAATATCAAATTCCTAGCTCAAATAGTTCTTCAGTAATCACCTGAGCAGTAAAATTTGTGTAATTTTTAGTCTTTGACCTCGATTTGACCTTTCAAGGTCACTAAAGGTCAAAAGTAACAACACCAAAAGAAACCCCATAGGTACTTTTCTATACATGTTTAATGGTAACCATGCACCTAGAACTCACCATTACCCAGTTAAAAGCCAATAGTACTCAATGTAGACTGATGCAGTGGCTGGCACAAAAGTTCAGTCCCGAAAATCGGCAGATGATTGAAATACCCTAACCAAATAAACAAAGTAGACCAAACTAAGCATAAAGACTAAACTGAAACCCACTTTGAAGAAATCTGTACTTTTGATTTAGAGAAAAAGTCAAAAATAGCTTTGACAAGAAAATATCATTAAAAAATAGAAAAAAAATCACAGCACCACCTGTCTCCAGAAGTGTTCCTATGCAATTTGCAAAGCAATTGGCTAAGCGGTTTCAGAGAAGAAGATTTTTAGCTCAGCTGATTTGTCAGTCAGCTGAGCTTATAGGATGGTCTTTTATCTGTCTTCCGTCCCTCCATCCAGAATTCACATTTTCGACTTCTTCAAAACTGTCAGCCAGGTTTACTTGGTGGGGATGTACCTTGGGTGGGTCTCTACCAAGTTTGTTCAAATGGTCACGCTCCATTGATTCTTGGACTTTTTTTATGATCTTTTTTTCTTTTTTTTGGGGGGGGGGGGCAAATCTTCAACATTTTTATTCTGGGGACTCCTAGTTCTTAATTTGTTCACCAGGTAGTGCTGCATTTTTTTTCTATTTTTTTACGATTTTTTGGTGTGTTTTCAGCTCAGCTGACCTGTCAGTCAGCTGAGCTAAAAACACGGAACCTCACAAAAGCTTAGCTTACTGACAATAGCCTCGGAGATTACACACCAAACAGTTGTAGCAACTGATAATGGAACTGGTACATGAGTATCTTTGAAAGGTCCAAGACTGCTTGTTCTATGTATATGGGCTTTTACAAGATGATATGTGTTGCGATTGTACTTATTCCTGTCAAAATCGCACGGAAAATGTGTGGAGTCTTGTAGTTTGGTTCAGCTAAAAAAAATTGATGCAGTTGAAAAGATTCTCCATTGTTTTGCCAAAAGTTGCACTATTCATCAGTTCATCAGTTTGAAGAAGCATTTTTCAAAATCTGAAGTAGCAATCTCCTCTCTGAAACGTGTACAGCTTCTCTTTGTTCTTGTTTTGTCCTGTGTGTTTTGTAGTATACACTTTGTGTGTCACTCCATGTTCTGGAGAACCTCCCGAATAGTGAAATCTTGATGTACTTTGGGATGATCCAGTTGAAATAAATATTTTTAAACTAAGCTAAATGAACTTTTCACAATTTTGTGGAATACATTTCACCTCACCTGAGTCCACTTTTCCAACAGCCTCCATCACTAGGTGAGCATCGTATCCTTTAAAATTGTGAATCAGTACTGGAATGATGTATTTGGATTGGGAAGTTTCTATGTCAGTACATGTGGCATCTTCATCGCATTTGTAATTACTTTCGACCTTAAACAGATTTTCCCACATGTCTCTTTTCTTTGTCTTTGAAGTAAGCCTGTGTATTAAAGTGTTGGTGTGCTGCGCCCCAGTATTGCCCATTCAAGTGGTTGTGATCGCTGACTGACTGACTATTTGTTTATCACTAAAGTAGCAAACGTGTTTTTTGCTGAAATTTCTGTTCGTCTTCCTCTGTCATTATGATAGGCACAGAATCATCTAATATATTGATAACCTACAGATTTCTATTTTCAAATGATCTAAAAAAGTTATGGCTACAGTCCTGATTGTACTGTAATTTTTCTGTGCAGGACCAGACAGGTATGCCCAGTGTACACCTACATTTATACGCAGGAGAGTCAAACAGGCTGCAATAAGAACTGTGTTTGGTTTTTGCATCTTCACGAAAATGCACAATCCCAGCATACAAAACACACACACACACACACACACACACACACACACACACACACACACACACACACACACACACACACACACACACACACACACACACACACACACACACACACAAAAACCCCCGCCCCCATCACATAGCCCTTCAAATAAATATTATGGCTGATAAAATATACTCACTAAATGTGAAAGGTCTCAGAGATGCTACAAAACGCAACCAGCTATTCAGGTGGTTTCAGAAAAAATGTTCTGTCATTTTTCTACAGGAAGTTCATAGTAGTAGCGATGTTGAAACTTATTGGTATGCGGAAAAGGGATACAATAAATGTTATAGTCATGGGGGAAAAAGATGCGAGAAGAGTCTGTCTGTCTGTCTGTATGTATATAGATAAATAGACATATATATATATATATATATATATGACCATAATTATTTTTTTTGTAACTCAAAAATGCCTTTGGTGTCGTACCTCACCTTGAACTATTTTGCCCTCTATACTGAATAATGTGGCCACGAGTGTTAAATTCTTATACACACAATAACGACAGAGCGTTCCAATTGTTTATTTGAGCCCCGAGGATCTATGGAGTTGTGGGCAATTGTTCCGCTGGTAAACACAGCATTTACTTGTGCAGGCCGTGGTTCACACAATAGTGGAGATCGGGTATTTAGGTGATGTTCGGGCTAAATACTGTTTGTTGGATATCCAGGTGCCGAGGGAAGTTGTCTGAAGTGTCGTTTATTGGTATTGAAGACACGTTCTACAGTCAACACTAGTTTATGAGCGATGTCCGGATCACTTTCACGTGTGTTGGGGCTGACTACACGGCGCGCATCAAGAGCTTTGCGAGCCAGCGACTGAAGCAAACATTGATTCAACCCTGAATATTACGCATCGTATGCCTGGGACTCGATCATTTAAAACATGATGGCCACGGCCCACGAGTATGTGGATTTGCCCTGCGGAAGCAAAATGCCAAGTATTGGCTTGGGCACATGGCAGGTAGGATGTCATACATTGGGCAGTCTTGCGTAACACGCATTGCAGACGTTTCTTTCTGTTTTCAGGGTCTCTTGAAAGGAACTTTATTAATGCAAACTGGTATTCCGTTGCCAAATACAAACGATATTTACTTAAGACTCTTGAAATCACAGTCTGTTCGGAGACAAATGATAAATACTACACAGATGGCAATGCGGCAATCATTAAAATTTTGCGCTAGAAGAAGGGGCTTGTGCTGGTAATGTTTCTTTGAAAGAACCAGGTGAGCAGCCCCGTGCATGGACACACTCCGGGACACAAGGCTGAGGTTTTTTTTTTTTCAATTTCACTGAACCATCACGTCGTGTTTAGGCGTAATATCGGATGATGCAACGCTTGTACGTAAAATATCTGGATATAGATAATTACAAGTAACAGGTGATGAGAAAATGTACATCCATACAGTTTTTTTTTTCGTTCACGCAAGAGACTGGGACACCGAAACGCTACAGAGATAAGGGTCAAAATTTGTTTGATTAAATAAATAGCCAAACTGAGAACGGACTTAATGATGTTATTCATTTGGTTTTAGCTTGTAAAGATACCAATCCATAAAAAAAATATTTCCTCTGCAGGCTTTCGAATGAAGAGTAGGCGAAGTTGACACACCTGTACCGATGCACAAGCTTACCTAGCTAGCATCAAAAGTACCTGGATTTTTTTACCTTTGGCAGTGCGCTATCAAAAGTTTTCCGCAAACAGGCTCATAGTATGAGTGGAATAAGTCTTGTTTGCTAGAAAAATTGCAATAGGTTCGACACGGAATACCCTGGAGCGCTTGACCTCAAACATGCCGATCGCTTTTCTTTCTTTCTTTCTTTCTTTCTTTCTTTCTTTCTTTCTTTCTTTCTTTCTTTCTTTCTTTCTTTCTTTCTTTCTTTCTTTCTTTCTTTCTTTCTTTCTTTCTTTCTTTCTCTTAAATAAATAAATGAATTGAATGAATGAATAAATAGATAAATAAATAATAATACGAATAAATATATAATAAACATTAAACACATTTATTTTATTTATAAACAGAGTATGTGCTACCCATATGACCCTATATATAGTACGAATGGTCACAAATAAAACGTCTGTTGCTCGACAAAAACACGCAATACTTCTAGGTTGAAAGTGGTGGTTTGCAATTTTTATAGTATCAGCGCAAAGTCAGGTAAGCACAGGACTGAGGCAGTTCCCTTAATTTCATTAATTTCTTCGGCTCACATGGAAACACAAAGGATTCCTGATGTATATTTTGCGACCCGTTTTTCATGCATGCCTAGTATATAATCCATGACTACCAGACCGAAACAGTGCGTGGTTGATCCTAAACTCACTTCTCGAGGTTACAGGGCCAATTTTTGACGTGCAACATTATATATGTTTGAGCAAGGGACTGATGTTGAAGGATATCCTTCATAAAGTTTGCCTGAGAACAAGTATCGTTGACATTGACATAAGATGTCAGATTTTGAGTCCCATTGCACATGTAAGTAGTGTCGCGCTTACAATGCGGGGAAAGAAAGCGTTGCGACCTGTACCGTTTAGAAGTTATAACGACATGTTTTCATTCCTCTTTTGAACTTAAGATTTCACTTTTTTTAGTGGTAAGGTGCTACAAATTGATGTTATAAATTTCGAAAGTCCTGACTTTCACCGCTTTATGTCAGAAATAATGCTTTGGGGCCACATGTTTTTTTAAAAAAGGATGAATGCAATGAGACACGTTTTAATACACGGACTGACGACTTTTACATGTTTTGTAGAAGGGAATATATTCATTTGATACATCACATTCATTATCATTTACACGGCTTATTGAACGTTGCTTCTGTACAGGACCATAGGTTACTGTATTTTATTTCAAAGCTGAAATTGAAACGAGTACAATTTTCAATCTTGAGACAAACGCTTTCACCGAGGTGTATAAAAGATAACCGGACAAATTTGATCAGAATGGACCTATAAAATTTTGTCGATGACTGATCCAAATATGAAGTTCAACAGAAAGGATTTCCCGCAGAATGGATGAAGTATTTGTACTTATTCAACGACCATAGCCAGTTACCTTTTCTGTGTTGGGCGACCATGTAGATAAAATGGTGCCAAATACAGTAGAATCTCCACGTGAGACGTGCACCCCCGGGGCGTGCACCTCCGTGAACAGATCATTTCTATATCGAGACCACCAATTTACAGTAGCGATTTTATTCATCCCTAATTATATTCATTACTAAGATCACTTCCTATTAAGACCACATCTTTAAAGTCCCTAGATGGTCTCAATATAATGATTCCAATGTATTTTTACGTTCGGAATGAACTCAGGCCTTTTCAGTATCCGTCATCTTTAGTTGCCGAAAATGGGAAACGCACAATAAACCATTCACCCCAACCCAATGTTAAACGTATAGTGAAAGGGAGAGAGCAGTGCAGTGAACTGTCTCCAATGTGCTTTGTTTTATTTCTATAGAGAATGGGGGTATATAAATGACATACATCTGAAAGCCAACAATATGAACACTTAAAAAGTATATTTACAAGTCATCGTTTCTATAAACTCTGGCGATTCGGTTACCATGATATCACCATAATAAGTTAATACTGGAAGTAGTAGCCTCGATGATAACGGCAGTTTATTTGTCAAAATAGTGGTTTTCTGTCAATTCTGTCTACTATGTATTGCGTGACATGTAGCTGAAACTCTGGTGAGAGAAATGGTCCCACGTCCTCACCCACATCATAGTAAGTCACCACAACTAAAAAAAACAAAATCATAAAAAATGAAGGTAAACATTAGAACTCAACCATCCTTTATTTGTTGCATTATCCACAGACTATCGTTGTATATGACCATACGCACCAACTCATATCCTGTCCATTGCTGGTGTAGTATTATAACATCTTAGAAGCCAGTCATTTAATATGTAGGCTCTACTGATTTATACCTGAAAGCTATCAGACCCCACGGAACTTTCATTCCTCTTGTTTATCCATATGAGAAAATAAACACGAAGTTGATACTTATTGGCCATAATCAAGTTTTATTCTTTGACGCAGGTGTTATACTTTTATCTTGGAATGATCTTCAGTGATATTGACATTGGAATGAAAAAAAGATAACGAAGATTGTGAAATTTCATTTTTTCTTGCTATTGTCATGTATGTATATATGTATATATGTATATATATATATATATATATATATATATATATATATATATATATATATATATATGGGGGGGGGGCGCTCAGAGGTTAATATATTATTACAGTGTTGTGAAATAAGGCTTGGGAGCATTGCAATACACCATTGATATGTAAAAAACACAACACAATTGAAAACAAAAGTATCCTCATCGTGTCGTATAGTACTTAATTTTAGACTATGCGCGTGGTAACCAATAATGACGCTAATGACCACACAAATTGAACCACTTGCAGTTTGGCCCTATTTTTAAGTTGAGTAGCTTACCAAGTAACAGCTGTCATTATTGGTTGGTTACAAAACCAAGTGTTTGTTCTGATGTTTCAAAATTAATAAACCCAGGGTTTTGTACAGTACAAAACCCTGGGTTTTGTGGACAGCAAGACCATGGGTTTTTGTCTATTATTTCCCAATGTTCCAAAACTCAATGTTGTATGGCAAATGCGAGGGTTTTGGTAACAAAACCGGGGGGCTGGTTAACCAAAAAAAACAAAAAAAACAAAAAAAACAAAAAAAAAACAAAAAACAAAAACAAAAAAAAACCAAAAAAAAAAAAACAAAAAAAAAACAAAACAAAACAAACAAAAAAAAAAACAAAAACAAAAAAACACAAAAAAAAAAAACAAAAAAACAAAAAAAAAAAAAAAAAAAAAACAAAACAAAAAAAAACAAAACAAAACAAAAAAAAAAAAAACAAAAACAAAAAAAAAAAAAAAAAACAACAAAAAAAAAAAAAACAAAAACAAAAACAAAACAAAACAAAAAAACCCCGAGGGTTTGGTGATCAAAGTCAGAGATTTGCTCTTAAGCTGTGGGGTTTGCGCTCAAAACCCAAGGTTTTGCTACAAAACACAGGGCTTTGTACCTAAGCCCTGAGTTTTTTCATGAACTCCAGCGTTTTGTACACAAAACCCAGACTTTTGGAGCAAAACCCGGGGTTTTGTCCAAAATCATTTCAAAATTGAATAACTAAGCAAAACCCGGGATTTTGCTAACGAAACCCCGGGTTTTGATAAAACCTATGGTTTTGTCTGCAAAAATGAAGGTTTTGCTACAAAAACCCAGGGGTTTTGTGACTTATTGAACAGTACAACTTCCATAGCTGTTCTTCACCCTCACCCTCACCTTCACAATAACTATATATCGCATTCGTTTCGAAGGGATTAGAAGACTTAGTAGACGAGGGACTTACCAAAGCAATCGGCTTGTGCAACTTCAATTCAAAACAAATTTTACGGATAAAAACAGGCGCAAGACAACCTATCTCAAATATTCAAGTGGAGATTCATACCTACTTCCAACAAAAGGAACTCGTGAACTTCTGCAATTTACAAGGTATACCCATCACAGCTTATGCTCCATTGGGCTCTCCAGGGAGATGGAAAGTGTAAGGCCAAATTAATATTTTCCAAACATCAGTTATGTCACAAAAAAGGATTTAATTCGCGAACACGACACCGTTACGACTTTAAGATGGAGGACCTACTTGGTTTGCCTCCAACATTTCATGAAATATATATATATATATTGGTCATCTTTCAAAACATGCACTGTTGATTTTTCATTATGCCGTATAGTTACACACAAAATTTCTTTTGCTTCATTTAAAAAGGGAGCCCAGAGAGTGTCATGACATTCAGTAATTCACAAAGTCAGTCTTGTGTGGGTATGTTGGAATATGAATGCTGCACTCACTTGATTTGGAGGAGATGTAATATTAGTAGAATTCAGAACAATAACGCAACATTCTTTGTTCATTCGGACGGAGGGTCGGGTGGCGGACAGCACTCATGATCAAAAGCATACTGTCTCAACTTGCAGACCTGACATGACGCCACATCATGAACCATTTCTGGACCATCCGGCTCTGCGGAAGATCGCCAAGAAGTACAGGAAGACCCCAACTCAGGTACACACCTCCTGTTGGTACTAATTATATACCGGTATTGCGGTTTTCTAAGCAAGATTAACCAAAGAAAAATCGCGTACGGTATAAAATGCTTAATACATGCTTATTCGTATATAATTCTCAATATTTATCCCAGAGGATCAATAAAACAGACTGCTATCAGCTTGCTATGTTTTTTCATGTACATCATATTTGGTTTAGGTGATGCTACGGAATCTTAAGCAGAGGGGCATATGTGTGATTCCGAAAAGTGTGACTCCTGTGAGGATCAAGCAGAACAGCCAAGTAAGACTTTAAGATTCATATCTAACCAAGAACTGTATGCATCAAACACATGCTGTTGAGAAATAGAGTAAATGGGTATATATTCATACATAATTAAAACTATTTAAGTCATTACATGGATCAGATATCTTGTCATACCGGAGCAAAATTATTCTGGAAGCAAAATTTATTTAAAGCTTGCATACAAAAAAAAAAGATGAGAATGAACAAGCTGAATTGTGTCATGGTAGCAACGCAGCAAAATGTGAAACCAACACGTTGTCTTTTGTATACCAAATGGTATATACTCTCCAAATCATCCATTTTAATGTAGTTATTCATACCGAACGCTATTTATTCTCGCATGCCCTTAATTTTAATTTAGTTATTAAATCAAACTGTACACTTGCCACAGTATGGAGAGCATCTCGGGGTGCGTGGGTTTTTACGATACGCATCTGTTAGAAAAAAGTCCATTGTTTGCGCATGTATTTGATTATAAAAGTCACGTAGAGTCATAATGTGTCACCCTGAAACACTTTCATTTGTTAAGATAAGTTTTCTTTAATATCTTTGTCAGTTTATGTCGTAGGTATAGTTAATATAAGTGGAGACATGACGTGACGCTCTTTACCCTTCTATAGCCCTTATTTTGATTTTTTGAAGATTTCACAAATCATCTTTTGTTTGTACATGTATTAGATCGTAAAAGTGGAGAAATAATGTGTCACTCTAGAGCCTTATGCTTGGATTCCAATTTTATAGGTTTTCTTTAATCATCTTTTGTTTGCGTATGAATTAGCTCGCACAATAATATCGTTTGAAAAATAAAGCAGCAGTAATTCACAGCCCCATTACAAAGATATTTAATTTCTCCCTGCAAACCTCTACTTTTCCAGATAGTTGGAAGAGATCAAATGTTTCTCCCATATTCAGAAAGTCTGATGGGCAATGCGAATTGAATTATCGGACTGTCTCTCTATTATGTAGAGTGTCAAAACTTCTTGAACACTTGGTGTACATCATTTTTATGAATATCTTGTAAGCAACGACTTGACCAAACGCAACTCTGGGTCCACAAAAATGATTCAACCATTAACCAGTTGTTGAGTATTGTTCATAAAATTTACAATAGTTGTAAACTGAATAACGAAGCCAGAATGGCCCTTCTTAACATATCCAAAGCGTTTGACAATTTTGGCATGAGGGACTATTGTTTAAATTGCGGCAGCTAGGCTTTGAGTATTCTGTAGTCCGTTGGGTAAAAAGTTATTTATCCAACATAGAACAGCGCATGGTTTTACAAGGCAAGTGCTAATGTTGGCCCCCTGTGGAAGCAGGAGGACCTCAAGGTTCCATATTGTGACTTCTGTTATTCTTAAACGGTCTCCACCGTTTATGAATATTTTGTATGTCCTGTGTTTATGAATATACCATAATGTGTGTCTTTTGTCTGGAGAACCAGTCGATCAGCACATCATATGTTCTATTTTGGTGATCTAGGTTAAATAAATATTTTTCAACTACAAACTAATTCGACACATAATGTGTATATATCAGAGGAACTAAATGGAAACATATTATGTCACTTTATGCACTGTGTTGCACTTAATGTAATTTAACAGGGCTATTTTGTCACTGAATAGCATCGTATATTTGTTTTCAGTTAACTGATTTTCAGCTTAGCGAGAATGACATGAAAGCCATAACCAAACTGGACCAAAACATGAGACTCTTCAACTTGCGCTCATAGTCAGTGTTTTAATGTACTCGTTATATCATATCATATCATATCATATATCATATCATATCATATCATATCATATCATATCACATCATATCATATTATATTATACTATATTATAGTATAGCATAGTCTAGTAAGCAACTTCTTAAACCTTACATTTTGTACCTTTCACTTTCTATTTCGCAATGGTACATTTCCCGTCTTCCAATTGCCTTGAAAAAGATAAACGTTTAAAGTGAATATACATGGAATCAAAACTTAGTAATCACGCTAGGTTCTGTTTTATATTGTACAAATATCAAAAGAAACACGATTTCTATAACACATTATGTGACCTGTAGCATCTTTCTTTCTCACACTTTTTTGATATCATACAGTTTATAGAACAAAATACAACTGGTCTCTCAACCTTTGACTCCCAGTATGTGCAAGAAAATAGGAAGCTCTAAGAAAATTATTAATCAACAGATACATCTGTTAGACACAAGTAATTGGATCACGTGTTCCTTTACTCTTTGTAATTCATTTTTATTTTAAAACTTAAGTCTTCAGCAGTTATGCTTTTTCGTTGATTAACCATTTTGGATTACATACATATGAATAAATACTATGAACAGAAAAGATTTTCGCTCAAACTGCCTTACACAATTTTAATAAATAGATTGGCAAGTCATGTTAGCCTAGGGGACTGTTAAAGGCTTCGTTGCCTCTATGGATACTTGCGTCTATGTCTAATAAAGAATACATCTTTTTCAGTGGAGAAGATCTTCCAGAATATCCGTTCCGAGGAGCATTTTAGATGTGAGCGTTGGTTGCATTTTTCTGGTGGATTATATCCAAATGAAAAAAATTTATGTAGTAATTTGAATATATAATATGACCCATGAAACATGAACAGCAAACATCTGCGTGGAGAACACATGAATTCAAATCATGTGGGTCATACATCTCCATTCTTAAGGCTCGTTAAGGTACAACATTCGTAATTCATGACAGTTAATTATTTCAGACACGTATAATATAGATGTATATATATACTTAGTTTTCTATTCAGTTGAATTTTATGAAAATTATTCTGATCGTTTGTTTGCTGATTGAACAAGTGTATGATTTAACACAAAGGCGAAATTCAAATATCAAATTTATATTTTGCCAATAAATTTGGATTTAGGGGTCAGTGTGACCTATATTAAGCTTTTTGTGTGTTGATGCATTTGAATTACTTTTTATGGCATTTCGTGAGATCGTTTATTGTGCTCGTATGTTGATTACCAGATGATGATTTTATCTACCCATCAGCTCTGTTGGTATCTTTAGCAAGGCTTTCTTTGCTCAGTCACACACTATTATTCATACCTAACCGGAATATTTGAGCAATGCGTGCATTCAGAAACCCCAAAGTCAATGCATATATACATCAAATAAACCATGTCGCTACAAATCATTCAAAAAGCCAATGACATATGGCCAGTATATTGTACAGTGTAGTTTAATGATGAAACGTAACTCTACATTGGCCTACATGATTGGGGAAGTTGGCATTGTGAACACCAAAGCAGTCCTGTTACATATGAAACATATATAGCCCATGTGTAAAGCCATTCCTCAATTCCATGGGTAATAAGTTGGGTACCTGTCATCCTTACGTGTAAAAACCTTGTACGTAAAACGTAATAAATAATTGGAATTTGATGTTTTCAAGTTTATTCATCTGCAGTAGTGTTCGCAGTTTTTAAATACTGGTAACATCGTGCTTAAAATCAAAGCGGAAGAATAAACATAGATGTATTGTAAACCTGCATATTCTTTTGCAGTAAAAACTTAGATACTAAAATGAACTATTCAGCAAGTCAGATTTTCACCAAGGCAGTTGATGATGATTTTATCGTTCCGATTTCAAGCTCGTTGTGCACTTTTTGATGGGCAAGGTTATTCGAAACTCCTTTCCTTGCTAGCATAAAACAAGTCAACAGCTTGCATCAGCGCTTACTGGCCACTTGCTGTCCAACCTGTGCTGACAAAGAAGTCGTTGACACAAATTTATCATTAACCCCGTGACGAGGATAAACAACGTATCCTGAAAATATATTTTTGGGCTCATACACAGCCGTGTACTTCTGTAGAGGTGTCCACACTCGATCATTTGCTTCAGGAAGTGGTCAAGTTTATGCTGATGCCCTGCCATACGGGGCCATACTTGCCCCAACGTTTGGCCACTCAATACCAGAAATAGTGCATAATTAGAATCAAGAATAAATACACCCCAAGTACTTCGGGGGTTGACAGAGACCTTGCCTTGTCAGAGTCATGTTGATGCTGGTTTATTCAGGTGAATATGACATTGTTTTCTTTTTTTGTATGGACCTTGAACAGTGCCAATTAACCTCACAGTTAATGTCCTTTGTTTTTGTTTTCAGTCCAAACTGACACCTGGCAGTTCCATCTACAAACAAACGTTACTTTTGTGTGTGGTGTCATTATGGCAACAGCAAAGTCTTTCTTCACATATTACCCATTTTCCCCTTGAGTTAAGACTGTGGGAACAACCCACCCCATGCCAAGGAAAGTTGTTGACCTGGGACATGTGGTCTTGATAGGTCTCATCTACAAATCTCAAACTGTGTTTCATTACTGTTGACATTAGTTGAAAACGCCACTAAAGTATATAAGGTACAGAAGAATATAATTGTCAGATGTACACACACACACACGCGTATATATATTATATATATCAAATTATAGCGTAGAAAATTTTCATTATTATGCCTGTCCAATGAAGCTTGTGCAAATTTCTCATTCAGATTCAGGGACATGTAAATAATTTAACGTTTGTGTTAATGATTACGGTACCAATTATGCGGAAAACCAGGTTAAATACGTTTTGAAAAATTACAGACACTAGATTAATATTATGTCCGTTAGTGACAGAAAGTTATTGTAGAAATATTTGATGCATATGTTGCATATATAAAATATTACACTTAAACTTCTATTTTGTCGGATTATCATTTATTCTAGTCTTGGATATTGCTAATCGAATTCGTCAAACTAATGCTTTTAGCTTTTTTTCATAACGTTGTACGAGCCACGCTTTATAGATATGTTCTTAACGCCCCTCCTCAACAATAGGCTGAATCCACAATCAAGCAACAAAATTATAGTAAGAGTGAACAGCGGTATTTTGTGGCAGATTAGTGGACGATGTAGTCAAACCATGGTATAGAATGATGGAAAGTGGTGGTATTTCAATTCACAGTTTATATCTGGAATTACATTAATTTCAAGTCATAGTAAAATTACACTGCCAGCAATGGCATCTTAAATCATGATGCACGTACAGAATTTCATTTATTTCAAGCTATAAGTAGAGAGGCCATCACGTGTCAATATCGTAGCCGAAAATCAGTCCAAGTACAAAACCATACAAATCTTGACAAGTCTGTCAATATGAAAATCACCAGCAAGACTTGAATAACCATCAAGCAGTACATTATTCATGAAATGAAGATAAGATGTTTTCAAGAATGTTAGAGAAGCTGTACCAAACATCCGAGTAAAGAATCCATGATCAAAAATATTCAGTCATCAAACAAGCCAGGTCAAAATCCATAAGTTCGAGGTAGACATACCTACGACTTTATGATACTTTTATATATCAGTCATTTGTGTATATGTGCAGATAGGTTAATTCGCATGGAGGCAAGATGTGTCACGAATTTTGTATCTATCTAAACGACTGTTTTCCCCCATGACTGCTCAGTGATACATTACAAAGACATGTATGGAGGTCCAAACTCCAGTGAAGCAGTACAAACAATCTTACCAGCCTCGTTGAGTACCAGCATAGTTGGGCCACACATAATGGTCATAATAGTTAGACCCTGCATTGTCCTGTTCTGATTCCTTTGTGAGTGGTGTTCTTGAACCAATTTTACAGTTGGAAATGGGCCTGCATGTACACAAGAAATACTTAAGGATGATAACTATCAAAAACTGCACGTCTATCTTTGTCTCTGCAGATCCAATTTGTCATTTATGAGAGTAAACGTAATTTGAGATTGGTTCCTCCTCTCCCCGACCATGGTGACAAATCTAGGGAATTTTATTACAATTTGCATATTTGTTAGCAATACTTTCCTATCCACCACATTTGGTATGGTCTCTATGGGATCGTTGCTGCTCCAATATTTTTTTTCCATCAGAAAACATTTCTCCATATATGTTCCCTTGGACTGAATGCCCACGCGTGTCCCCTCTAGATGGTGACCTCCTTGCCCCGTACTTCAGCCTGGAATTGCCGAATCACATCAGTTTTTCATGACAGACAAACCTCAAAATGATTTGATGCGGGATCGGCTGGGTGGGCTTTTGTGTAGTTGATAGGTAATTATTACTGTCACATATGGAAATTATAATTAATTTCCCAGCTTTGTAATAATACGATACCTGTCCACTACGATTTATTTACCAACCGAGTAGAGGAGGAGAGAAATCATTCAGACTCCAGGATAGAGGAATTGATCTTCAAAACACTCCACTCAAAAGGACAGATCCTTTAAAGTTACGTCAGTGACACAAAGAATCAGCCCTTGGAGGAAACTTGTAGTTAGAGGATCCTAAAGTAGATCATATCCTACACATTGAGGGTGTAGATTATTAGCACATGCATCACCATCTAGGCTCAACTTCTCATGAAGCATGTCAAGTACCAATATACAAGCTAGGAAATGCCACAATGTAAACAATGTTTTCTGTCAGGTCACCCCTGAGAGGTTATGCTTCATGTGCAGAAATTCAAACATTTTTGCTCACACTTTCCTAACATTAGGATCAATTTGCATTTCTTCTGTCGACCACATTATTACAAGCAATTGTGATACCAAAATAAATATAGAGAACCAATTTAGCAACCTCCTGTTGGCTTTCTGCACGTTTGTTGTAGAGCATCACCTAATCAACAGAGCTCAATTGATTTAATTTTCATTTACTGAGCTGAACACAGCATATCATAGTATGACATGAGTGGCCTACAGACCCAACAAGATGTGAGAAACAGCAGATGCAGGTGTTAGCTATATACAAAGTGTTCAGTGACAGTGCCAAGAAGGACAATCGAGGACAGTAATGGGACTGTTGAAACAAAGATCTGATAATTTATGGCATCCTTCAAGTCATAGCACATAACAAATATTAGTTCATCATAACGTCTTTGTCACTTTGAGACGTGAACAAGCACACACTTGTGTGATGACCTCCACCTAATCTTGGTCATGGTCAGGTAATGTTATCAATTCATGTCCCAAGCAGTGCCTACCCTTCAATACTTGCAGACAGAGCAGAGTCATATATGGCATGGTAAGCACTTATGGTCGGTATGCTTTTAAGTGCAAGAAGTTGTTCCTCAACATAGGACAGGGCCCTCATATACAAAAGTTTTGTGTGACTTACACCAACATTCTGCAATTATGTTGATGAAAGCAACTTGCCCAAGAGCTTCCGAGGAAAAGGTTATGGACCTGACATCATGAACATTGATCTGGTGCAACTGTCCAGAATTTTGTCTGCTGCTGCACTGGCCAATTTGATTGCCTTGGTAACCCAACTAGACACAGTGTTTGTGCAGGTTCCTAGAGAATTTGCTCGATCTGAAGTCGTTTTCTTTAAAGGTAGGAATAACAGGCATTGACCTTTCCTGATGGGATCTGCTCTCTTCAAACATACTCTAACAGGACAAAGCTATCTGTAGGATGCTGCTGATCCAAATTAGCAGACAGAGCCTTTATCAAAATGGCCACAAAGGTGGTAATCAGCTGACCAGAAGCATTTGTTTAACTTATGAACAAAGAGTTCATTTTTAAAAATATGTCTGTGTGGTTTGACCAGCCCAACCTAGAGGGGCCAAGGGCATAAATATCACCCCTCCTGGCCCTGGAGGCCAACATGACCAAAACGTGTCTAATAAGACCAATAATCTAACCTCAGTGAGGGCATGTTTTTAGGCTTAAAAACTGGTGAGTGCAAGCCAGCGAGAACCATTAGCAGGTCCCATTGAGGGAAAATGTTGCATATTACTGCCCTAGCAATGAAAAAGCTGTTAATCAGGCAGGAGTGTAGCATGCTCGAGTCATCATTGATACCTTTTGTGCCCAACAATGACAATATTGCAACCCTATAGCCTGCTATGGTGTAAACCTCCAAACCTTGGTCAAGGAGGGACATGAAAATGTTTGTTATGATCTGAAAGGAGGTTTTCCAAAGGTCAATATTGAGTTCTTGTTCCACAAACCATGTGGCAAATTTTGCCCGTTTAGAGTCTTACACTATACAGAGAAGTGGTGTAAAGTTTGCCTCTGGCAACTCGCACTGCCACCTTATCTTAAAATCCGAAATCTGCAAAAACACTTGGTAATAGTCTGCAAGCATGCAGAAGAAGTATGGCTGGATTCTGGTGGGAAATACCAGATCTAGGTTGTTACAGCAAAGTTGGTCAAACTGGAACAGCTTAAGGGGCTCTAGGCTACCAAGGAGCAATCAAGATTAGTTCCATCTTCTCTGCCCTGACTTGCTCCTAGACTCAGTGGAGTCAAGAGATATGTGTAAGACCTCATGTCCTCCCAGCTTATTGAGAGTGCATCCTCCACCCATGCCTGATTGTCCTCTAGTGGAGAGACAAAATTCAGTAACTTGTGGTTGTCCTTTGTGGCAAACAAGCCTATTTGTGGGACACCCCAGTGGTCCCACAGAGACTTGACAACTGCAGGTGTCCATTCAGTACTGAATGCTTGGTGCTGGCACAACAATAGATTGGCTTTCACATTGATGACCTCCACCATGTGTGCACAATGAAGCCTTATGCCCTTGACTGCACACCAGTGCAGTAGGCTCTTTATTAAACGTAACAGAGGTGCTCACCTGGTACTCCTGTTTGTTTATACATGTAAGTGCTGTCTGATTGTCTGAATGGACTAAGTCATGTTTGTGGGACAGATCTTGCTAGAATTTTTCTAAGGCCAGATGAATCACCTCTAGTTCCAGCCAACTGATGGGAAAAGACCTGTATTGAGGAGGCCAGACTCAGGGTACAGTCTTAGGAGCCCACATGAACCACCTACCCCTGAAGCAACATGTCTGTGTTAATAATCTCCTGCAGATGGAAGTAGACTAGTGTCTGAACATGTATCACATTGTCGGTGCTGCCAAACAGTAATTGATGGACTGTTGGAGGGTTGTTGCTAGCAGGCCGTGGACCATAAGTTTAGGAATGTGTGTTGCATTTGCCTTCAGTGAAGTCTCCCCACTGGCACTTGAAAGCCCAGAGACTTTAAGGTGCCTATCAGATGCTGCCACTCCCATGCAGGAAGCTTGGCATTGGATAAAAACTGATTCAGGATTGTCTGCTGCCTTTTGAAGCAGTCTTCTGAAGGTTTGCAAATGAATGGTATTGTCTGGTAAAGCATGCCTAGAAACACAAACTCTTGTGATGGCTCTAGGTTTGAATTCAGAAATTTTACTATGAGCCCTAATCTAGACAGGTCACCAGTATTAGAGTTGTGTCAGTCCAAAGGCTGTTGCATGGAAGGGAATGAATCAACAAGTCCTCCAGGTATATTTGGATGCAACATGCCTTGGTGGTGTGCATAATCTGCTATCATGCCCATTATTCTGATCAATGCCAGCAGCGCTGGAGCCACGCTGAACAAAAGTGCCAGAAACTGATAAACCACTCTGTTTACCACAAGCTGCAGATACCTCTGACTGCACTCAGCTATCAGTATGTGGAAATACAGTTCTTTCAGGTCCACTGAGGTCACACAGTTGTCTGGGCAAACTGCAGTCATTATGGAAGCCAGGGTCTCCATTTTGAACTTCTCCATGTGGAGAAAAGTGTTAATTCTAGAATGATCTATCACTGGCTTGCACCCCATATCATTTTGGAACCAGAAATAGGCAGCTGTAAGACTCAAGTGATTGCCATGTTAGGACTTTCTTTACCACCCTTTTTGTAATTGGGATCTTACCAATAGTTCTAAGTTCTCTAATCTTCCTGTCCCACGTGGGATGGAAAGGTAAATAGGTAGTTTTGACAATGGAGGTAAACCTGACTGTAAAAATAAGAGCATAAGCTGCACTTACCAGACGTAGAATTATTCATTGATCTCGAGGGTACTTTTACCATATGTCATTGCAGAGCAACAGCCTGGCTCCCACTTGTTGGGGCTTCTGACAGATAGGTAGCTGTATGGGAATGGATGACTGGAGTGCACTGTCAGATGTGCTGGTTGGCTGGCTGTGGGGAGTTTTGAACTCCTGAGCCTGGTGAGGCTTGAGATCCCAAGTAGAAGCTGGCACCTGTACATCTGGGCAGCTTACTTTGCTTCGCAAGCAACTCCGACAGGTTGAAGTTGTGGTACCTGCCAGCTGCTGGGACACCTGCTGTTTGGACATCATCTGGGTCTGCTCCCATATATGTTGAAAAGGGGATTGTTAACTTTTGTTGTTGCTCTGGCCTTTGAAACATTGGGTTCAGAGCAGAGGTTTGCAGCTTTGGTGATCCCAGACCCTGGCTCCAAAAATGGCCCACTATTAGGCCTATGTTGTTGGTAGTAATGCCATCATCACGAAGCCTCTCCATATCCCCACTGTCAGAGTCCTGGTTCTTTCTCTTTCTCATGTGAAGGTAAGTAGTAAAATTTAGCATCTCCTGTTCATGGCAGAGCAATATCTCTGGCAATAATATCCTGCTCCTCCATATCACAAGCCAAAATGACGGGGGGGGGGGGGGGGGAGATGGGGTGGTGGTGGTCTAAGGCCCGTGGCTCATGATCTACTGGAGTCCAGCATGGAAGGTGGTTGGTCAATGCAGTGTCTGCAGGCTAGAAGGTTTAAGCAGGGGGCTCTGGTTCCCAAGGAACCTGCTTCTGGTAGTCTTGATGGTCTTGCTCCCAATCACTGAAAATTTTATAGGGTTGGCAATTGCATGCTGTAATGATTCCTCCTTAGTGAAAACAGAGACACAAAACAAGGAGTGCACCATTAAGGTAGGACGTCCTGGGCTGGTGAAGCAAACTGGATCAGTAAAAATCCTGCCCCTGCCCAATAACCAGTCTCAGATTGTTCACAGGCAGCTGTGACTGACAAGATGGTGAAAAGGCAAGAGAAAGGCATATAAGGTGAAGGCATCAGAGAGCATACAGTTGGAATGGCCAGCTAGGTGCCCTTGCCTGTGATTGATCCTGTTGGGAAGCCTGGAGCTGCAAAACATCACTAGAGTGACAACTTATCCAGATCATGTGCTGCTGGAACTATAGCTGGCAGCCAGGCCAGTGCTGGTGCTGAGAACTGAATGTACAATATATATAGATCGAATGGAGTGGCTCCTTGTGTGGTTGGTGTTGAAGCTGGCACCATTGTTCCTGTTAGGAACTTGACAGACTGGTAATTGTTAGCATAGGTCTGCTAATACTGATAATAGACACTGGGTCTGAGGATGAAAGAGAGGCTATGGCCTGACTAATGGCCTGTTTCTTCTTCCACCTTCTGTTCAGACTTCTGGTCCCCTTTGCTATTCTTCTCCTGGTTTACCTGGGCCAACCATTGCATACACTGCAGGGTGTCTGCCCACTCTTATTAGCTTCAGGCAGTGCCGGTGATCATCCCAACTAGCCATTGCATGACTCTTGGCATCCTGCATACCAAAAAATTCAGCAGACAATCTTGGTAACATAGATGAGGTGCAAACGGCACCATCAAGTTGATAAAATTTTGTTGTGCACTAGTCCATAACATTCAACCTTAGATATATTTGATTAAATAACAAACAAGATGAGAGTCAAAACGACATAAAAAGGGCAAAAAAATGGCATGCATGCAGATGGAGCCAAAGACAAGAAACTGATGTGATTGGGCAATACCAGAGGTCATTTCTTAGGCCAGGATGTCACCTGCTAGAAGGTGCACTGTGGGCTTCCAGTCCAGAGGCACATATACAGTGGAATGTATTCTGATGGGATAAAATTTTGAAGTACATATGATCTCATACAGATTATATCAAATGTTGTTGGTAGGTAATGTGTTATGACACAAATTGATAATCTTAATTCATGATTATTTCATTACACTAGCAGTCTGTTTTAACATAAGTGATACTGATACTGGATCCAACCAGCCTGATGACTTTTGACATGTTAATTTTTGAGAACATGTGGCAGGTGGCTTCACTTTATTGAGTACATTATCGAGAGTATCAATGACCAGAAACTTTAATCCATTGAATTATCAATTGACATTTCAGTGTAGATTACTAAAATGGATGTAAATTGTACTTTAATTTATTACCGTGAAAGTGATGGACCGGATTGTCAATGCCCAATTTGTTACCTCAACAGAACAGACATTAAAAAATTGCTTTCCTTGCATTTTTAACATTTCTGGTTTTTATAGTATAAACCAAAGGAGATATTTAGCACGAATTTCATAGGTAACAAAGAATTTCTTACCACATTGTACCATTTGTCACAGAAGCCAGATGATTTCAAATGGAATGGTTGTGCTAGACATTTTCAATTGCTATGCTGGCTTTATCTATTGATTTTTTTTATTGTTTCTCTTATCTTGTCTATATTTCTTGGTGCATACAGCTAAAAGCCATTTTGTCTTCATTATGTTTTTGTTATGTACACACAGCTGTAACTTTTTTTTGCAAATGGTTTCCGAGATCTGAGTTATTGAAATAATTCCAACATATAGAGTCTGAAGATTGAACTCAGATAGAGGTTTCATGTTGAAATCAAAAGTAAGGACCCCCTCATGTGTTGATTGTACGCACATTTATACAGAAATTTTAAAGAATCAAAGGAGAATATCTATTTCATTATCTGCAGCACGTCCAATATGATTTAATGTTGAACTGGAAGACCAAGAGACCAATTGTCAATAAACAAATACGACAATTCATTTAACAGACATATCAAAAATGATTCACAGGTATGATTGTGAAAAAAACATAAAGGGTGGGCAGCAATAACAAAAACTAAAGAACATGATTATTCATTAAACTATCTGGCAGCAATTGCGCACAGATTTTTCTTGATTTGAGGACAATGAATCCACTTCTGTAACACCGCCACAGGGATTCATGAGGACAGCATTACTGCCTGATCTCTGTGACATTGAGATTAGCAAAGCACTGTATTTAGCTACCTGTGTTATCGCAAATCATTGGCAATATGCATTTCAGTAAATACATGTAGGTCAGTTCATCCTGTCAACACCTCTGTTCAATCTCCCTCCAAAGATGAGCGGCAGATCGTACTCTGCATACCTTTATGCTCCAGTTGAGTTGCAGTTTCCTATCATTGACACAGGAATTGCCTAAGTGTGGTTGTCACAAAGGGAAATTCACTCAGGTTCACTGCAGGTACAGACTTTGGTCCAGGATGCGCGAGAATTACGAAGGAACGCCTGTATGTCACATTTGGGTAGCATTATGTGACCATTAAACCAAGACTTTTTAACATTTAAAAAAGTATAATGTTCATACTTTACTGGGTCAACTTATTTTCTCCCAACAATTAAAGAAAACACAAAGAAACTAGGTGCCATTAAATCAAATTTGACGCCAATTAAACCTGGCTCCCTCTCAGTGTCGTGAAGCTGTGACCCAATCCTGGAAAATAGTGTACCACTGGTTACGATATCATTATGTATGACGTGTTAGCCTGCTTGGTTCATTGTGAAACCCCTCGGAACTGGAACGGATGTCGGAACACTCTGAACTGAGTAGTTATATTTACAGTTTGTGACGGTTGATAAGGCTTTTCTGGTGACGGATCTAGAATTTTATGTAGACAAAATGTGAGAATTGCTAGAGGAGGGATTCAGTTAAAGCAAAAAGGTTAACTGGTGGCAGGAACAGATAAGTCTTCAGGGACCTCAGCACCATGAGCTTTGTGTGACAACACTTTGATCTACCCAATGGCAAGGGATAGTCGTTCTAAGGAAGAGCAAATGTTCTTAAAAAGTTTAAATCCCTCACATCACTGTCATATTGCGTAGTTAAACTTATTTATGTGGCACGTAACTCACAGGAATTTTCATCATCCAGAAGTTGTTCAGTGCTTCCAAGAGATACAGAATAAATATGTTTTTGCACCTGCTGATAAAGCATCCAATAATGTTATGGTCATATGCAAATAGTTTCATTATAAAGTTCTGATTGACAAGAATTAGGCCTGTTGACCAACTCAAGTGGTCCTATTTAAAAGTAAATGAATCATATTATTTTGAAAAGACATCAATAATTTTCAGCGTAATTTCACCTGAAATTTTCTGATGTACATGCCTATTTACCCAGCATTTGCTCGCTTCCAAAACTACATAAAATCATTATAAGTTCAGATTCATAGCTGATTCCAAAAATCTCAGGAACCTTGTCATTCTGGATACAGACAGGAGTAACCCCAATCATCGATTTGTCACGTTCAGGGGAAAAAACCAATATCGCAAACCCCTCTCTCAGACCTTACCCAGGTACTTTATCATGTCATTGGATGCTTTGATAGTTCAATGATACCTGGGCTGCTTTGACATTACTTTTTGACTGTGTAGTCCGTAAATATATTGTCCTTTGAGGAAATGCAGCTTCCGGAAGTAAATGTCCACTTATAGTGCGCTGGGGTGGGAAACAAATGAATCAAATGAATCAACAGCAAAGATCAGAGACCTTCACGAGAAAGCTCTCATTACAAACAATAATGTTGATTAGGTGTTTTACAGGAAAAAAACCCAAAAAACATACTTACTCCTATGATATGAAATGCCAAAAGACACCCTGGTCATTTACCTCAACTAACTGACAAGTAAGCTGGCGGGGTAAACCAAACAAATAGGAGACCCCTGTGAGAAACGATTGAATGACACATAATCGGTTGGTCCAGGACTTCTGTGAATGTCACCAGCCAAAAGAAACACGTTTTGACATCGATCTTGTATGTTAAGAGGCAAGTAGCCTTAATTTAAAGATAAATTGATGACACTTACCAAAGGACGAAGTTGTCCCCCAATAACCTATGTACTATACGGACATCGAGGATCATGATCTCATATATTCTACATATTCTCGTTATATCGTTTTCGCAGTCCAGGTCAAAGCAATTATTGCACACACACTTGTATATTTCAAACTTAATATTTTTTTAATATAAATAAAAAAGTTACATCTTTTTATTTATAGGGAATGTGCAGTTAGTGCAGAACTGTCGAAAACTTAAGAGAAACACCTATCCAACGGGATAAACTGAAGGCGCTTAAAATTGATTCTGGAGCAGTAAGTGGAATTAATATTCAATATCCGAGTATCCTTTGCGTGGTAGACCTACTTGTTCACCCTTTATACGTGTGCAGAGAACTTTCAATTTCAAAATAACGCATTGACCTATAGGCTATAGGCCTATATTAGACAAGACGACGTACCGGTACACTGCTGGATTGTGTCGCACTGCTTAAAAAAGGATTAGTTATGGTTCAAATTTTGCACGTTTCAGTGCAATCTTTGTCATGTGCGTCATAAGTACCAAGCCAACGTTGATTTTTATCTCGTGATTATTAGAAACTTCGTCGTAATTACGCGATAGTTATCTTACACTTACGGAATATTTTCTCGTAATAGGAGATAAAAACCAGCATAGGATTCTCAATGGATCACTGACGTAAAATCTATGCGCAAAGGTGTATGGATTTAGATGGGGTCGCGCCGCCTTATTTTAACACGAAGTTGCATTTTCAAGTGAAAAGGGGTCTTACAGGCTCGGGCCTTTTACCCTCCAAAACGCCCACTTGGGATCTCACGCCCCTTCTTTTATATTGTGTGGACTCGCCCTTATTTGACTTGCTCCGAACTGAGGGTTTCGTTTGACAGTTACCGAAAGACAAATCTGTTTGTTGTTAGACCTCAAATGACCAGCCAATCATGGTTTATTTACTATACTAAGACGCTTGTCTTAAATTGGGAGGACATTTCTCCTATAGTTTTTTCGCAGTGGGAGTTCATATATAGGGGAGGATGATCAGACTAAAGTAAATAGATAACTTCTTTTACTGCTTTTTAAAATTCGAATTGCATGCTTCAATGTTTTAAATCTTGCCGTGTTTTGTTATTCTAACTGAGGTGCTGATAATGTAAGTCGCATGGCAATATCGGTCCCATTTAATCTACTTCCACACAGAACCAAACGCAAATGAGATTAGAATAGTAAATGTATTTGAATTACATTAGACTAGATCATATCATCAAATTCACTTCCTGCTTAAGACGTAGAGGCTCATGTCTACAGCTTTCATAATTTCCGTCAGCGGGTAAGACATTGCCTTCATCAAACCACTACAGCATGGATATTGAGGAAATATGTTCCAGAACTAGTTTTAAATTCATTTGACACAGGCCTACAATCCGTCAGTGTTCCTGCGGCTCACCATATCAGATAGAGGCGGATCCACAAATTTCAGAAGATTGGGGCATCAAAATCTCTCTTGAGAATTCTAGGGGTGGAGTGGAAGGCCCTCCACAAACCTAAAATTTAGATTATATTAACTTGAAAATGAGTTTTTGAACCAAAAAAAGGGAGGTGCGCCAAGGAGCGCCCCCATCTAAATATGCCTTTGCACAATGATTTCAGCCAGTGATCAGCAATGTATGCATATTTTACTGAAGTACTGCAGGCTTGTGCATATTTATGGCAAAAATGCATTCCTGTCCTGTTTTTGTTTTGTTTCTTCCTGTTTTTTTGTGTGTGTTTTTGTTCCTTTAAGAAACAGTTTTATTTCACACAGAAAGGGCTAAAGAAGTCGACATAGGCATATCTATATGCAGGGCGACAGCAAAAATAACTGCAGGCTACATGATGGTGCAGTTCAACTTTTTGGACGCAGCTGTGTTGAATCTTGTTTGTAACTGTTAATCATTCGGGAAACGAAGCTGGTTAATCTTTGTGAGTACATTTACACAAATTTTGGGCGCCAATTTAGCTACAAAAGCAGTTCAAACCAAGCCATTCTAATTAGAGAACCCTCGCGCAACTACACACACACACATATATTCCAACAAACTAACTGACTGTTTCTTCGTATGACTACAAGGTATAGTTGTCTGTGGTCTCCACGTATCACAGAGTAAGTCCACAGGGCTAAATATGAAAAGTACAACTATCTGTAGTACAAAAAACGTTGTTTGTATCAACAACAAATGCGGCGACCATTTGAAACTAATTGAGAAGGCAGTTTGGATACAACTGCAGCAAATTAATCAAGATAATTGTATTTTTCTCGGAACGCTTCTATCTGTACTGGTGCTGAGGCGAAACGTGATCACCATATTTACCTGCAGACGGTTTGCTACGGTTAAAATCGGTCCCAATTTCCATACTTTGCAATTTATTTCCGTGACATACGAGAGAGCCACTTCCATGCATAGCGACACAACGTGGAGATGCAGAGGGCCCAGTGGTACAACACCTTAAATTGTTTGTTTACGGTGCCTTCGTATGCCACTGGATAGTATTGTTCCGGTTTTGTCGTAACTTACGTCACACAGAATAAAACGTAACAAAAATAATTCTACATGTTACCAGAACAAAGCGACCGATAATTCTTTCTTTGATTTGTGCCGAGTATCCTTTATTCATGTATCGCTATTTTGTTATCCTTGGTAAAGTAATCCTGCAAAACAACAACAAAGAATTAAGGTGGTTGTTGATTTACCACTCTAGATTGCCCTGAGAAACGGTTTTGAATGCTTAATTCGTAAATGTATAGGTATATATATATATATATATATTACAATCTTTATATTTGTTTGCCGAATGCCTGAAGTTGGCTTTCACGATTTCGAAAAAAAAGTTATCTGAAGCTCTACAAGTTACGTTACAGCACGTGTATATTATCATCCGTTGAAAGATCTGATGATCCATTAAAGGACAAACCCACACCATTCCCATATTCCACGTATTGTTCATGTAGCATGGGAATGGGGTGGGTGTGCCCCTAAATTTCATGGTTTTCATTTCGATGCAACTGTGCATGCTTTATTAATGCCTCTGCTGGCTTAGAACAGCAACTCAAGAATGTCTGTGAATACAACTGACACGAATTTACCTGCTATGCACGCAGTCATAAAAGAGGCCATATTGCCAGCTACAAGAGCTCGAATAGCCACTCGAGCAAGGTCAGCTTTCTTTGAAGGAGCTAAAGCTCCCATTGATCCAAGGTTAATACCAATTGATCCAAAATTAGCAAAGTTACACACCGCATACGTAGCCATTACCTCAGATCGTATCTGAAATATACCCACATGTTCCATTTGTAATTTTTGTTTTTGTCAAAGCATAATGACTATAGAGGCATACGTTTGTCAAGAAAACAGATTCCTCGATATTTTGATAGTTTAGATGATCATCGTCACACTGATGCACATTTGATATGATATTCATAAAAAACTCCGTTCTCCATAATACAGAGGCGCAGTGTACTACCCTGGAGCATCATGCAAATTTTCATGTCAATGAGCAGACTGAATGCATCAATTTGGGTATTAATTTGGTAATATTTGAAATCATATAAGAAGGGAGTGCTGCCAAGAGGGCCCATCCATTCAAGAAGTCAATTTTGACCTCTATATTTGAAAAAATTCACATACATTTGTGTTGCCATGGGGAATTTTTAGATGTTGTACGAAAAGACAGACGTTTTAAAAACCAAACCCACGAGTGATAAATGATTATCCACCACGAAATTAACACAGCACAATCCAATAATGCAAAAGAACAACTATTTTATGAACACCCGATTTTTTGTGCTTAAAAAGCAGCACGAGATTAGATCATACTTTTAAATATATAGGCAAGACATTTTCAGCGACCTTACAACTTTAAGGTAAAAGGTAGCTTCCCTAAACAGTCGGCTAAGGAGTCTGGGTATGTGTTACTTAAATAGGGAAAACGTTTCAGTAGCTTTGTAGTTAAATTTAAACTGCAGGGTTTTCTCCCTTCTGATTGAAGGTTTTTTTATTGTTTGTAGCAACAACTTTTTTCATTTGTAACGGTACAATATATTAATAATACTTTGGCCCTTGTAACATTGCCAAATTATTCTTAAAAATAATACTTTGCTCCTTGTATGTACTGTAAAGCACATCATCGTCTTTTTGTCATTTTCCGGCAGAACTGCACGTTTTAGTTGGTATATCTGCAATACATTTACACGGGTGAGGGTAATTTGTTTTTAGACTTTTAGTGTTGATATGTATCCATTACAAATATGTTTTATCACTTCAAGAATACGATTAGACACCTAATATGAGTAAATCGTATTTTGTCTTGATATATGGAAGGACACTCCATGATTGGTGGAAAATATTTTAAAGTATATTGAACTACATTTTGTCTTCCAAAATTGTCACTTATTCCTGATTGTATTTCAATATAGATGGGCATTGAAGTATGGCAGATATTAAGCCACAATCAAACATATTTTGTCTCTGTCAGAGAAAAAGAGTATATAAAGGGTGCTGCTGGGTGACCTCATATTATGACTATTCAGCAAACATGTTATGGAAAGTTTACAATAAGAAAAAACCCACAATCCAGAAATAATATGTCGTCAAGGTCATGAAATATTATCACGGAGTATTATAATCATTGGTACTGCGTTTCTTGTGTACTTTTTAAGACATGTTATTTGGATTATATAAACTGAAAACAGAATCTACATATGATACGTACTGACATGGCTGGCGTTTTACCGTTTTTTCGGTTGAATATTAGTCTTGCAAGTTCAACGAAAGCAAAAAATGCATTGGCGAAAATTGTGGAACCCACAAGCTCCCCAATTTGACGGCAGTCCTCCCACCGAACACCGATTAGAAACGCCAGTGGCGAGAATACATAGGACCATATTACCTGGATAGAGTACAAAAACAGAGACAGTACACGTGGGGTAAATTACTTTGCCACTGAAAAGATAAGAAAATATGAAATCTTCGTCAAATTAATTGTTGTATCCATTTTCATCATATTCATTAGAAAAACTCAAATGGAATTATGTGTATATTTTTCTCAACACTCTTACGACTGAATAGTAAAGAATTTGTTCCTAACAGATATTTTATATGTAAAAATTTCAAACTGTGTCCCCGTCCTACATGTTTAAAATGATTATTGGTTTTCTAAATTGGGATGCCCAAAAGTTACTTTCAGAGAAGCAATAGAATTTTTAGTCTACATCTTGTCATAATGGACACCAGTATAACACCACGTCATAAAAAGTTAATGTCGGTTTTGATGATGATCCATTCCAAAACACCAACAAGGGACCACCTTTATCAAATTGACCGTGAAGTGCCAGTTGTTTTTCATACAAGGAATCGATTTGTGTATTTATCACAAAAACTGCACATCGACATTTTTGTACAATTGACTTGTAGTTTGGCAAGTCTCGGTTATCAATGTGCACCCTGGGGTTCCAGTTAAAAATTCTTGCGCTTCTTGGACACTAATACTTCACAAACTGTAGCTTATTAATGCTTATAAATATTTCTCGATGGCACTCATGGAGAATAAAACAGTGGAATAGTCCTTACTTGAAACGTTAATCCAGAAAGGCCAATGCGAGTGCCTGCCCACCTTACGAAGGAGTTCAGGAACTCGATTATGCAGGTGAAGGCCAGTAAGTTTGCCACAATGTGGCCCACTACTCTAACACATCCTGACGCACCTGTGGATGCAGCTTCCCAGACATTTACTTCAGTTCTGTCAGCAGTAGAGCAAAATAGTATGGTTATATATATTTACAATTACATTATCCCCGTCCCAGTTTCTGAGTAAAGTTTTTAAATCCCTGGAAGTCATTGCTTCTCGAATACGATTGGGTGGTCCATTCAAAAATTTTCTCCAAAACAACTCAAGCTGTGTATCCTGTACTTCGTTGTTCATGCTTTGGGGATACTTATTTTTTCTTTTTTTATCGTAGAATGAGTATTCCTATCCGAGAATTTGCTCATCCTGAACTTGACATTTAGTTGCTTTACAGCTTTCCTGCACAAGTGTGCAACATGAGTGTCAAAACTCAGTTTGTTGTCAGTAGTTACACCAAGCAAACTGACATTCTCTTGCATTCTATGATTTTCCCTTCAACTTTCCGGTGTACTTTTTCTTCGTTTTCTTTTTCTGCTCTGGTTTTTATGATTTTTGGCTCTGCATGTAGCCTGAAATTTTGTTGGGTTAACTTGCATATGATTTACTCTAAAACATTCAACGCACTCTGTAGATTTTATGTCAAGGCTTTTTATAAGAGCTTTTTTTGTTTTTGTGCTTTTTGTGACAATTTTGTCGTTGGCGTAATTAGAGATATTGCAATCTTTTATGCACTGAAAATGTTATGAGTGAAGTGATTTAAAAGTATTGGCCCCAAAATAGACCCTTGAGGACTCCTTTATTAATTTCTTCAGAAGTGCCGTAATGGTGGTCTATTTTAACATACTGCTTTCTGTTGCTCAAATAACGTTTTATAAGTGTCACAGCTGGTTATGGTAGGCCGTATTCTTCTAGTTTTGCTGACAATAAATTGTGAGGGAGGTCGTAGGATGCACGCGATAGATCCATAGGGACTGCTCCTACATTATGGTTACCATCAAGTGCTTTTCTTCAATCTTCTGGTAGCTGTATTAGGGTTGTATCACAGCTGTGTGCTTTCCTGTAAGCCGGGAGTATATTGTTGTACACCAGATCACAGAATCTCTTTGGGTGGCCTTTCAGTAGGCCATCATGTACTTTTGACATGCTTGGGAGTATGCTAAGTGGTCTATAGTTCTCTTTCAATAGACGATCTTTTTTCTTATGGCTATGGCTAATGTATGGCTACATTTGCCATCTTCATTTCATTTAGAAATGAACCCATTTCTTTTCCTTTGTATATTTAATACTTTAGCTAAAGGAGGTGCAATAGACTCAGCAGATACATTGAGTACCATGGCCGGGATATCTTCTTGCCCAGTAGCCTTTTCTGCTTTCATTTGTTTCAGCGTATTTACAACATCATTTTGTGTAACTGTACAAAAGCTAAAATCAAATTCATGATTTGCATTATTTGTTGAAGGCAAGGATACAAGGGTGTTTTTCTATGTTAGCTGACCTTGTAGCATCCGATGCTCTTTCTATACCAGCATTTAAATAATGCTGATTGAAAATTTCATATATTTTCTGTCTATTTGTATCTACTTCATCACTTTCTATAAGTATAATCTCATTGGTGATATCCCTGTTTTTGCAATCAAGAAAAGGCTTGATAGTCGGCCAGAAATCATGGTTACTTTGCCCATTATTATATCTCTCCTGGAAATAGTTACGAGCATTTTAGAAACGTACAATAGTTTATCTGCCCTCTAAAATCTTGACAACGTCTTTAACCATCATGTCTCTTTTTGTTTTCTAACCATCTGTTTCTCACAACACGTCTCTTATAGTTGGCCTTGGGCCAGGTAGTATTCGTCATAGATACACCTTTGTTCTCTACAGTTACTCTTTTGAATGGTGCATGCTCATCTAAAACCTGTTTGTATAGGTGACTAAAAGCCATGATTTGCATTATTTGTTTCATGTTTGATGGCAAGGATACTAGGGTGTTTCTTCATGTCAGGTGGGCTTTTAGCATCCGATGTTCTTTTTATACCAGGATTTAAATAATGCTGATTGAAAATTTCATATATTTTCTGTCTATATGTAACTACTTCATTACTCTCTCCAAGTATAACCTCATTGGTGGTATCCCTGTTTTTGCAATCAAGAAAAGGCTTGATGGTCGACCAGAACTCGCGGTTACCTTGCCGATTATTATATCTCTCCTGGAAGTAGTTACGAGCGGACAAGCATTTTAAAAACGTACAATAGTTTATCCGCCTTCTAAAATCTTGACAACGTCTTTAAAGATCATGTCTCTTTTGTTTTCTAACCATCTGTTTCTCACAACACGTCTTTTATAGTTGGCCTTGTGCCAGGTATTATTTATCATAGGTGTATATTTGTTCTTTAGTTACTCTTTTGAATGGTGCATGATCATCTAGAACCTGTTTGTATAGGTGACTAAAAGCCATGATTTGCATTATTTGTTCCATGTTTGACGGCAAGGATACTATGGTTTTTCTGTATGTCATGTGGGCTCGGAGCATCTGATGCTCTTTCTATACGAGCATTTAAATAATGTTGATTGAAAATTTCACATATTTGCTGTATATATGTAACTACTTCATCACTCTCTCCAAGTATAACCTCATTGGTGGTATCCCTGTTATTGCAATCAAGAAAAATGCTTAATGTCCGGCCAGAACTATCGGCTACTTTGCTCATTATTACATCTCTCGTGGATGTAGTTACGAGCAGACAAGCATTATCGAAACGTACAATAGTTTATCTGCCTTCTAAAACATTTACAACGTCTTTTAGCATCATGTTTCTTTTTGTTTTCTAACCTTCTGTTACTTTAAAATACACGTTTATTATAGATGGCCTTGTGCCAGGTACTATTCATCATAGGTGCATATTTGTTCTTTACCGTTACTCTTTTGAATGGTGCATGACGCAATTATGATGTTATCGACCCATATTAGTATGATAATTTTGGATCCATTTTCATGCTTGTGGTATACACATGGGTTGGCTGCTAATTGTTCAAAACCATTGTCCTTCAAGTACGTATCAAGCATATTGTTCTAATTCTGGCCACTCTGCTTAAGGCCGTACATCGACTTTCTCAACTTGCCGACCAATTTCCTGCCACTTTTGTCACATACTTGATAGCCCTCTGCCTGTTCGATAAACAGTTCACAGTCTCTTGGAGCATTCAGATAGACAGTCTTAACATCCATTTAATGGACCTGCAGGTCCTCCTGAGTTGGGTTTTGCATCAACATGTGGATAGATGTTACGTGTGCAGTGGGTGAAAAGTTTCGCGATAATTAACATTTGGGATTTGTGAGTATCCTCTTGCCACGTAACGTGCCTTGTACTTTTCATTTCCATTGGGCCCCATTTTGACAGTGTAGACATTTTAACCCCTACTGCACTTCTACCCTCATGTTGTGTGGTAAGTTTGAAAGTGTCATTCTCTTTCAGTGTATCGATTTCTGCATCCATGGCTTTCTGTCATTTGGGAGCCCCTTGACAGCTCGTGGCTTCACTATATGTATGTGGTATATATGCCACACAATAAACATAATCAACTGTGTGGTTGGCTTTTGCCACATAATCATCAAGGTGGTATGGTGCCCTATGAGCCCTACTTGGATACCTACTTTCTTTCTGGATTTCCACCTTCTGCAGTGTCTTCATTTAGTATCTCAGTTACAACCTACGGTGCATGCACAACTGCAGGCACTTCATTCTCAATGGGTGTGTCCACCCTTACATCAACTTTCTCTGTGCATTTGACACATCTGACCTTCCGTACAATGTTGCGCTCTGGGACATACACCAGGTAAGCTTGGCTACCCTTATTGTAGCCAACAAAATAACACTCTTGCTACGATCATCTAGCTTATTTTTCTCTTGTACATATGGGTAACAAACTGTACTGAACACATGCATACCACATGTGTTTGGTTTTTGTCCACTCTAGACAGTGTCATTACCATATCCAAACCGTAGTCCTAATGAACAAATCCAAGTCAATTCCAACCAAAGGCAATAGGGTCGATAAAGCAATATCCAGTTTTAACATGACAGAATGCAAAAAGTTTTGTTTGAAATTATAGCCTATTAAATGGCATCATCTTTACCCCCTTATTGAAACATCTGTTTCTGATGTGTGCAATACTCATGACAGCATAGGTTCAAAAATCTTTATCCAATTTGGCAACAAACATCTTGTCATTTCAACTATAGTACGCCATGGATGTTCCATTTTGATGTGGGGAATGTGGAGCTGTTCTCTCATATTTTGATCTGATTTCTGACTAACAAACTTTCAAACTCCTTACCTATGAACTCACCACTGTTATCAGACCTTATACACTTTACCCTACCATATGTAGCACAATCAGCAAGGAATTTCTCAGTAGCTGTAACAGTGCCAGATTTTTGTTCTATAAAATATACCATATTTACACCTGAGTAGTCATCCACAAAGGATAATGAATATTTGAAACCATCTCTTGCTTTAGAGTGATCGCACTAGCAAGATCACAATACACAATCTCAAGTGGAGCCGTAGCTCTCTTATCTGGCTCTCTACTCTCGTACTTTGACTTTTTACCTCTAACACAAGTCTCGCTATCAAAGCTGTGTTTCCGGTGTTGGTTACTGTCATTCCTTGAACTACTGATTCAAGTTTCAAAACCTGTTGCATATTTTAATTACCGAAAATCCTATGCCACTCTTCCACAGTGTAGGATCGAACCTTTACGTTACCTGCTTCAGCTTTGTTCAGGTAGTACAGTTTACCTTGCTTCACTATTTCAAATGTGGTACCATCTTAAGCTTTTAGCTCTGCTAACCCTGGGTTAAATTCAGTGCTAGCACTTTTTTTCTCTTGCGGCTTATACAGAGCAAATAGCTTGTTTGTATGATGGCATGTACAAAACATTTTCGAGCATTAGTGTATGGGATTTACCACAATATCATGTAGCAATAGGAAAGCTTTGCCTTTTCCCTTTTACACGGCCATTTGTCTTACCATCGTCTGAAAGCTCAATGAAATGTTTTTCTGCCACAAATTTTTCATCAAACCACACAGACTTAGATTTATCAGTCACAATGTGCGCTGTTGCTCCACAGTCAACCAATAATGTGTATTAGCTGGATGGGGTCAGGTTTCATACGTCAGCATAGTCGACACTTACTTTGAAATTCAATGCAAAAGAATGGCCTTGCTCCTGGTAAGAATCATCAGTGTTCGCTGTTTTGACAGATCTTTCTTTCTACACTGGTTTGAAAAGTGTGTGTTCGATTTGCAATGTGCACACCATTTTTCTTTCTTTCTATTCTTGCATTCAAAAAAGCTGCATCCCATTTCATGGCATGCATAACATCGGGCATCTTTAATGGAATTCTCGTTTTCCAACACACTGTTATGGCTGTCCCATTTTGACTTGCCTGAGTGTTTTTCTCTTCTTTCTTGGCCCCTTACGGCTATTTTGAATTCACTTGAGTCATAGCTGGGTCTTTCTGTATCACGATTGTGCTGAAGGTGTTATTCACAGGAGAGAGCCCCTTAAGAATCATAGAAATTAATAGAGAGTCACTGACTGTGTCATGCATTTCTTAAAGGGTTTGGTGCAGTTTCAGCTCTTATTACATAGTCTGTCATACACTCCGCAGAGTCTTTTCTCAGAGAGGTCAGTTCTGTGTAGAGTGAGATTATTCTAGGTTTGCTTTTAACTTGGTAATGATCCTTCAGAATTTTCAATGATTGTCTACCGTTGTCTTTTGCATCACGGATGATGAGAGACAAACTCCGGTCATTGAGGAAGTGCACGAGTTCTCCATATGCTTTGGCATTCGTGTCAGTGTCAGGCTCTCCTTCTGTGCCTCTTGCTTGCAATATGGTATCATGTAGATCTAGGGACTTCATATATCCCATAAATCTCACCTCCCATAGTTCATATTTACTTTTGTCTCCATCAAATAGTAGCCTCTGCCTGGGCTCAGAACCTGTTGAAAATGCAGTAGCCATTATCTGAGATTTATTCATTCTAGTGATGTTCACAGACTGCAGATATATAAATTTTTGTTCAGTCCTTTGTTCTCTGACTTCATGGTGGGTTACACACACACACACACACACACACACACACACTCACACACACACACACACACACACACACACAAATGGCAAAAGTGCACACCAGTTGAGAAAAGAGAAACATCTTATTTGGTACATACAATGGTTACTAGGTGTCACTACCAGACAAACACTATATGACAATGCTTACATCCAACAGACACAGGGATGGACTAAGAGAGATGGACGGACAATAGACGACAGACCATACTATGAGCTCAATTGACTGACAAGTCAGCTGAGTTTACAATTAGGGCTTTTGGTTTGAGCAGAATTGTTTTCCACATATACCACAAGAGTGTCTGAAGTTTATCTGCCGTGATCCTGGGTTAGTTGGGCCCTTTACATTCTCATTCGTTGCGTGCATGAATATATTTCCAAGTAACGAAAATTCTTCATTAAACAATTGCGTTGTCAAGTTTGCACTGTTTGTTGTGGACATAGTTCTATTTGGGATTAAGGACACCTGATTGTAATCCATAGGTGCCATAATCCTACTGATCACAGTATTGTTCAAAAGCACAATTGTTTACATGCTCCAGTCACTATGTGGCCAAACTGTTTGTTTGTTGTGTCTGTAAAAATGCTACTGCTAGAAACACAGAGCAAACCAGAATAACAGCCTGTAAAACTGTTAAAATGCCCCATTTTGGTTGTAAAATAATCTTTCTTTTTCTTGGCCACTTTTTTTGGCTAGTAAACAAGAAAAGTATAGTTTTCTGTCCATATCTCTGTAGATCCAGACCCATTTTTGGTTCCCTGGAGTCTGGGTATATTTATAGTCACTAATGTATCAAAATCTCTGTGATACATGTACTGATTCCACTGAATAACACACTATGACAATATACCATCAAAACAACATGAACTATGACGTCTTGGCAATGGTGGTCGCATCATCAAAACGATGGTCGCATCATGTATTAATACTTAAAATAAATCCATTTTGCACATAAACATGACTATATTTATTTGTCTTCATAAATTAATAGGACTCCTGTACCTCCTCCCTTAACTACTTCACTGCCATATTTTGGCTTGAGTCAATAGCATTCCTTCGCGTGCTGTGACCATGTATACTCATGAATGTCTTCATATAAGAAGCTATTCCAAGATAGCATATTTTATGCACCTAGATATTCGACCTTATGTAATACTTATTTCCCAGAATCCTTGGTGAAGGTCCTTTAATTAGCCTTTGTTTCAGTGGCAATTATGTATTCATGTTTCATTGCACAAACATCAATCAGCCTGATTGACTGCACCCTTTGCCTCCAGGATTCACAATTCTTTTTGGCCTCTTTCTCTTGCAGCTTCTGACCAGCTCAGACGTTTCTCTCCCTGCATTTTGGTTTCAACGGTTCTCAAAATTTCTTGAACTTATTGTGTCTTTTTGTAATTGACTAATTTATTTTGCTGTGTAACTTTGTAGTGTTTGTGTAGGTAAGTGTGTTTTCGTTTTATTATGTCTCCCGGTTAAAGCCGGGGGACATATTGTTTTAGTGCCCGTTTCTTCCGCTTCTTGTTGTTGTTCAGGTTCTTCAACACTTGGTTTCCGTGCGATAAGTCTTGAAGGACTTGACAGAATTTGATGAAACTTGGTAGGATTATGTATCTAGGCAAGACCTAGGTTGGGATTGTATTTGAATGACCTTGAGCGAATTTTCAGGGTCACAGAGTCACTTATGTGAAATTGGTTTCCGTGCGATAAGTCTTGAAAAACTTGATGGAATTTGATGAAACTTGGTAGGATTACGTATCTTGGCAAGACCTAGTTAGGGATTGTATTTGGATGACCTTGAGCGAATTCTCAAGGTTACAGGGTCACTTATGTGAAATTGGTTTCCGTGCAATAAGTCTTGAAGAACTTGATGGAATTTGATGAAATTTGGTAGGATTGTGTATCTTGGCAAGACCTAGGTAGGGATTGTATTTAAATGACCTTGAGTGAATTCTCAAGGTCACAGGGTCACTTATGTGAAATTGGTTTCCGTGCGATAAGTCTTGAAAAACTTGATGGAATTTGATGAAACTTGGTAGGATTACGTATCTTGGCAAGACCTAGGTTGGGATTGTATTTGGATGACCTTGATCGAATTCTCAAGGTCACAGGGTCACTTATGTGAAATTGGTTTCCGTGCGATAAGTCTTGAAAAACTTGATGGAATTTGATGAAACTTGGTAGGATTATGTATCTTGACAAGACCTAGTTGGGATTGTACTTGGATGACCTTGACCTAATTTTCAAGGTCACAGGGTCATTTATGTGAAATTGGTTTCTCTGCAATAAGTCTTGAAGAACTTGATGAAAATTGCTAGAGTAATGTATCTAGGTGAGAGCTAAAATAGGATTGTAATTTTCAAGCAAACTTGATCATTTGTAATTTGTTATCACCTGTAGCTTATTCAGAGACGTAAGTGTTCCACCGGGAGACATTTGATTTTCTTTTGGAAAATCAGTCTGTTCTAGTTTATACTCATTTGATTTACCAAGTTGTCCCAGGTGATAAAGATCTAGGGTTGCCTGATAATGGCTTTTCTTCATGTGGGAGCAGGCCTTCCTTGCATACTGGTCCTTCGTCATAGTTTTATTTGGCAGCTTGAGGACTATTGTGCGAGGACAGGTAGTTATCATATGGAACTGACCCAGTACCAGATCACGTATAAAGCTTAGTGGTAGTACGGCCAACACTCCTTTACAGCGTGCCATTTTGCGCCACAGTTCCATCATTTGGAGCTATTGTCCACAGATTTTAGTGGTTCATGGTGGTAACAAGCTTTGTTCACCACACTTGCAACTTAACACTGTGAGTTCTAGACTAACGAACATGTTGGATCTCCTCATTGATGAGTTTGGGGTTGAGAGGATTGTTGTGTGCAAAGTCTTCCATCACCCCAAAATCAGTTACGTTTCACACATTCAATATGAAAGCATACGAGCCCTGGTTAAAATGTACATGGTGGATACTGCAGCAGGGGTACGTTTCTGGCAGCACAGACAGCTCATGTACACCCCAGAGTCAGTGTTTGCCCATAATGGTGTACATCTTAATGATGAGGGCCTAGAATGCTTTTATAGAAGCATTCATGGTGCCATTATGAGGGGTCTAAATCCCAATGCAGCTGGGTTTTAAATGTATGAATCACATGCCAGTTTTTGGGTGCAAAATGTAAGATGGCAGCGTTCATGTTGACATTGGAGTGAAGGGAGATTCTGTCACATTGTTCTCTAGTTATATTTTTATATACAGTATAGAAATTAAGTAATTGAAGCCAGTTTACATTCCCATCATTTTGTCTAGACAAAACCCACGTTGTATTGACCTATTCACCATTTTGCTGCACTGTGTGCAACATACTGAGTGGTAATGATTGAGACGCTGCTCATAATGGATACAACATATGAGATGTCATCAACTTTGGTATTTCTGTCAGTTTAATCGCCTTGTAAGTGGTGCCTTGTACACGCTTGCCAGTGTGCAGTCATGCTGTGACTGTGATTCCTGTTGACAGTCTCCGGTGCAGCTGTGGAATATACTTACAGCTGGTACTGTTGGCAGTATGGCTTGTGCAGATATCCAATAATTCATGCTTGCCAATATGCAGTTAACCCTGTTAGCAGTGTGGGACATCAAAATAAACATCTTGCAGCATGCTTGCCAGTGTGCAGGTTTGCCACTGTAGTTCATACGAACAGTAAAACATGCTGGCAGTGTGGCATGTGGTCAAGGCTTGCTTCATACTTGCAGTGGGCAGGCTAGGAACCTGTGGCAGTGTGGCTCATAGCATATCCCTGGTCAAAATCTATGCAGGCCATGACAATGGGGCTGGTAAACAGTCATCCTGCAGGCTTTGTGGCATATTGTTTTTCAGGATGTCCACTCTTTAGAATTCTACTGCATGTTTGGCAGTGTGGAGAATGTATCCACATATTTTAGAATTTGAGATCTGTGAGGGATTTGCTTAGCAAGTCAACAGCCTTTAGGTCTGATATCAATTCATCTTTATCATAAATGCAATTTTAAGTATTGATAAGGTTTTTATTTTGGTCAGGATGATGGCTACTACACAGTACACACCTGCTTCATTTTTCTACCTCTGTAGATTACGTAGTACATGTAAATCCACCCCAACTAGGAGTGAGAGAGAGAGAGAGAGAGAGAGAGAGAGAGAGAGAGAGAGAGAGAGAGAGAGAGAGAGAGAGAGAGAGAGAGAGAGAGAGAGAGAGAGAGAGAGAGAGAGAGAGAGAGAGAGAGAGAGAGAGAGAGAGAGAGAGAGCAGCCGCCACCTGTACCAGTCTCACCAAAGACAGGAAGAAACCAGGGGGCACAAAAGCAGTGGGAAGCATCCCCTCCAACGCCCACAGAAGCTGTTTCCTGTGACAAGCATAGACAACGCCCAGTTTGAAGCTCTTGTCACCTTCAAGAAATCATAGCAGACGGCTCTAAGGCACTGTTGGAGGCCCAATCAGGTAAGACTTTTTTCCCGAGCATATATATGATACAGCTAGAGGCCCTCATGGCCCCAGTGGGTTGGACAATGACAGCAATAGTGGGAGTGATCTAGAAGAGACGCAGAAGAAATAAATGCCAGTAAGATACACTCATTCCGTCCCATAACTCAGAGTCCCCCCACCCAACATTCAGTCTTCAAGCTCTTTCCGGTCGTGTTCATCAGAAAATAAAGAAAAAAAAATTGGGATGGAGAATTTATTGATCTTGCTACTCTTTTAAACAGGAAGCAAAGCCTTAGACTTATGACAGAAGCAAGGCCTGGGCAGGAGGTTCCCTCCCTTGTATGGAAGGAGGAGTGGTCAAAGCAGTTGCCCATCAATGAATGGTCTTACGTTTCCACCTCTATTCAGCTGTTTGGTTGTAGAAATTCCCTGACCAGCCCTCTCACTTCTTTAACCATCAGCACCTTGTAAGGAAAATCTACAATGATGGGGGTGATTGGCGTTTTTATGATGAACACTTTCTGAAGACTGATCAAAATGATGTAGCATGGAATGAGGTTGGCTATGTGCTATTCTCCTCTGCTTTGATTTGAGGTACCCGCAGGCAGCCTTTTCAGCCCTAAACTCAAGGGCCCAGACTAAATCTTCAACTCAGAGTCCCCTAGGGTAGCTGCATTCGGTTTCACAGCTGGCCAATACTGCAGTGGCTGTAGATTCAGCCATAGGTGCTTCAAACCTGAAGGGTGGAAGCACCCAGCCATCAAGTGTCGTAAGAAACAGCAAGGTTACAATCATGGGAACAATGCCAAGTCAGGTACTCCCAGGCAAAATTCCAATGCCGTTAATGTGAAAAAGTTGGCTTCATGGCTTGAAGGGTATCCCCCCCCCCCCCAAAAAAAAGTGGATTATCTAATCAATGGCTTTACGTGTGGCTTTTTGTTGGAATATGAAGGTACCTATTGCATTTGAAAATGGGCGTTCCTGCTCAGGTTTTGCCTTGTGTGGGCATCACTATTGACTACTTCAGTCGTTGAAAATGGAGACCAGGCTTCCAGAGGATAAGCTTATCAAAGCACAGGAAATGTTGCTTACCCAAGGAACATCCCCGAGTGTTTGAAAACAAAAAGGCCAGTGGTTGAAGAGTAGTCAAAAATATAAACTGTTAACGGACAACAGATAATGGACCTTGGGATAAGCTCAACTGACTGGCAAATCAGTTGAACTAATATTACCATGCTGAGTATATTTTGTGTCAAGTCTAGTGCAGCTCTGCATGTTTAAAATCCATTTCGTTCAGCTGGCTTGCAGTTGCACTCTGGAAATGTAGCCTTATTTTATCATGCTGTATGAATAAGTTTCACCTAGGCCAGGCTACAATATTTATCTAGTGGATGCAACTCAATGTTACAAAACAAAAATTAATGTGGCTCTAGAATTTGTGTGTGTAGGTGACTTGTGGTTACCTGTAAAAAAGAAGAGTACTAACAGTTATTATACCACATAATTTTCTTCGTACAGACATGTCTACAAAATGGTCTGATAGTGGACTAAGTTTACATTCAACCACCAGGTTTGGTTTTTAATGAGGGAAATTTCAGTCAAAAATCATGCAAGCAGCTTCCATCCTTGTGACTTTGATAATAATCTTGATAAAGTACGTTTCCAGCTTGCTACATGTGCAACTAACATCAAGGAACATATAAATATGGCAAATGGTATTTTAAAAGGTATTTTAAAACAGGATTTGTGTTCTTGCTGTAAAAATTGAAACTCGAAACACTTTGAATGATAGTGTTTGTTAATGTAAAAATATGTAAAAGAACTCATGCTACTTAGAACAATAAAAACCTCTTTCATGGTGAATGCTTCTGAAGACTTAAGATACGTCTATATCATAGGTAACTCGATTGGAATATTCGACTTTATGTAAAACGTGGGCACCCGGTCACAGTCACCAAGTTATACTAATAGCTGCATTAAAAATTAAGATTTATAATTGGCTGCACCAATGTCACATGTGATGCTCTTAACACGTGCACTCGTGCACTTGCCTATTCGTCCAATACACCCATATATATATATATATATATATATATATATATATATATATATATTTACATATGTACTTCAGGTGTGTGTGTGTGCTGGGGGGGTCTCCCATTAGTGACGATACTGGGTATGTGCCCCTCTAGAGGCCCCTTTTCAGCGAAATTTCCCTAACAAAGTTTCAATATTTTGCCGCAGATTCATGAAAAAAGTATTTTTCTCCTTTAGGGCCCAAAATTCCGGAAAATTTCGTAACTATGGTTAAAATTCCCTTTGTGGATCACTTTTCATGCCAATTTGGAACCATATTTTCTACTATTTTGGTAAAAAAAGTCCCTAACAAAGGTATCATTTTTTGTGAAAAAGTGCCCTAAGAAAGGGTGAGTTTTTGCAAGGTCGAGCTGCACACCTCTGCCAAAAATTTGTGGAATTATTCCTTTCGGTACACGTCATGTTAAAAATATACAAAACATGGAAAAGCTATATTGAGCTTGTCATTTGAGCAAAGAAATGCCTGCCTGATATGAAACCTGAAGGTAGCCAACTAAAAAAAACATTAGTTGCTTCCATTAGCATCAAGAGCTTAAAGTTATAGCCAGTATACCTACCACCCTAGCATAGGTGTCATTGCAATTCAGAAATCCATATAATCATGGAGTCATCGGCGAATCTATGATCAGATGAATTGCAGTTTGTGATTCCAGCTTTGACCATTAGCCATGCATATTGCATACAAATGATACTTTCAGTGCTGTATTCATGATATACAGTAGTGATGTCACCTATTCGTTCCTGCTCTGATACACTTTGTACACACATGTATAGGTTATAGGACTGAAGACTGCCCATTCAAGTCAGGGAGATGATTTGAGGCCTGACAAAAGTTCGTAAAGAGTGCACTTGCAATGCATATTTTGGCCTCAAGTTTTGTTCACAGGTAGCTATATTTTGCCGCATCTATTGCACTTAATCCTATAATTTTATATGTTCTGTGAAAAACTGCACATTTATGTAACTTTGGGAGATATTAGAAGACGTTAAGACCCTGGATATATGAAATCTAATTTATTCAAAAAGAGTCCTGCAGATTCTCCCAGGTGTGCCTGCGGTAACTTAAATGAAGATGTATTCCACTACTTTTGTGAATGTCGTTTTTACATCAATCAACGAAACACATTACACAAAATTATTCCTTTTGTACCCTTAACTACTCAAACTTTGCTTTTTGACTCTAAAAGGTGTACTTTACAACAAAATGAAATAATCTTCGACGCTGTACATAACTATATCAAAACAACAGGCAGACTAGGAGCAGTCACATAGGTTGCTACATGCAACATAATTATCTAGCTAAGTACTAATTAATTCGCTGGCGATATATGTGATAAACGAGGACGTACTTCAATCATCTTTCCCTATCTGTGGCGTCTTGTCTCGTTACATTTACTCAAGCTTGTGTGGCAGTGCCACTCTATCTTTAAAACGTGACGTATACCTTAACACTGACTTGCCTGATGTTGTTATCCAGTCTTTTTTCTCTACCTCTCTATGTGCAAGGAGAATTTATATAGGGCTGCGCCCTTTTTACCAGTTACTTTCTTTTTTAAATAAAAATATGTTTAAACCAAAGAGCACACAACCTTATTCAAGAATTGGTCGAATCATAGTTAAATCGAGTTTAATCAGAGCTTTGCGGGAGAGTCTGTATTTGAATCTACACAGAAGGGCAATTTGTTGGCTAGCTTTGATGGTAATACGAGTAATGTGGGCACGCCATGATAAATTGCTACTGAGAGTAATACCAAGATGGGTGTGTGCGTCTGCTGCAGGTATTTCAGAGTCTCCAAGATGAACTGGTGGATGCTGTGGTTTAACAAGTTTGGTTGGAAGTTTGACAGAAAGAGACTTTAAAGCGTTAAGGAAAAGTTGAAATTTTATATACAGTAGAATCGGCTGTCATATTTTTTTTATCAGTGACAACATAGGCCCACCTACCCTGGAAAGTGGGGTGTTCCTTGCCTGCAACGTCACGTAAGTTCCAGCCAACTTTTCCCAGAGTAGGGGATCTTATGCCGTCAATCAGATATTGGGGCTCTCGCGAACACCTTATCCAAGATACTGGACTCGCCTGAACACACACTTAAATGGATTTTATTGGATAAGAAAAATTAACAGTGGATCTTACTCTCGTAAAATTATTACATTCATACACTGGATCTCATGTTTCATTGCCTCCTACGTAACGTCACTGGTTATTGGGCAAATTAAGATAATATTGTTACGACTGCAAAACAACACATACTCTGGCCTAATCATATGTTTGCATTCACGACACATGACTCGTTGCATGCATGCTGAACTTATTACATGACTATTTTTTCTGTCGCTAGCAGCCTCCACTATTGCACAAACTCAGCAGTTATTCCTTACGACATTCCATGTACTAATTTGCTGATAGTGAGATTGTTAACTTTTCACACTAATAAACTCCTCTCATTTCATTCAGCCACACCTTTTCCCTGCTGTACTACCATGCCGTTATCAAAGTGATTAGTCTTTCAGGGGTGAAAAGATTATCTTGAAAGTAAGAGTCCAATTGTGTATCAAAGAAAATGTTTTGCTGTCAAAATTTTCCAGGACTCCTTTTCCCTCATACGTAATTAGGACTCGCTCCCGATAAAATTTTAATCTACTCACCATTTCTTATCGCATGCTTCATTCTGTTTTTCTCGTGGTGTGGAAAAATTAGCATCTGATAGATATCAGGACCAAAGTTAATGTTTTTGATTGCCTTTAGCGATCTTATTCACGCCCTTTTTATGAATACCTGCAGTCACGAGATTGGTATGCTCGCAGTTTGACACATATACTCGCAGTCACCAGATGAACATGTTTACTTTTTGATACAACTGTACCCTGAAAACGATTAAGGACAATATAAGTATCAGTACACATGGTCACCAGACTGCATATTGCCCTCTGATGTTCCATAACTAGAACAACATAAGTTATCATTGTCACACAACAAAGCATTATTTTCAGTCTGAAGAAATTTTTTTAATGGACACTGAAAGGTCACGCCATGACCTCGTTCAAGAACTATAATTTATCACATGATGCCTCTGTTCATGTAAACAGGACCGTTTACATAAAAAATACGATTGCTCTACGTTTATTTCCAGTAAGTGCCTTCCTGCATGAATGTCACTGTGTACCATGGTAGTTTTACATTCGCAAAATTATCAATTCTCAACTCGTTTACCAACAGGTATGAAAACAAAAATTGAGCAATAACATAAAGTTATACAGCTTTTAATGAACTATTCTACCAGACTAACAATGAAATTAAAATTTTATATATTTGTACAACAGACCGACAGCTGACTTGCAACTACTTTCACAAAGTATTTAATAATACTATCAAACTGCACCATTGCTTATGGAGACTAAATCTCTCCTATACGTTTCGTTTGTTTGGGCCTGACTGACAAATGTCTACAAATTGATTTGAGGCTGATTTAAGTTTATGAAATAACTAGTTTATGCAACGGACTGACTACCGACCTGTCATCCAGACTATATGAAATGATAAAACATTGCATGTTTTCCATTCTGGCCAGACCGATTTATTGAAACAAAAAGGCTTTGAGAACAACCTGTGCTCAGCTAACGTAATCATTTACATCCTCACCAACTTTGGATTCCATCTTCGAAGCAATTTGTTAAGAACAGATACAGGCATTGACAATGGCATTGCTTTATTGCAATTCTATGCTGTAGCATGTCCCTCGCACATCAATACAGCACTCAAAAAATTCAAGAATGCAAAAGCAGTGAACCACGTACGGTATATCCATCTAAGAAGATTTTGCCTAATAGTAATAATGCATACATTCTTAGGGATCATCAAATAATTTTGAAATTCATTACATATCAGGAAATCATGATGGAATGGTCATCTTGTCCATTCTATGGCCACTTCCTGATTAGTAATGTAAAATTAGGTCTATGTTTAGGTTAGCAGTATCCGTACACTCAGTTTAGTGTTCTGTCAAGATGAGCTCAGTTGAGCTCAGCTTTGATCTTTTCATCTTAGCTCCGTTCAAGCAGCAGGCAAACTTGTTGTTTGCGATTTACTTTGAGGTCAATAATTCCAGGCTAGATGATCACGGCAGTTCATACAACATGCTTTGAAAAACCATTTTCCCGCAATGAAAAAATAGAATAATGCACTAAAAATCTGAAGCATACATATGAATGTAAGTGGTAGTTATCCAACTAAAGGTACATCTCGCCAAGTTTGAAGTAGATCTGGACAGCGGTATTGATATAAACTATATATACTTACATGTAGTAATATCCCCATACCATCCATGCTAATATGTAAACTTACCGATCATCACGTGATTTGGATAATTTGCTAAAGCTTGAGAAAACGACCATAGGATCACCTAGTTGGACAATCCTCCAGGAGACCGAGTCAATATTATTGCCATAATTTTAAAAGAATCTATCGTGAAATTTTGCAGAAGTAAAAAATCCCTACCAAACATAAAAAAAGGATTATAAGGAGTGACAGAGAACAGACCTTTGCTCAACTGTAGGATGTTTGTTCTGTTCTGACATGCGCACTCTAGGTGTAAGGTTCAGTTGTAAAAATAACAAGGTGCCACGTATGTGAGTCTAATGTGGCTTCTTATCATGATGAGTTTCTTTCACTGGAATATTTTATGAAAAGCAAATTTGAAATTTGAATTGTATGAAGGGTGTCGACTGGGCTTCAAAACGGCACGATTGTACGTGGTGGTTTTGGTGAAGTCTTGTCCTCTGGGATGCCCCAGGCGTGGTCTTTTTTTGTCATGTCCGAGTGTGTGGAGTTACTCTGTGTTCATATTTGGAATTTTCATGGAGTGGTTCCTTCAAATAATAATTTCGGAGCTACATTTATCTTGCACTTATATTGCAATGGAAACATTCTTTCGAATGTGAATGCAGGGGCTTCATTTGTTGTTTCCCATATATTTATTTCACTGGTAATGCCCTTCAATAATAATGTTGGGACTTCAATTTTTAACTCTTATATTTCAGCAGAAACGCTCCTTTAAATACTACCGGTGCTGTAATTAGAACTACAAGAAACCCAATTTGCTATACTTGAGCTTATACTTCATGGCTTTTGACTGTAGCTGTAAGTTTGATATTGACATATTTGTGCTAGCTGCCTGTCCATGTGTGTATAAGAAAAAATTTATAGTTTAATATTGTCAAGTTTAGGACTTCCTTTTTTGGTGCGACTAAAAACATTGTGCTGCAATGCCTTAAGACGAAATCATCGACATGAAACTATTGAACAAATGTTTGGTACAGCTGTTACCCAAATTTTTTTACGTTTTGTCTCTTCATGTATCGTGCATATCATAAATTCTCTGGGTTAGGAAAGGTTAGCCACAGCGGCCCTCGATCTCTTTTAAGAGCTGTGCTATCTTTCATGATTTTAAATTTATTTTATTCCTGAAAGTAAGCAGGCAAGGCATTTACACATATTTGACTTTAATCGCCATTTTGATGGTGACTTACACTCAGTTCTTCGATAATATAAAAAGACAATATCAGTCATAGCATGCTCGCCGTGGTACATGGGATTTAGCAACTGAAAGATAGCAAAGCAAGCTGTGCACCACGGAGCCAAAAGGGCTGAGCGGCACGCAGTTTGCCGAGGTTGCAAAATATCGTGTACCACGATCGTTCATGCCATGACGATTTTATTTCACATTAAAGTATTGTGAGACATTAATGGTTTTAAAATGCCCGATCTTCGTAGTCTATTTTAAATGAAATCGAGGCTATCGTGGTACAAATTTTTAAGATCCGCTAACCGAGGTATTCGAATTTCGTATACCACAACACAGCGCCTGGGCCCGCCTTCTTTGGTACACAAAATTTGGAAAACAACCTTTATCTAATCAGTGCACACTATTTGCCTTTCATATGAGACAATTGACTTAATAATAATTCACCAAGATCAGTGTAAAATATAAAGCTTTGGTCGTGGAATTGAGGGTGGTCCTAACATCTATCTTCGTATCCTGTCTGCTGTAACTATCGTACTTCCAGGTTTGAGGTCCTTTCATTTAGGCTACTCGAAGAATAGTTTTTATCACAGACGAGTATTATATTACTTTTGTGTTGTACATTAATCAGAAAATTGTGTCTGTTTTGGCTTACGCTTTCTGAAAATTGATGTGCTTCGCGTTTGCCACTTTACTGATCTGTGTTTCTGGATAAAGAATCTTGGAGATCGCCAAAGCAGCAGGCGCTGACATGACGGAGGCGGTGACTAGGTGACTCGCTGGAATCTGGTAAACAAGAAAAAGCTACGTTACCCAATATCTTCGATTAAACCTGAAAACGCAACAAACGCTTGCCTCCGTCTTGCAAAACCACAAAAATATCACATTTTAGTTCCATCCTAAAAGGATCGAAATAGTTATATTTTACATGATAACAGAAAATATTATTGTTGGTGTATTCTTGATCCTGCCAACGCATTCATTGGTTGGTTTAACCAATTTATTAACAAAACCAGTTAATATTTTATACATATCGAATTGAAGTAATCTCCGTAAAATGTAGAGTCGATTTTGTATGGTCGTCTGGCCCGTGGTATTTTCCAGAAGAAGGAGGTTAAGTAATCAAATTTAAAGTGCAAGTACTGTGACACAAAAGACCATTTATATTTTGTCAAAAGTGATGAAAAATCGAACATTATGAAAATTCTGTGTCAGTGACATCCAGAGACCAATCTTTATGGATGATATCGCTTATTCTCTAGTATCTGTACTTGCAGATTGAAGTACATACGACAGTGTTATACTGAGACAACGATGAGGTCAGATAAGTACGAGTCACTTGAACTGATAAAATCCACAGAAATAAGTGGGAAGAAACCACTGCGGTCAATTTGAACAATTGACCGATTGGCGCCTATGTGTCTCATACTGGTGACTTCCTTATACTCACTTTGTTTACAGGCTATCTCGTTCATTTATTTTTTTTGATTTCTAAAAAAAAAACCCAAAGGCCCCCAAAAAGTCCAAACAAACAAACAAACAAACAAGCAAACAAACAAACAAAACCATCAAGGAATGAGAGCAGCAACACATATCACATTGCTTTCTTAGAGATCGAGTCTACATACATTCCTACCAAGCTTGAAGAAATTACGGTGTGTGGTTTTAAAGAAGTAAAAAATTACCACTACCTCCCCAAGATTCATCAATTAAAATCCAACGGTGACGTCACTATTGTTGTATCTCGTCATTTTTGTCCAGGACTAATTGCAGTGAGCATACCACATTTTTATCAAATGAAATTGTTCACTTTAGACGAATTGCCTTTGAAACATTTCGTGAAAGCAAATAGTGGATTTTACGTCGGTTAATCACCTCGGAACAACGCCATCCTTTGAAAATAATGCGCCTCTGCTTTACGCCCTGGGCGTCATTTTTTTCTACGAATGACGCGTTCCTCGGTAATTAACCTATACATAATCGCAGTGTCGCCTGTAGACCTAAGTGGAGACTGATTCAAGGTACAAGCCACCAGGTCTGAAACGTATCTGGTCAACTGTTTTTGAGAAAACCGTACAAACAGGTGCGTTAATTGATCTAAAAAATCTCTAAAAATGTCAGAAAATATCTCCATTGCCACCTGGTGAAGAAACCTAGTATAGAGGAGTGGGGGAGGGGTTAAGAAACATTCTTAACAAATTTGAAGCACATGCACGGAAAAATTTGGAGAAGTGCAAAATTATTTTTAAAAAACGCGAAAAACTACACAAGAATTTGAAGAAAAAAAACCAACACACACAGCGGCAATTATTGAACAAATCAATGTCTACGGGAACTCAGAAGTATTTCTTCACAATTTGGATGCACTGAAACGTAACCAACTGATTACCCCTGGCAGAGGGCAAAGAGGCATCCAAGGTACATTCTCACCATATATGAACACAGTCTGATCGACTCTTTTTGAGAGAATCTCAACTGCGCGCCTGCGTACAATGACCCAATGGATATGGTCCATGTTACCATTCACTCCGACCAAGGAGTCTATAATATAGACTCCTTGCTCCGACCGATCAACAAGTGCAGCTGAAAGTTCAAAGGAACAAATCCGTTACGCCTATTAATTCCATCAGACAAAGGTGCCCACTGAAGTTCACATGGTCCATTAAAATAGGCTTAACATTGACATATTTGTCATAAATTACATTTTACTTACGCCGAAAGATATGTACAAGGCCATGACGGCTCCCGACACAGTGGAAAAGCCACAACTTAAAACTGAGTGAAGCTCCGAACGTGTCATCTCTTGCAGAAGTGAGCCTATTGTCAGAACAGACTCTGTCTGAAATACAGATCATTATCCGTGAGAGAGAGAGAGAGAGAGAGAGAGAGAGAGAGAGAGAGAGAGAGAGAGAGAGAGAGAGAGAGAGAGAGAGAGAGAGAGAGAAGTGGGAGAGAGAGAGAGCTTGAGAACAGCCCGTGCAAACTTGTTTTGAAAAGAATAAACGTTTAAAACAAGTAAAGAGAAATAAAAATCATACGTGCATATACACCATCACATACATACATACATACATACATACATACATACATACGTACGTACGCACATTTATCTTAAATATATTTTTTCATAGCCAAATAATTATCAAATGGATAATTTATAGTACATGTTAGAGGGACGGACTGTGTTTCACAACATAAATTTCGCGAACACGATTGTTGCTGTAGACTCGGTCTCTTGAGAATGGCTGCTTTAAGGAAATATATGTGGAGCAACTGTGTCTGTAAACTGTGTCGGTTAGCTGGCAGCTAAACGTGTAAAAGTGAGAGTCACGTCCTTACAGGCCCGAGGAAAATATTCGCTGCAGCAATGAAAGATTCCACAGCTCCTGTACCCATAAGAAATTGTATGACTCGACCAATCATTAGAATGGCGACTTGAATGATGCCGAAATAGCGAAGGACGGAAATGACGCTACTGAAGAATATAGCCACCGGCATAGACTGAAAGAGGTCAACGACAAACAATTTACTTTTCTCTTCTGAATCAATGGGAATATTGTAATTTACAGGTCAATGACAAACAATTTACTTTTCCTTCAAATTACTCAGTGATTTTTCTTTCATACACACAGCTTATTCCAGTCAAATTTTATAACTGACTCTTTCAGGTACGATATTGTGTAACGTGGCATTCAGGTTTCGATGAATTATGATTTCATGTATTGACAGTATAACGCGTTCAATTTCGTGCTGGACGCTATCCTATTTAGAATGAAATTATAGTTGAAACAAAGACTTCTGCCGCATTTGGGGAAGCGACAAGAGTAATCCACGATGGAATATAATGTTGTGTGATGTTCGTCTTTTGAGAGGTTCTGTCAAAAAAAACAAAAACAAAAAAACTCATCACACTGAGATTTTTCCAGTAGGCCAGCCCCTCCTCACGGTTGAACACCACGTCATCTGGCTGATACCGTGAGGGCTTGCCTTACTAGCGGAAGGTACAAAATTGGAAGCATGAAGTCCAAACAAGAATTTTCCGACAAATCACGACTGACAGGCCACGTTGCACGTTAGTGAAATCCAAAAATTTTGTGCTATTTTTGACAGCATCATTTTCCCACCTGCATAACCACAAAGTGATCCATGTAAGATTCACCAAAAACGAATTTTGCACCATTATTTGTATAACTGAGGAATTTGGACACTTGGTTTCCCAGCCAGTTGAATGCGACGTAGCCTGGTCGCCACCTCAGGATCAAAAGTCCCAACACCAGCTGTGAAGTGACGCCTGCTATCACAACCTGCCAAGGCACCTGATGAAATGCATATACAATTGGATAAAGACAACGTGTTTCATTTGCAGGTGTAAATTAGCGCGGATATATGAAGAACAAATGGTAAGAGTGTCTATTCTCTGTTCTCACCAGTTCGTTGTTGTGACACGTGAAGTGCTCAAGCACCTCTTTTGGAGTACTTTCGAACTTTCAAATGTTGCAGCTGCACCATATTAGTGACAGTAATTGTACTTATTAAAACGATGATAACGACAGTTACATAGATTACATTTGTCACAACTACATGCAACTTGTATAACTTGTTTATGGCAGCATATGAGATCAACATTCGGCAACGATGATAATGAGAAAGTTGCATAGATTACTTACATCCAATTAAATGTACGGTATAACTCGTTTATGGCAGAATATGAGATCAACGTTCGTAAACAAGGATAATGAGAGAGTTACATAGATTACTTATGGCACAACTACATGTATGGTATAACTTATTATAACAGCTTATCAGACACACCTCCGTCATCTTCCTCCGTCGCAAGAAGTTGAATTTTTGCATTATGATACAAAATTTCAACTACCCTGCGGTTATTAATAGCAGAGCTGCAAACTGAGATGGAGCATCACCTAAAAGATCAACCTAGGCTGACAGTGGATAGATGTATTGTATATATCCACGATTCATCTTCCTATTGATCACTTCAACGTTGGGATATAGTAACCCATGAACACCCCGCAATTTCAACCAGTGCTTTTATCCTTCACTTTTTTATGACACGTATTAAAGAATATCCCCCACACTATACAACTCTAGTACTATTGGATGGAAAAGACCACATTTTTATACCTCTATGTAATTTACTTTACACTGTCAAGATTTCTCACCCTCAATGGGGGCATTGGTTTAGTTCTCGCCCTCACACCGGCCAAATGAATTGTTCTTCCATAGTTATCCAGCCGTCAAACGTTATATTTAGCGTGCAGAAGTAAAGTTGTCACCGTTAAACGTTAAAATTGCGGCTAAACGTGAACTTTTTATGTCACCTTTCACCGCTGTACATTAAATTGACCCATAAAGTTGAAAACGAGGAAGGTGACATGAAAACGCTAAAACTTAAATGACATGGTATCACTATAAACGATGGGATTAATGCCGATATGCTTTAAAACTTAACAAGTACTTCTTGGAATGTCACCACTAATTTCTTATGGTTAATTTAACTTTTGATATATTGGTAAAGTTTCAACTTGCCATTACGATATTACCAAAATATGTGTATATACATGTAGACGAACAAATCATACATGTAATACATACATACATACAAACATACATACATACATACAAACATACATACATACATACATACATGAATAAATACACACACATATACATACATACATACAAACATGCATGCGTGCATGCATACAAACATACATACATACATACATACATACATACATACATACATACATACATACATACATACATACATACATACATACATACATACATACATACATGCGTCAGACCGTGTCATAAAAAGTGAAGGATAAAAGCACTGGTTGAAATTGCGGGGTGTTCATGGGTTATTATATCCCAACGTTGAAGTGATCAATAGGAAGATGAATCGTGGTTATATACAATAAATCTATCCACTGTCAGCCTAGGTTGATCTTTTAGGTGATGCTTCCAATGGTCGAAGTCTTGGCGCGGTATACAAACATGTACACAAATTGTATAACCTCCAAAGATTTTTTTGATATATGTTTATGTCTCGAAGCTTTAGACAGTTGCTCCGGTAATCTAGAAATCATAACAATTTACCACAAATTTTGTGTAAAAATCCACGCACACACACACACACACACACACACACGTGTGTGTGTGTGTGTCTGTGTGTGTGTTCTTTGCGGCTCTGTGCTCACAGAATACAAATTATGCATATTTTTGCGCAGAAAGAGAAAAATTCCCCAAAAAGTAAAGACAAAAAAAATCTCTGCAAAAAACCAAAAACCAAAAAGACCCCCCCCAAAAACCCCCAAAAGGAAGGAAAAAAAATCAAATGGTCGATGTGCCACATGTTGACCAAATGGAAGAAAATCATCTTGTAACTTGTGAAGAGAACAGCACAATGCGTCAAATGTGTTATTTACATCTTATCATTAAAGACGGTTTGACAAGTTTTAACATGTCAAAACCATTGTAGTTCAAGGTAAGAGATAAAATATTAACCGATGTAGTCTGGGTGAGCAAAAAATCGAGGTTTCAGCCTGCTTTGTAAATGGTGCTTTGAAATGTGGCATCTAATTGCATGAAAAATATATTGGCAAAACACGGAAAAAATACAAAATAAACTTTGCCTGTCAGTTTACCTTTTATCTTTCTCAAATGCTGCACATGGGACTTAATTGTGAGTTTAACGTATAGCGGCAAGATACTCTTGTTGGTTAAAAGAATAGCGTATTTAACGTTCAGCGATGGGTGCGAATTTTAACGGACATCAGCCATTTTAACGGATAACCATCTCTAAACATCTAAAAAAGTTGAATTTAATGTGTGGCGGCGATTTAACGTTTGAAAGCTGTACAGTCCCTTCCTATCCTGAATGTGGAGCTTTGTACGAGGTACTTAATCCATAGTATCCAAATATGTCATTAGGGTATATATTGCCTTGACTGGCATGGTTTTCATTCTTAAATGATACCTTGAACGCAAAGGGGTCCTTTGAACGGATGAGTACTTCTGTTTTCGCATGCATACTTTTCTTTACCTTCGACGGATTTGTCGACAGTATGAATGCTAACAGGATGATGATGAGCAAGCCTGCCGCAGAAATTAGATGCCGAGGTCTGGAAGAACTGTCCACCACGATGAAGATCAGTACTCCGATCAGAACACACCCGTGCAATGCACTATTGTATAATGGGAAACAATTTTACTCCAGAAACCAAATCAAACGTACATATATACTCGATTGACTGACACATATTATCATTGCAAATACTAAAAAAACTTTCTCAACGGCCAAAACGCAATATATATATATATGTATATTACCAGGTCTGCATATTAATGTAAACAAAGTGAATGAGCCGCCATGGTGTACAACATGCATTTAAGTGTAATATGATGTAATCCAAGAAAACATTAGCACCACAAGCTGCTAACAAAATAATAATGTGTAACACCCTCAAGATATGACATAATGTTAGCACAAAACACCACCAGGTGAGTGCCATAAAATCTTTCAAAGAAATCAATAAACTGAAATTCAAATAAGTTTATTTGCCATAACAGTTACACATCCCATTGTGCACGGTCACTACTGACAAAAGAATTCAATGTTAATTTTTGGTACAGGCAAGAGTGTTAGATGAATAAATATATCAGGACGACCCCAAGTAATGATTTGCAGAACCCACTATCATTGCGGCCTGCTAAAGGTAGTTTTAACTGAGAGTACACAAGGACTTAACAGTACAAAGGTACAAAACACTGTGGGGGCATACAAAAGTGAAGACAAAATGTAAGTACATATGGATCAACATCAACAATCTTATTGATCACCTATTATAGATGTAAAAATTTCAAATGATCCAAATTTCCGAACATTGAATACCGAAAAACGATTTTATGTATTTAGAGAAACCGTTGAATCAAATAAGAGTCAAATAGGAGACAAATTTAATGCCTTTTTAAAGGCATTGGCCCAACACTGGCAGTCAACACTCTTTCGAAAGTTTTTAAAAAAGGTGGTCTATCGTCAACTGTATGACCATTTTGCTACACACCATATTTTTTACAGAAGTCAACATGGCTTCAAACAGCTTCATAGTACTGAAACAGCCACTTTAGAATTTGTTGATAGAATATATAAGATTCTTGATAAAGGAGAAATACCCCTAACAATCTTTCTAGACCTATCTAAAGCTTTCGATACTTTGGATCACGAAATTCTCTTAAACAAATTAAAATATTATGGTGTTTCTGAGACACCTCTAAAATGGTTTAAAAGCTACTTGACCAATAGAACCCAATATGTTCAGCTAGATGACGTTCATTCCAAGCCACTACGTGTCATAATCGGTGTCCCACAAGGATCTATCGTTGGGCCACTTCTTTTCATAATCTATGTTAATGATCTTAACCAGCTACCCAAAACTTTGAGTCAATACTCTATGCTGATAGCACAACTCTCATAAATTCACTTTGTACTTTCAAGTTTGGACCTCCGTCAAACAACAGGTATATCTCAAACAACATAAACTCCGAACTTAATAAAGTATATCAATGGCTTGCTGCAAACAAATCATATCTAAATATACCAAAAACCAAATATGTGCTTTTTTTTTCTTCAACGTAGGTTAAACATGAATATTAATCTAAAAATAAAAGACACACTATTAGAAAAAAAACAGGTGAGTTTGATTTCCTAGGGCTGATAATCAATGAAAAATTAAATTGGAATGACCATATAAATAAGATTGCTAATAAACTGCTCGCATTGTAAGAATACTTAAAAGGCTACATCATCTGCTTCCTAGAATTACACTACTTTTAATTTACAATTCTCTGTTTCTACCACATATTAATTACTCTATGTTGGCTTGGGGTTGTTCCTATGATCGCATATTTAAACTTCAGAAATCAGCTATTCGTTTAATATGTTCTACACATTATTATGCACATATTAAGCCCTTATGTAAGGACCTAAAGGTTTTAAAAAAGCCCGACTTATTTAAACTTAAAGCTTTAAAATTTTACTATAGATATATAAAAAACGAATCACCTGGCTACTTTAATAACATGTTCTCAGCCTTACCTGTTACTCATCCATAATCCACGAGATATCGCAATACTGCTCACTATGCCCCCCCCCCCCCAAACATGTATCCACCGAAAAGTGCATTCGGCACTATATCCCCAAATTACTCTCTGATACATCCTTACACATAACAGGAAAAATTCACACACACTCCTTCTTTGGATTCTTTAGATATGTTAGAACATATTATATAAACCAATATTCTGAAAGTTGCTCCATTGTTGATTGCTTCGTCTGTAATAACACTTCATAATCATTTCTGAAATCTTGAATATAAAAGCCGGAGTTTCTTTGTCTTTGATTCTCTTTGTAATGGACAGAACCTTTGTTGAAACATATAAGGCAACTTTTCCTAGGTGGCCGTTGCGGAAACGGAAGTTTACCATCCTTAGCGGGTCATCCTGACTACAATTTTTGTGTGGTAATTCCATTCTCACTATTATCTATCTTGTTTTTGTTATATATGTTTTTGCGCAATTACCAAAATGTGTACAGTATATTCACTTCTATGTTGATTAAAATGAATCTGAATATGAATCTGTTGCATAACTGGGTATAGATTATGCCTTTTATACAATGCTGGATTTCATTTAGTACATTTGGCAAGTAGAACCGAATAGAAAATTTGTTGGTATTTCTAGCAGGAATTGCCTGACGAAGATCATCATTGTAGCATGTGGTATAAGGATGTGGATCGGGTCGGGCGACAGAGATATTCATAAAATATTACAAAAATTCGTTGTGAATACATCTAAAATAAAATTTTAAAGCTCTGACTTTCACAGTGTCACTAATCTTTAATGTGTTCAGTCTTTTAAATTGTGGTTTGGTGCGAGCAAACAAATTTGGCAGTATAAGTGAAACGAACGGCCTTTTTTGAATCAAGATAATGCGATCAGACGAAAAAACTCACGCAAGTGGGGAAAGAAAGTACCTGTTGAAAATAGAAGATATAAAATAGACCCACAACTGAGAGAAAAAGAGGGTTAGAAATAGAGCATGAAGATATGCCAGGAAAACCAAGCACCCAGAAAGTGAAATAGAGGAAGCTAAGAGACAATATGTGGAATGTATGAAACATGTAGCAGATATGAAAGCGGAAAGAAGAGCTATTAAGAATGAACAGATGAGTAAAAGAAATAATGGAAAATGGAAGAAAAGGGTCGACTATCTTTTGGAAACAGTTTAACAGAGAGAGAGAGAGAGAGAGAGAGAGAGAGAGAGAGAGAGAGAGAGAGAGAGAGAGAGAGAGAGAGAGAGAGAGAGAGAGAGAGAGAGAGACTTGAGAAATCTCAGATAGTGGAAAGAGAACAGATAAAAGGGAGGGCATACATGAACACTCGGATGAAATCAATATCTAAAATGGCGCCAAGAAACAGTACCAGCACGTAAATTCGAAGACAAACAGGGTGGATGGGATCCTTAGTTGTGCAATAGAATCAGTAGCATTAAGTCAAGATAGCTACAGTGTGGACGAGGTCATGCAAAGCTCCAGGAACAGATGATATTTTGAGTGACTTTATGAAAAAGACAGTGTACAGAAGTTTTTCAATAGAATTATTGAAAAAACAAGTTTCTACGGAGTTGAATAGGCTTGGGATATCATATATTCCGAAAAAGGGTTAGGTGACCAACTGGACAAGTGTAGGGGTATTGCTGTTGCATCTAATTTGAGCAAAATGTGTAGTCGGGAGATGTACCGGAGAATGAGCAGAACAGTTGAAAGGGATGCACTTCTGTAGAAATTCAGAATGGTTCTAGACCAGGAAGACGGATAGGCGGTCAAATATTATCAATGATTTATGTTTTGAAATTTGCAAGCCAAGGCAGAGAAAAGTTTTCATTTTTCTTCATGTGAAAAAGGCATATGATAAGGTGGAAAAACATAGTGGGTTAGGAATCGGAGGCAATTTTCTGGAAAGAGTGACAGCTCTGTACAAGGATGTAGATGGCACAGTTTTGCAGGGACACGAAGTAGTAGAATATGCACAATTGAATAGGTTTCGAACGGGGTTGTGTGCTTTTCTCGATTTTGTTTGCTCCATACATTAAGGACTTAGGTGAACAGCTACTGGATTAACAAAAGGGAGTAACAAAAAGACACCTAAAAATTCATATTCCTTTTTTTTCATATGACATTTGTTCTCATTGCCAAGTCTAAATAGAACTGCAGGATATGTTAAACATTGAAAATGGATTCTGGGATCAGCACCTTGTACAACAACAGAAGCAATCGTAGGGGACTTAGGATGTAATAGTACAGCAGAGAGAATTGCCAAAGCCAAGTTGAACTACAAGGGATATTTACAATCAGTAAGCAAGGACCAGTGGTGCAAGAAAATATATAATGAAGCTGTTACAGAACAAACAAGATGGGTCATGGATTAGTTAGCAGAAAGGTATGAATTTATAGATTATGATGAGGTTGAAGATTGAAAAACACATAGGGGTAGATAGTAACAGAGGAATGGAGCAAAGACTGAAAAAACGAGTGAGAAAAAACTACACTAAATGAATACAAGGTTATACAGAAACCAAAGAAAAGTATATGGTGGGATGGAGGGAAGGTATCATAACCGTAAAGGCTTAGAGGAAATTCGGCGCCTAGGATAAGAAAAGTGTGTGACATGGATCTTAGATTTGACAGGGGGTTTACCAGGAGGAAATAATGGAGTCAGAACTGAGCAGGGCTTCCTGGTAGGATGCTGGGAGGAAAGCCATGGGCTGTTAGAATAAGAAAAGATTGAGTTAACTAGAGTGACAGGTTTTTGAAAAAATAAAAGATAAGAAAGAAAAGCTGGTGGCCTTTATCAGGCCTCTCATGACTGTGCACATAGCATGAGAAACCCTAGTGCATTAGGGGCGGGAAAGGATATGAGGGAAAGTGTCTTTTTTGGGGGGGGGGGCAACTGCATTGAATATGATACTGGACTGCGGCAAATAAGCGGAGTGTTTCGGGGGAGTGCCACTGCATTATTATTATTATTATTATTATTATTATTATTATTATTATTATTATTATTATCATTATTATTATTATTATTATTATTATTATTATTATTATTTATTATTTTTTTTTTTTAGGAAGCAATAATTGACATGAGGTGAAAAGAGGGATTTCAGAATTAGCATAAGCTGCTTCGGGAGGAGAAAACTGTGTAGCCTTTTTTAATATGCCAATCAATTTGACAGTTTAGTCAAACATTTACATATATGACTCTTGCCATTGAGATTCTCATTAACTGCCAATCCTAAGGAAACAAATACGTTTGCTCTGTCATTGGACATGTTGGTGATTTGAACATTTATGTGAAAGACTATTGTTTCTTTGAGAATAATGACAGATCACAAATTTGGTCTTAGAAACATTTAAAGATAATTATGTGCGGAGAGTCAATCATTTCTTATTTTTAGTTCATGGTTTAAAATATCAGAAGTGTTTTCATCATTTTTAGTATCATTGCGTTAAAGATGCACATGGAGTTTACTAGAGCGATGTCTTCCGTGTATAGCACAGACCCGAATTCGGGTGCCGCCATCTTTAAGTCATTTACATATATGATAAACAGGAGTGGTCTGAGGATTGATCCTTGTAGAAAGCTTGGTTAAATGGGTAATAGTTTAGAACTGATTTCATCGTACTGCACATATTGGGGGTCTGTTAAATAACCTTCGAACCAATTTTAAGCTGTACCATTGACTTCGTAATAATTCATTCGTTTGTGAAAAAGAATCTTATGGTCTAACTAGGTAAATCTAGATGAACGCTCATAAACATTTCACTGGAGCCCAGTAGTTTGAAAATTCTGTCTACATGTCCCAGAGCAGCGGTCTATATAGAATGTAATTTTTAAATTCATGCTGACTTCCATCAAATAGACTGTGTGAGAAGAGGAATGAATAGAGTTGCTGGAAGACAACTTTTTCTTTTTTTTTTTTTCTTGAGAGGCAGGGGAAACAGTCGCTCTATAGTTATTAAGTAGGCATTTACAATCTTTTTTGAAAACAGGTAAAACTTCAGAGATGTTTAATTTATCTGGGAGTATCCCAGTGTTGAGTCACTGATTAAGGGTCAAAGTGAAGTGATCATATATGATTCCCTTGATTTTTTTTTCAATAAAGCAAACAAAGTTAGCATCTGTCTGTATACTGATAATTTTGATCTGAAATATAAGAGAATGTAATATACTTACCATCGGCTATATCTCCTAATTTTGGTTGTCGCTTTGATTATTTGTTGAGTGTTAGATGAGATGCACTCCCATGATCTTGCTTTCATCAAAAGGAAAACGCAATAAACCACTGCCAACAGAGTCAGAACGAACAAAGCAATATTTTTTTGAAAGTTAAAATATATTGCATACCCGAAATAGGCGGCGTATGAAATAATTAAAACGGCACAAAGACATATGGCTGCTTTGTTCTTGTGTTTTGCAACCATTTTCCCACAAACTGTCAAATACCCTTGCGTGTTGTCGTCAACAGCAGAGTCGTCAACTTGATACCGTCTGTTTTCAGCTGTAATTTCTGCATGCCTGTCGCCAGCATGACGTACCTCTGGAAGGTACACTCCTTTCCTTTTCCACATTCTGAAAAGAATACAAGAGGACAGTGACTGTCCTGTGCTCAGCTGAACGTATACGTAAAGACTAAGGTGGCCCTGGAACCTTGGGGACTAGGTCAAGGTGATCCATGAGCATTTAACTTGGTCCTTACAAACGACCACCATCATGTAAAATATGGACGTTTTATCTCAAAGAGGTATCGAAAAGGCGATTGAACATGGTTGTACCAAACATACATGTGTATCTAGAAACCAATTTTATAAAGTATCCAAAGCCACATAAATGTATAGGCTTAACTAAATAAGACAAAAAACCCCGTCAGTTTACATCTTTCCCTTGCTCATGATTTTGGTAACGCGACTCCAGCAAACAATATAAGCATTACCAAATTGAATGTTTTGAAGTATATCAACTGTCAAGGCCAAACCAACCCGCACGAGAAACAAGTACCACCTTTGGCTGAAAAATCGGAATAGAAAAGCTTTTTAATTAAAATTTACCATTGGTATGAAGTTTGCTTTGAATGTAAAAACTGAACAAGATCTTGTATATACAGCATCGTGGCCGTATTTTATGTTTGATATTTGGATTGATCCGTTTCGTAATTGTGATGACGACGATGCGTGCAACAAGAATGTTTTTTAACATAAATATGTTCTACAAATACGTTAAGAGACTCTCTGAGTACTATGTCTTTAAACGTAATGTATTTTAAGATTCGGAACATTAGAATGACCTTAAACTGTGCCCAGGTAACCTTCATGTCGTGGGTCTTTGAATATTGAAATCTCCAAATATTTTCAATCAATTATCAAAGTATATCTAGAAGTAACATCTATATTATGAGTTTCAAGATATTATATATAAATAAGTAAACATGGAGTACATGCATACACAAGGCATTGCAAGTATATTTTGTGAATCCGCAGTTTTATTATTAAAAAATTTGCAGTGACGGCATTTATACAATTGATTATAGAATTAAGCATCGCGAATTGGGAGTTTATGGATGGAAGGAAGAGATAGCTGTTCTTTGCTGCTGACATAATGAGCGTTAGCTCATTATGGCAAATGTACAGAGAACCACACATCTCTCCTCTTGGAGATCATAAACTTTTTATAGGTAACTTATATCTATATTTATACAAATTAATTGCCTTCCAAATAGCATATTTATTGTCAAAGTGTACCTTTTCGTGAGTTCAGGGTTGTCTTCCTGTGGGGTGTTTGAATTGTCGAGAACAGCCATAAATCACCCATGGCAAGATAGCAAAATCAACGCAATAAATAAACAGCTCCAGTTAGTACCAGCAGAATACAGTCACTTTATACAATTTGAAACCCAGTCCCTCTGTCACTATGCTGCACCGTACATGGCACCTGTATTCCAGTATCAAGTTTTATAAATGCTTCTGAAAGGCTTGCATCGGCGACATGAAACAAGTTATAACTGCTACAGTCTCTTCACCTATGACATTTTGCCAACGATGATGCGTGACATGAATGTTGGTCCACTCTTGTCACGTGCAATAATATTAAAAGTGCCAGTGTTTATTAGTTCGCATATGTATGTAGATGCCACTTTGTATATGATTAAAAAGCATGAATGAAGAATATTTCAAATAGAGCATATGATCAACAATTCATTCGATGCACCGGTCAACTGGCCCCTTTACATTCTCTCCCGAGTGCATGCTTAAAAGTTAATGCCGTTGAGGACTACTCAGAGGTTCCAAACGCACGGACTTCATTGATTACATATCAAAGGCCTGCAGTAAATGGTGCTCTTTATATTTCCAGCTACGGAAGCGTACCCGTGACGGGATCAAACATGGCTGTGCCATTAACATTTGATGTTTACTGTAGCCCATGATCCTTAAGACAGTATATAGCCTCTGTTGCCACTACTCATCTTTATGCAAATCTGTACAAGCTTTTTGCCAACTGAGTTTTCGGTCCTATTTCCTAGTCCTATTATTATTGCTGGAGATAGAAAATTACAGAACATGAATGTGGTATCAGCTGTTCTACGAATGCTATCTCTGACATTGCTCGAGACGGGGAAGCTGCCTACCTCATTGACTACTGTCATATTAATGACAGCCTTGACCCAGTTGGCGTGGCTATGACCACCACTAACGACAACCGGTTGATCAGCTTAGGAATGACGTGCTTATCGACCGAATTTTTTGCTAAACTTCTTAATGAACCTGGCATATCGATATATGTAATGCAACATTCCCAATCAACAGCCCATCATGTTTCAGCCACTTCTTTGCATATGGTTATGTTGCTTTGTATAAGAGGTGACATTTATCCGAATCCAGGACCTATGTAGGCATATAAGTGCTTTAAATTAGTTGATATGACTTCGGATTTTCAGCTGAAGCATTTTTCACAGAGGGATGCAAAGATTACCATGTAATCTCTGCGCTCATCCATTTGAGAGTCCTCGGCATACCTCGACGTGCGTCCTAGGGTGACACTGGAGGATTGTCCTCATAGCCCTATTTGTAATTGCTGTAGCCGCAGGATGTCACTTTTCCTTTCTCCACACTGAGGTACAGTAGTTTAAGTGCGGTAGCACCAAAGTGTTGAACAATGTAATCTGGGGGTGTAGTATTCAGACGTTTGGCTGCTCTACTTAACACACCAAGAGCCTTTTAAAATTTATTTACAATTTCATTCACTTGACTCTATAAAATTTAAGCTCTTAGTCAAGAATCACACCTAAGGATTTACACTCATCACTTTGGTTGATATCATTACTGTAAAGTAATAGGCCTGGTTTTGCATTTACAGTTTACTTTTTCTGACCATTTATTTTGCGTCCACAAGTCTAAGATACCGAGACATCAACCGACATTTTTAGAAGCCAGAGACTTGAAAAAAAAATGATGCAAATTTATTCATTCAAGAGTTTGGTAGCTTCCCATCATCAGTCATTGAAATATTTGATAATGCTAATGACTTCGACGAGCAAGAGAAGTCAATGTAACTCCATGGGTAAATAAATCTAAAAAGGGCATGATCTAAAAAAGGGATTTTTACAGGAACAAACTGTCTCAGACTAAAAATGAAACGCCAGTGTTCAAGCAAAAGAAGTTCAGAATGAGACTAATTAACGTTGGTGCTAGAAACGCAAAAAAAGCTTACTGTAATAATCTTCTTTTTGAAAGCTTGTGAAAGCCTGACAAACAATATGGCCCAGTCTGAAAAAGTGTCTTCCCAGGTCTGATCACATAAAACAAAAAGACACAAATGCACTAAATGACACATCGTATCATAGATGCTCACAAAGTAACTGACAAAGAGAGCAGCGTAGAACGTTTCAACAACTTCCTTTACCCTATTGATGCTACTCTCGCAGACAAAAGACCCAGCCTCTTCCATGCTAAAACTACTCGTCAGTTTAAATTCAAATTTGTACATCACCAAACAAAGTTCATAAGCTTTTGCTGTCTTTGTCTGGCAAGAAGGCTACGGGCATAGATGGTATTCTAGCAATAGTGGCAAAAGTTCTTGCTCCAAAATTGGTTACACCACCGCACTACTTATATAATTTATCATTAACAACAGGAGAAATCCCATTTAATCTGGAACAAGGGGAAATCACCCCTTTGTTCGAAGGATGATTATCCTTCAAATCCCTAAAACTACAGGCCAATTAGTGTATTGCCTAGTATTATGAAAACCATCGACAAGCTATGTCCATAAAAGTCTATACCAAAATGTCGCTGCCAACACTATATTCAATATCTATCAGTCTGACTTTCGGCTTCGACATGCCACTGTGACAATGCTTTTTGATATTAGGATTATGTTCTAAAGTAATACAGAATGGCTTGCTTACAGGCGTTGTCTCTTTGTGGAAGGCGTTGGACATCATTAGTACCGATAATTTATCAGAGAAGCTGTGATATATTGGAATATTGGCGACCACTTATGTTATGCTGGTGTAAAGGTTACTTATGTGGAGGAACCCAAATGTCACATCTGAATCGTGTTCCATCTTCTATGGCGTGCCTCAAGAATTCAGTCTTGGGCCACTTTTGTTCACAATGCAGATCAATGATGGACAACACTGCCATTTTTTTGTCCCTGAAGACGTCAAGGAGATTGAAAAGGTTCTGGCTGAACAGGTAGCTATTGCACAACGATGCGTTCCCACAATAAGTATACTTTGAGTTTGGACAATACAAAACGCACTATGCTTGGAACCAGACAAACGACAGCAAAAACCATGTAAACATTACATTAGATAATTCAGACGGGGTGATTATCAAAATCGATGCACTTTCTTTTTTCAAACACGTAAGAATTTGGATTGATCAAACTATATCCTGGAATTTACATTTAGATATAATTTGTGGAAAATTTCGCATTTCTTAAGAGTCACCACTATAAATACCCTAGCTTTGTAACAGACTAGGTCAATGCATGTTAATGTTGTGAAAAGCCCTCTTTATCACTCATTTTACAGGTATGCACAGAATTAATGAAAATATTTGAAAAACTTTGAGGAACATGATTAGGTGTGGTAAATTATAAATCCAAATATGTCAGTTAAAATAAAGTATGCCCTCATTTGAAATTTTGCTGAAATATTTTTACAAATCTCAAATTAGTGTGTGGACTTTCGGAAATTTCTCATACAGAATACCGATACACTTCTTTTCAATGCAATAATCTTATTGCAGTTTGAGTATGAGGACATAGTATAGAGAAACCGTAGCAAGACAAATTTAACTAGTTTGGATAGACTTGAAAGAAAAGCAGAAAGAATCATCCTGGAGTGCAGCACCGGAGATAGAAGCTCTGCAGACTTGCTTGATTCACTAGTTTGGCTGCTTTTATCCACCACACAGGACTTTCATATGGTAAGCAGAGTCTATAAATGTACAGGACTTAGCCCCCAGATTACCTATCCCACCTATTTGCCCTTTCATCCGAGATCCATTCCCATCCAACAACACAGTCATGTAATTTACACATAAATCAAGTAAGAACATCATCGTTGCATAAATCTGACACATTTAGTCGCTATCCTTTACAATAAACTTCTAGTCGCAGTTAGAAACGATCCAAACGTGGCTATGTTCCAATCCAAATATTTGGCAATTTACAATTAAACCAGGTAAATAATTTGCAGAACTTATCTTACCTGGTAACTGTTTGAAGGATCCTCATACAAGTCACAATGGTACACGTCAGATTTGTATTCAATTTCCCTGAATAATTACAGTTCTACTATAAACGTGTTATTTTACCACACAACTTGAACATCTTATTTTATGCATATCTGATTATCCAGCCTGCTGTTACTGCATCAGGTCAGCCTGACTGCCAAAAAAATACTTAATATAATTTTAGTTTTGCAATAACTCTTATTCTGTGATGCTGTAAATTGAGTTATCTTTTGATATTGTAATTTTTTTGTAATTTTGATTTTCTTTTGTGATATTGTAAAACTAAGTTACCCTCTGATACAGGAAAAAATTGAGTTATCCATTTTATTGTCCCGTCGATAAAACATTTTAATTTGTATTTACTTTTCTATGCTACTTGTACAGAATTGCATACAAATACATCGTAGTCATTATTCCCATCATAGGTCAGACATATTTGTATTTGTGTCTTCTTGTCCAGAGGCACTTCCTAATAGTCATTACCCTATTCCGCAGTCCGAACTCTTTACTATCCATAAGATAACCTGTTCCTGTCTAACCTGTATACATATGGAAGTACTATTGTCCCTATTGCATACGTCTCTCTGTAAAATTTTAAGATAGGCTGTATCAGCCCCTAAAAATTAAAGAGTCTTCAGCGGGTAACTACTCAGAACATGTTTCGGAGCCTATACCCGTACATGTCTCTCTAAGTAGCGACTCCTTGTTTAAGCTAAATATTTAAGCAAGGACAACCCACATAATAATGAATAAATATGAACGTGGCAAATGATGAACTAACTGAATACGTGAAGTTTTACTTATAGATGCAGAGCTTCATTATGAAAGAAGAATACCTGTCAAACAAACCATAATTACTAAATTTGTGTAGTACAGGTTCAGATAAGAACAATTTGACTTACCCCTGAACCAGTAGGTACCCTTTCTAGCTGGATAGCTTATCCTAGTTAAACCACCCGCCAGTGTATAAATGAAGTAGAAACAAACTGTACAAATTATATTCAGTCCCAGTGATTGTAAAATAAACAGTTGCAGCTAGACCACCTGTACAAACCAAGGTAAATCATAACAAGGACTCCAACAATGGACATGCTGCACCAAAAATGTACAGCAAACTCCATGATGACACCTATTCCTCACTTTGAAAGTCTACAAACAATTAAGTTCTATTTCACTGCCAACCCTGAGACAGTGTTTCAACGTAATGTGTCAGGTTTGTGACATTAGAGAAAACATTGTCAATTTGGAGTACATTTTTAATATTGAGTAACTGTGCATTTAGGCTTGTCACAAATGATTGAAAGTCATTAGCATTTATGCCAAAATCATGTTATCAAAACAATTTTATTTTTCTTAATACCATTTTAAGTACAATTAGGCAAATTTGTAACTGTCGTAGGCCGCTGCCGGCTACCGATTGCCCCTGGGGGGTTTAACCTGACAGAAAACATGTAAGTCTAAAATATCTGAAAGTGAATAATAAAACAGAATGATGCCAAAAGATAAAATTAAGTAGCAAAACAGACAAGTCTAAAATCTGTAAAATTATTGCAGTCAATCTTTCTAATTATTGTTGGATATTAACAGCAAAATTTAAGGGCAAGTCAGAAAAGAATGAAAGTCATTTGTATTTAAATCAAGAGAATGCAATGAAACGCAGATATCAAGCACAATTAGGCAAGCTTGTAACTATTATAGGCCGCTGCTTGTTACCGAAAGCACCTTAGGGGGTTTAATCTAACAGCTAGCACATGCCTTAAATGCGTCCTTATAACTCGCACATTATTTATATGGATAGGCCAGTAGATGAACCAATATCAGTGAATCGCCAACAATGCAATGATAGATTACAACGATTGCATCAGCAATGCGGTGTAAGAATACGAAAAATTGCATCACCTATTCGGTGCAAGAATACAACAAATTGCATCAGCTGTGCTGTGGAAGATTACAACGATTGCATCAGATGTTACTTTCGTTTTGTCACGATGGACAGTTATTTTGTTAAACATTCCTGTGTTTAAGGAAAGAGTTATACCTGATGTTATCTTTATTATCTTCATGGGAACAAGGCTTGTTTTCTCTTTGTTTGAGTTAGCGCACTTAACTGAAAAGGACAGGGTATTAGGCCTATTCAACGGTAATGCTGTATGATTGCACATAATAGAGCGTTCACTCCTATAAAATCGTTTCCTGGAAACACTCTTCTGGCTAATCTTCCAACAAAGGGCATGGGAAATTTCAAATGCGCGCTACAAATTAGCCGCTCCCCCGGAATGTAAGATGGAGTCAAATGAGGCATCGCATGGGGGAGAAGATACGCCGCGGAGGATTATGGATTCCTCCATTGGCACATACAGACACGCCAACAAATGAATCGGCCAACTACGTAAGATTCCAAAACTTTTGCATAAAACCGAACTCTGAAAAAAAAGGGAATAATAATATACTTCGAGGAAAATATATGCAGAACATGTGTAAAGGCCTATCACATCTTGACAAAATATTGGCCTTCTGTGTCCAGACTCAACCCTGGAATGGGGAGAAGACACGCCACGTATCCATATTAGATAGCAATGGCACAATACCCACAGCAGCATTGGGCAATATTGCTAAATTGGTGATATCGACAAAAACATGAGCCAGCAATTGTCTATTCTCTATAAGAAATGTCACAATAAGTGGCAGAGATATCGCTAAATCATTTCTGTGACAAGGGCGAAATCTGTAACTGTTCTCACAAGAGGTTTTGTATCCTTGTAAGTAAATTGTCGATTTCGCTAATTCATTTAGCAGTGTAGCTTATCATAAAGCGACATCTTTAAATATTTTCTGATACCTCTGAATATTTGGAGATGCCGTTGATATTTTGATATATCGCATGGCTTGCCCTGTACCTGCGAATTGCTGCAATTTAATATCGTATCGCCCTCAAAGTAAACCACCTTTCTCTCGCAATCAAAGACCGCGGCATAATTTCAGAAAAGTCCAGTGTTAACCAAGCTGTAGGCTCAATTTACATGAAATGGAAACAATATACTAATTTAAACAAAATTATCATCTAAGTGCAAAAACCAATTACAATAAAATACAATGGACGTAAAATAAATAATTTCAATATGCACATAAATATTTAAATTTTGAATCTATCATAATACTTTCAATCTTAACGTACGTTCCTCCCAAAACCAAAGTTATGGTTTTACTTTGAACGATGAAAAAAGCCACAAAGTCACGAAACCAAATTTACCACCTGTGACGCGATACCAACCTAATAGACTATTATCGTTGTAAATTGAATAACGTGGTTTGTTCATTTCCCCTTGCAGTTGGTAATGTGCATATGCAATTTTATGCTGTGATCAACAGCTGTGCCACCTCTTACGTTGCGCTGAAATACAAGAAATAATATAATGATCTTGTTACCTGTGCCTTTCGTAGATCGTTGCTTTTTGTATCGGTGTTTACATGCGGCCTATCGGACTGATATGAAATCTGGGCCATACATGCTCGAAATATAAGGTTTTGTGTACAAGTACAAGTACAAGTGCCTTTTTACAAAGTTCGTTGCAGGTGGTATTCTGATAAAATTCACGCAGGTGTGTAGGTAGGTGAGTGAGTTGGTATATATAAGTAGCATGATTAAGTGCATAGGAAGAAGTCAGCAGACTATTAGTGCTTAAGAGCGGCCGTCCAAAATTACTAGGATATAAGCCAATATGTTAGATTGGCAACTGTCCGTATTGTTCAATAAAATTGCCTACATGTACTGATGTTACCTTTACCGATTTTTCCTAATTGATAATTTGTCAAAACTCAGAAAATGGAAGCATCATTGTGTAGTGAACAAATCTGCCGGATAAAATTCATGTACTTTTGAAGAAGATCCACTGCACAGTTTTCGAGAAGTTGAGAAAAGTAAAAACGCACAAAAGTTCTTTCAAAAAGTGCTATGAGAACCGCATTACCCCATTACCTGAAATGGTCATAATATCACCTCAGAAATAAAGACTGCGGTTTGGCGACAAGTTTCATTAAACTACTTTACAAGAGGTGCTAGCAGGGAGGCACGCTGTCATATGAAGCAAGCCAGCTTCGATGTGGCTGTAAGGGTGCATACGGCAACGCGCTTTCCCTGCGAGTGGCTCTGACTTGAACTAAGCGATACATATCGTGACTGGCTGCAATCACCCGAGGATGTGTAATTTGTAAACATGGGTGGGTTGGTGGAAGGAGAAAACTGTGTCTACCGTCGCCACGCATCCAACTGAGATGAACAGGCGGGGGCAGACACATGACTGTATAGGGTGTCAGAGTAGAGGACTCTCAGCATATCATGCCCCGTAATTAGCATTGCCAATTACCAACAAAGAATGGGAACGTATGCTTTAACATACAAGTACCCAAACTGAAAAAAATCTTTAAAAATCAGGTATCCAGAATATCACCACCTTGTCACCAGCTTTCTTTAATCTTCCCACTATCTACATTTTCACCAAGTTTAAGAGCAACTTTAGCGGCAGTTTTGGAGAAGAAAAATACAGCGAAAATCACGAATTTGTAACAACAACAACAACAACAACAACAACAACAACAACAACAACAACAACAACAACAACAACAACAACAATTGTAGCGCCACTTGTTGAACAAATCAAGCTCCATGATTCCCCAAAATTGTCCTTATGCAATTTCAAAATAATTAATCAGTCGGTGTTAGAGAAGATTTTTTGGAAGATTTTACCAAGAAATAAAAAGAAGTTTGAAGTAAATCTGGCTCACGCTTTCGGAGAAGTCGAAAATGTAAATTACCATTGTAATCCCCTTGATTACATGGTTATGAAGGGATATATATGCCTAAACCGGCTAATTGCAAAAAAACCCATTAAAAATCAGGGATTTACAGGATGTAGGCATTGACCGATAAGGATCCAAATTGAACAGTTCGTTAAAAGTCAGGTATGAGGAACATGATCACCTAGTGAATAAGTTTGTTTGACCCTTCAACAAACCTCATTTCCACAAAGTTTAAGAGCAATGTCAGTGATGGTTTTTGGAGAAGTTGGAAATAGCGAAAACACACAGAAAAAATGATATCAAACATTACCGACAAGAACATGAATTGAAAAATTCGTAAAAGGGTGACTTCCGAGTGGTCAGTGAACAACTTTATTCAATTCTCCAACAAGTTACATTTCCACCAACTTTTAAAACAATCTGAGTGACGGTTTTGGAGAAATCCAAAACGCAAAAACACAAAAACTTTATACAAATTAGAAAACAAAAATGCAGCGAACAAATGTCAAAGAAATAAAGGTCTAGGGGTCAAAGAAGTGTCCATACACAATTTCAAACAAGTGGCCTGACGGTTTCGGAGAAGATTTTTGAAGATATTCCTGAAAACAGAAAGAAGATTATAAAAAAAATCAAAATTCACTGAAGCACGACCATTCAAATCAATATGGTAGAGACCAACCAAAGGTAGATCCCCATCAAGTTTGAAGTGGATCTGACTGACGGTCTTGGAGAAGTAAAAAATTCGATGAATTCTTGATGTGCCACGTACGCCGACGGGCGGATGACCATGAGATAAGTTCAGCTGACTGATAGGTTCAGCTGACTGATAAGTTCAGCTGACTGATAAGTCAGCTGAGCTGAAAAAAAAACTATCTGATGCCCCGCACTAGCATGAGGCCACTGAACCAGTTCTTTCAAATATTATAAAAGAAACAAAACATATATCTTCATACTTTGAAAAATATGTAAATATATTACCGATCGCAATGGAGAAATTGCAAGAATTGTATAAAATTTCTTTGATCAGATGTTAGGTCTCATTAGCCTTTATTGACACAAAAAATGAAATAAATGAAACAAAAGAAAAGAAAAGAAAAGAAATAAACAAAGATAAAAAAGGACCTCGCCACAAATTTTGATTCTGAGCTCCCTGTGCTTATCCTCAAGCTATTGCCTTTTATCGGCGATTTGGATATCATTTACTGCCCAAGTTGGTTTGGAAATTCAGAGATGTTTTGGTGTACATGTATCCAAAATATTACTCTTAACACATTAAAATTGAAACAACGAAACTTTGTTTTTAAAACCAGCCATGTTGATGTCGCAACAGATACCAAGCACAGACAAGAAGATAACGACATTTGATTTGACAGTTTGGGCGCATATGATTATGCATGACCTTTCAGGAAAGGTCAAATTCTAATGATAGCACTTAGAGGGCTGCAAGGATATTAACCGATGAACGTGGCAAATGCAGCGCTCAGACCTTGTCTCCACATCCCTCCATTCTATCGTTTCTAGTCCGAAACACATTTTATGACACTTAAATGTGTGCTTAATCAATGGTTAAAATACAAATCAATCAACACGGGCGCTAAAGCTCTGTTCTAAAGGGAAAGGGTGTCAAACTTAGCCTGTTTCATGTCGTGAAATCCTTCCACTGTTTCAGGCTGTTAAATCTCCCATGGATATGTTTGACCTAGCCTTGTCCATCCGATTGGTTCAAATCATGGATGGAAGGCCAATTTGGAACTGAAATTTTGGACCCATGTCATTTCTTCAATTTTTGACACCAAAGTTTCCAACTTGATTAATGGCTTCCATGTGTTCCGTCAGGTAAAGTTTGTACCATGATACGGGCTCACTGATATATGAAAAAAACAAGGAATCAGTACACTTGGCGGTGGTACTGTGTTTGTTAGAAATTGTAAAGCCGTTCTCTTTACCAGACTTCAAGGTCTTTACAGCTGTGATTACTCTGGCAGAACTCATGGCAAAGGAAAATTTATTAAATTTTAATATTCTTAAATTTTATCTCGCCATCAGGTCGAATCTATCTATCTATCTATCTATCTATCTATCTATCTATCTATCTATCTATCTATCTATCTATCTATCTATCTATCTATCTATCTATCTATCTATCTATCTATCTATCTATCTATCTATCTATCTATCTATCTATCTATCTATCTATCTATCTATCTATCTATCTATTTAGAGAGAGGATTTGTTGGAGAGAGAGAGAGAGAGAGAGAGAGAGAGAGAGAGAGAGAGAGAGATTTGTTGGATCGACTATGCGTTGCCGAGCCTCGCCTACGCATAGCAGAGACTGCAGTCTGATTGGTTTGCACGACTACCCGTTGCCAAGCCTCGACTATGCGAAGTAGACTGTGGAGGCTCGGCAACGAGTAAGACCATACACGTATGCATACCACTCTTAAAGACCTAATCAGTGATTTTCTGAGATACATGTACCAGAAAACGATCATAGTTTCTTTTAATTTATTTCTTTGCAACGATCCCTGTGTCCTGCTCTTCTCCGGCAAGATTGAAAATTTCCACCTATTCCCAACATACAGTTACCTTATCAAATCTTAACCATTAGCATTTTCATCCACAAGAACCATATAAAATAAAGTTTTCGGTCAACATTGAATAATCCATGCACAGACTATTTGTCCAGATATAAATCGTATATTCGCCAAATCTTCCAGGCCCAGGAACGATGCTTGGGGGGAGGGTAGTGGCAGCGTTGCATCGTGATGAGGAAGTGAAAAGAGGCAGCTCAAGGAGAGACCTCACTCATTTTTTATAAACAAGATTCACAAATTTATTGTAGTGTGGCAGGCATAAGCGGGCATGAAAGAAAGGCCGTTCATCCTGTTTGCTTTTGACACTACAGGTAAATGTGCACATCACCTCCGTCATTAACCAGAGCTCCCATATCGCAGAGCCTTAGATTGTTAGATTGGTAGCTTTATTTAGCACCCATGAAAGCAAATACAAAAGGTAAAATACAATATAAAAGCAGTTAAGGTGCCTGGATTGCCCACAAAAGTCACAGGGACTTATTTCCAGTGGGGTCCGTCATAACACCATTAAAGCAATAAAAATAAAAATACGCAATATTTTACTAAAATACAAATAACTATAGAATATAAAATCTAATTAAACACTCTACTGTAATTGCACATAAAGGAGTAAATTATTCCATTTTTGAGTTCAGATGCTTCTTTAAATTAAATTTAAACATGGATTTTGACTGGTAGTCTTTATCCTTATTTGGTTATTTATTCCAGGATACTGTTGCTTGGGAAAAAAGGTTTTGTATTCAGCTGGTCTTTTACATGGAAGGAAAAAATTATAATCGCTTGACCTAGTGTTATGTGAATGTAAATCTGAGACACGAGTGAGTCCAGAATTGAGGTGAGATTGACATCTTTCGTAATAGATGTTGTGAGCACGATTAAGTTCTAGCTGAGATGCCCTTGAATCAACATCTAACATTCCAACTTTCCTCAATTGGGATGGGCCAATGTGGCTTCTGGAATCTGATTGCAGGATATGACGAACTGTTTTGTTTTGACAAATTTATAGTTTCTTTTTTTACTTTTTGCTGAAATCGATGGATACTAACTTGAGATACAGTAGTCAAAGTTAGGTTGCATCAAAGCTGAACACAAAAGCTTTCTGGTGTCGGTATCCAAAAAGTTGGCTTGTCGGTACAGAAATTTCAAATGGAAATTTGTTTTCTTGACAATATTACTTACAATATTGTCACCAGAGAGGGATTAGTCCAACTAAATACCTAAGTATTTCACAGAGGGTTGTGATTTAATTACATGGTTTTAAGTGACTATTCTATTTTTTTGTTTTTTGTTTTTTCATTTTTCTTTTTGGACCCAAAAGGATGCATTCTGTTTTACCATAGTGCATAGAGAGCCGATTGTCAATTAGCCAATCGTTGAAATTTTCCAGTTCGGCACTTAGTATGTTTGATATTACTTTTGGGTCTTTTCCTGAAACCAGAAGTGCAGAATCATCTGCATACAACAGCAGTTTGCATGAGGTGCTTATCTGTATGTCATTTATGTAGCACAAGAAGAGCAGTGGACCCAAAATACTGCCTTGGGGAACACCACATGTAATGTTTGCAAATTCTGAAAGAACGCCATTTGTGGATACTAATTGGCGTCTGTTGGATAGGTATGAATGGAACCAATCTACAGATCCTACACCCAAGGCCTTCAGTTTGTGACACAATATATCATGATCCACATGTCAAATGCGTTTTAAATGGCAATCAAGGCCATCCCTGTCTAATTTCCCTGAGCTGACTGGCCAGGAATGCAGTCCAAAAGATGAATCAGGCAAGTATCGGTAGAGAAATGCTTGGGAAAACCAGATTGAAAGTCATATATAATAAGTTGTTCTCTTTAAGGTAACTTACAAGTTGAGTACAAACCGCTTGTTCAAGTATTTTGGAGAGGATATATAATATAGCCACAAGTCTGCAGTTTCCAACTTCTAATCTTTACTTTTTCTTAAAAAGTTGGTTTACACGAGCTAATTTGAGCTCGTTAGGAACAGTTCCTGTCGAAATGGATAAAATTTATCAGAAAAATGATTGGGAGTGATAGATGTTGTGCACCATCTTTTAAAAAAACGGGCAGGGATTTCATCTAAACCTGTACTTTTTGATGCACTCAGATTTGAAATTTCCTAAAAAAAAAATGAGTCCCTGACTGGTTGAAGATGGAAAGAATTTTCAACCACGCCCTTATTTTTGTAGAACGCTGTGAATTTTGATGAAAAAAATATCACACATTCCGGATATTGGGGGGAGTTTGTCAACTAGGTTTGTTGCTACATGAGTGAAGAAATGATTTATATAATTGGTAACCCTATAAGGTTCATGCAGAAGATTCTATCGACTTCCAGTAAAATATTTGTTATACCTTTCCCTTTATCAGAATGGTCCAACTTTTTCAAAGTGGACCATAACTTTTTGGGTTGTTTTATGGTCTTGAATTTTTTTCTTAAAGTAATTTGTTTTAGCCTGTTTTATATTTCTTTACACTTTGTTTCTTAACACGCAGTAATCCTTATATAAAGCTTAGATTGTACACAGGTCATCACCAGAGTCTTGTGTATTTTTGAACTTCAGCCACAGAGTGTCCCGTTCTTGAATGTCACTTAAAATGTCGCTTTATCTGAGGTTCTGTTCTATGTTCAATTCTAACATCTTTCAAAGGTGCAACCTGGTCCAATATCAAACAGAGTATTTCTTTGAAATATGGCCAAGCTGTATCTATATTTTTGTGGGTAAAAAGTTCAGACTAGTCAGTGGATGATAACAAATTGTTGCGCTTCTCCTTAGAGTACTGTTTTAACGATCTAATTTTGACCGTTTATGCTCATTGACCACCGTTCGAATCCCTTTTCGCTTGCAGTATGTTGCCTTCGACGCTAAAAATTGTGCGGGGAGTGTGTCCATTCACAAAAAACCTGATGTTAGACAGGTAAACATATATACAGTTTTGGTCCGCTGTTTTTGCATCTCCAACACACATGTATGTGTTTTAAATTTTGTTCACAAAAATTCTCTATCAGTATTCCAAAATACATGAATATGTATTAAGTGTGCTGTATTGTAACATGAACCTGAGCTAAATGTCTCCCAACATGTTGTAACACTCCGACATGACAAAATATTTTACTTACGCTTTTCATTATTGCAACACATTGAGTTCCCATTTCAGCTAGGCAACTGGTGCCAAAGGTTGCAGGTTCGAGTTCCGCTCGTTCCGAACATGAAATATATATATATATATCTTCCAGAACCACTTCCTGGTAGTCATTACCTTATTCTGCGGTCCGAACTCTTTACACTCTTTTAGTTCTGTCTGTCTGTCTGTCTGTCTCTCTCCCTCTCTCTCTCTCTCTCTCTCTCTCTCTCTCTCTTTTCTTTATTCTTTTGTGGACTTTTTTCTCGACACACATCCTTTAAATTATAAAAACATAGTTTCAGTGGCTGGGCTACATATATATTACAAAGCTACAAATTTTGTTGTGCTTGGGAACAGTTAACGTCTGCAGCAACAATCGTCGAAAAAGATACACGCAAAGAACTTTGATGAAGTTAGACTCATATGTATATATATTACAAATTTATGTCCCTGCATTTCACATTCATGCATTAAATGAGTGGACTGAATTTCAGTAAAAAGAAGTGAAAATCTGAATCTTCCTTGTGTCCAAATTTCAAACTGAGTGTCCTGACATGCTTGATTTGCTGACCTCTTTGACGTTTGACGGCAGGGGTGTAAAAGTATTGCACTCATACAAAGGAAAACAAAATACAGTGTGGCAGTTCGCACCGTAAGTGGCCTTGTTTTTGAAGCACTGGACCAGAACTTCAGCGATCATGCAGTGGAATCCACGCGTCAGCTCGATTTCTTTATTCTTTATTGGCGTGTAAGGAAGATGGTTTTAAAAGTTGAGCACCCCAGCAGACTCATAAAAAGAGTCCAAGCGAGTATCAAAAAACACATGACTTATTAAAAACTCAGTGGTATGCAAACCAGCCCTCCTGACATGTTACTTAGTATGAGTTCATTCAAAATAAGGATAAGGATGAGGCTGAGAGTGAGGATGAGAATGAGAATGGGAATGAAAATGAGAATAAGAATACGAATTTGTTTGTTTTAAAGCTATAGTTATATCTGTGTTAGCACACCGATATTCTGTGCTTTTCACTGTTATTTCCTTATTTCCTTACTCCTTTATGTCACTGGGGGCTTCTGGAGTGTTTTCTAGAGTAAAAAATATGGTATTGATATACCCCTACGATTTATCATATTACGTTTCAGAATATGCATATTAATGTCATTTTTGTCTTGTTTTAAACCTGAAGTGGAGTTGCGTTAACATAATTCATAATAGTATGTTATGTTCCTTTTTTATCACCAGAAGGTGTTACTATGTTTTCCTTTTTTCTGTGTGTTTCCCTATTTCTTTTTCACCTTTTGCCTTGAAATCCTTTCTTCCTTCCTTCCTTCTTTCATTTTTCGGTAGCATTTCTCCAACATCACTAAAAAGCTCGAATAAAAATGGTATGTATATAGCAGTATCAGTAAAGTTTAAAATTATGGTTGTATTTGATTTTATATTCATTGTGTGGCAACATATGTTTTGATTCTAATTATATATATACATATATTTTCTCTTTCCTTTTTTCGGCCTGTATCTATGTCTGCAAAGCAGACTCTGTTTTTATTTCCTGATCACTGACAACCTGCCTGTATGATAGAACAGAAATTGCGGCTCGTGCGTTGATTTGAATCTGCAACACAGTTGCAGATCTTTGAAGCATTTCGCCTTTTTAAGCACATATGCAGATTTGTTTTGGAGCAAATGTTCTTTTCTAGTATAATTGTGATTTAGATGTCAACTGAATTATTCGGCACAAAAATGTGTGCATAATTTGCATACAGTTTCACGCTATGTTATTTGCTTTACACGATTATGTATTACATGTGTACTATTCTTTTGGATAAATTTCAAATCCCTTCTTCGATTTTGTTTGGACATTTAATATGTAACAGTGACATTCAGGAAAAAAAAAGAATTTTTGCCATGTGTTGTGTATAAATATTTCCCTCATCAAGCTGTAGAATATAAGGTTGCTCATGACGGGTGTGAGAAGGATCGCAAACGGTGACCAGCTTTTTTTTTCAAACGGTTCATATTAAAATAAGAAATTGGCATATTTGAAAAGTTGCCATTTTAAAACGGTTAATCCATATGCATCGCACATAGACAGCTAAAGCTAGGTGCATTGTCCTGTATTTCTTGTCCATTGGAACCTTTGATATGGAATACATGGACGCTCATCGGACATCATTAAGATATGCCAAGCTATTTAGTTGCTAAAGGCTTTTGTTCTGGCGTAAGGCAAAAGGGGACATGTTTTCAGTGGTACATGACAAGTTCTTCATGAATCACGCTGTCAATATTGTCCACGCTTCACAGATTATCCTTATTATGCGGTCGTTTCATATTTCTAATTAGCCGCATTTTGGTCTATTACAACGGCTCTATGGTTCCCTGTAACGTTATCAATAAACAAACGTAATATATTCAGCCTGCACTTTGTTCACCCGTCTAAGCTACGGATATAGCCACGTCGTCCACGAAGAGATGGAAACAGCGGATTCTTCGGCAGGTACAGACGCGGTTGACAGTTGTGTCCCAGAACGGGAAAGCAAGAAGAAAGGTAGAGAAAGTTTAGATGAGAAAAACAAGCAATTAGACAAAGAAATTGAAAAAGCAGCCAGTGATCGGGTTGCATTTAAGCAGGAAGCCGCCCAATTTTTGAAAGTTTTAGGAGAGTCTTCAAAATTTCGTGACATACCAGAACCGAAGGGACAAAAACCTGGTACATTGGAAGGTCTTAGTCCAAGGCCTGTTCCCGAAGGAAACTCAGAAAACGACATGGAAGGTAGTCCTTTGACACCAAGACAGAACAAGCTGCAACCATTGTCGCAACAAGCACGCCCACTTTCTCGCGCAAAATTTTCTGACCGCCCACAAATGGGTGAGGCACCAGATTCTCCAACAGCAGGTGGCTTAGATTCCAGATACTCAAGATATGGAGATCAAGTGGTGGACGGGGTTGGAGACGCCAAGGCAACAGGGCGAGGGTTATCTCTTCCACCAGTAGCGCTGAACGATAAACGTAAGCTGGATGATGTACTAAGTTACTCCAGACAAGGCAGCGACATAAAGTTAAAACTTCAAGGGGCGGATTCGCCGACAGGAAGTCCAAGGGCGCAAAGAGGTCCACTCAGTGCACGGAAAGTAGGTACCAACGCAACAAGAATAAGCGTGGACGGTGCGCCAAGTCCGGTGTCAACCCCAAGAAAATGACATCGCACGCCATGACAGCCAACAACAAACACAAGGCACATACAAATACACGCCAGGACCAATTCATCAAAATGGAATCCATAACGTTTACTTCAGTAGTCACTTTATTCCGCGTCGTGTATTCTTAAAACTATTAACTTCTATTTGAGAGGTTTTGGTCACGTATTGATGTTTCTACCCAACGGAAGATAATATTACTTGACACTTCAACTTATGCATGACTGAACAAAGGAATAAATTTTAACTAACGGATTTGTGTTAATCAACTTCAGTAGGATTTAATGATGGAAGTATGCGCTGTGTAGTCTGTTACCTTGCAAGTTTGGGCATTTGTGCGTGGACAACACATTAAGGGATCATATTGCAATTTTTTAACGTAAAGTTGTTGAAATAAACACATGTATGTGCATATGCGTTCAATAATTCTGATACCAAGAACTCCACTATATTTTACGTTTTCATTACAATGGATACATTGTAAGAATACAATGAAAGGATAAAGAGGATATCTAGACAGCTGAGCAAAGGAATGAAGATAAACTAACTGATATTTATTTGAAGGGTCACTGCGTCTGACGCATAGATGTTTTGCGTGCTATTTGTTACTTTTACTTAATAACAATTATTGCCCAGACAAAACGGTGCATTGTGGGAGCTCACTAGAAATAGTAAAATGCAAGCATAATGCAATTCCGAGTACTAGAGAATAGGTACTGATCAAATGAAATACAATATTTGCCTGAACACTGGGGTCAGCCATCTTGGCCGAATAGCAAGACCATAATGCAACAGTCATGGCATGGTGTCCTCAAAGCCAAATGATCGATATTTCAGTAAATTTCTAATTTTTCTTTTCAATGTTTTAAACTGTTTTATGGATTGTTTGTGGTCTTAAGTGTTTGATGTTACAGTTCTGCTGTTATTATTTTAAACACAATTTCCAAAATTTATTTGACAAAACTTTAAAGCCAGCCTTGCGATGTCGTGGCTGAAAAAATTGCAGTCTTTAAGCCAGCTTTTTAAAAAACAGTTTATGTGACAATAAGAATTACCACAACTTTTGTGCTACCGATCTGACTAACACAATATTTGTATCAAAATATTCTCATTCTTAAGTTTCCTATTTGAAAATGTTCAAAGGTTAGATTTATTTTGGTTATTAAGAGTCTTTATCCTCATCGTTAAGGTTACAGTTAAGAAGTAGCAATGTTTTAGTTATAGTAGTAGTACTTTTATTGACATGAGGGAGGTCATTTTTTTACCCATTTTTCAGAATATAAGCAGCCAGTGTTTTGCCACAGTGAATCGGATTTTTGCGCTGCGATCATATTTCACAGTGTTATGACAAACCCCAATTTCAAATCTCATTTGCAATGTTAATGTAAAATAGTCTGTGATGTGAGCCTGGCATTCACATCCACACAGAAATGAAGCAGCAACGAAGCAATAGCTATCACTTACGGGTGCACTTGAGAAATAAATAACTATACATTTTTTGTTAATCTGAACCCATTGAAGGAGTATTTACCAATAGTTTGGCACGTGTGTTTTAAATAAATAAATTGTTTTGTGAAATAGAGACTTGAGGAATCCTTCTCTCTGTGTGAACAGAGCCTCCAAGTCTCCTGCTTCGGCGGGAAACTTCCTTTTTTTCGTACATTTTTATAAAGTCTCCCGCTCTCCCACTCTTTATTAAATGTCTCCCGAATTTTGTAGAATTATGAAAAAAACTAGCATTATTCCATCGGTGGCTGTCCAGTTGTACTGTTTTGCTGTGTTGCTGTACAACATACGCGCGGAATATGTCGATAATGGTGCCTGAAATGGTTCAAAATGCATTGAATGAAGGTGCAAATTCCAATTTTTTCCTTGGAGAGCATGCCCCCAGCCCCTTCCTTCGGCGCTCGTCCTCCCGGCTCTCAGTACTTGCAGCAGGGAGATCTCCTACTTTTAACACAGGCTAGCGTGGAGACTCGCTTTTCAGTCAAACGCAAATTGAATTCAGCAAAATGTTTTTCTGTCCCCCTCAATGATGATGATGATGATGATGATGATGATGATGATGATGATGATGATGATGATAATAATAACGTCTGATGGCAAATAAGTAAAACAAACTGTGGTTATCAACCACGACCACTTTTAATTGGCACCTCACTGGATGATAAGACTTTGAGTTTTAATTCTTTCGAGCTGAGTAGAACGTTTTTTTTTTTTGTTTGTTTTTGTTTCAAAAAATACAAACTGAAGTTAGACTGATATTTTAGGTCAGCAAGGTATAAATACCCCTGCAAACGGTGAAGAATGTTGGTGGTCTAGGCATGTTTTAGTAGACACTTGAAATTCCAGGCAAATGCACCCAACCCCGTAAAGTGGCTTAAACAATGTAAATCAATTAAAAACAGAGATTTAGCTTGCAGTGATAGATACAATACAATTCAATACAATGTAAAGGGAAGCATGGAATTTAATTTTAAATATATTGATTCCATTTTAAAAGGCTCTATTAATACAGAGCTTTGTATTCTGAAGATAATACACATGCAGAAAAGGCCTATAAACGTATACAACATATTTTACGGATCAATTAGGTGGCTGGGTTGACAGCAGACCGTATTAAAACATTGAAATTCACACCATTCTCTTTCTACGCGTAGTCATATATATGTGTTCCTTTGAGGGACAAGCACAGCAACTCGTATTCTTTGGTCTCGTCTAAATAACATCGGTAAACCTAACCAAACACTGGGTTTGCATTAACCGCAGTTCATGACAGATGTCATATGATGTAACTGGCACTTTTTTCAATTACCTCTTTCAGTCTCCTGCACACACTCCATAGTACAATATGCCGGTAATACAAAGTCAAATGTACATGATACGTGTACTGTTTAAGCCCAAGCAAAGTTATTTATCCTGATAGGTAGTGAAAACTGCAACAAAATCTTTTTTTTTTTCACTGCAATGTTTGTAGTTTTAGCAGTAAACAATGAGAAGTCAAGGCTGAATCTTTTTTCATGTATCAGGCCATATAAGATATATTATGAAGATGTACTCAAGAATATAAAAGCCTAAATGTTTCTTTGTTAATCTATCCCCTCCTCCCCCCCCCCCCCCCCCAATTCATAGAGTAATTGTAAATTTTCTGGCACATTTGTATCAAGTACCCGAGTGTTTTTGCAGCATAGACTTAAAGATCTTTTTAGTCAAACGCAATTAACATTTTCAGCAGTTTTATGCGTCTCCCCCGTCACATTACATTACATCAGATGGCAGACAAGCACAGCCTGCTGACGTCATCAACCAAGCGCCGTGTACTTTGTTTTTTGGGGCATGAAAATGTAATGTCTGGTTCAACCAGCAGTCCAGCTTTGTGCGTCTGATGATCACGTCACTCTGGTTCTCAACTATATATAAAATACCATACCGCCATTTACATTAATATCAATAGTAGATAACTAAACACATGTTGTATGCTTACTGTACATTGCCACTTACTGACCCCAAAGGCTCTGAGTAACAATTCTTCAGAGTTTCCCTAATTACCAAGACCACACACGACTAAAATACATGTTTAATTTTTCCTACATCACATGTACAAGATTACATGTCTCGAAAATTTAAGTATCTGCTGCTCTGGAATGTATATAGTGATTGTCTAATACAGTGTTGACTGTAATCCATACAGTCAACACTGTATGGAGTTGTTTGTATCCATACAGTGTTGTAAATGGATGAGTCCACCACACGCATAAAAAAAAAAAAAAAAAAAAAAAAAACAAAAAAAAAAAAAAAAAACCCCAAATACCCACCCTACCCCACCCCCCAAAAATAACAAACAAACACACAAACAAGCAAACAAACAAAAGTTATAATTTTTCAGCTCACTGTTATTACAAACTGGGCATATCTCATTTATTACATTTTGCTGCAAGATGTTATTACAAATTGCAAAATGTAATAATATTACATTTTGCCGCAACTTATTACAACTTGCCGCAAATATTACAAATTCATGGAGATTTCCGCTCATTTTTATTACAAAAAGGAGGTTATTACAAGTTGCCACATAACATGCGTCAAAAGAAAAATGACAGTTTTCGGGTTAAAGTTGTAAAAAAGTGCGTACCTTGCTTCAGATATGATCAGACATTGTGAACAGAATAAAAAATGTGTATACTTTTTTGCAAAAATAGTTAAAAATGTGTAATGTAAAATCAACCTTTTAACGACTCTATTTACAAGTGACTACTTGTCACGAAAACCAATTTTAAAGCCCCCCCTCCCTCTCTCTCTCTCTCTCTCTCTCTCTCTCTCTCTCTCTCTCTACATATATATATGTGTGTGTGTGTGTGTGTTTGTGGGTTGGTATGGACATGTACTACATATCGATGCAAAGATGAATATTTGTTACTGCTAATTGTTAAACAAACACAATGACAGTGAAAGTGTTGTGTTTTGTGTTTTGCTTATTTCTTCACAAAACAAGTTGCAAAATTGTGAAAATGGTTTCATCTCCTTTTCAACAGTATTATCTAAGAAATTTTCCATATTTTTGGATATCCTGTTAAATTGATAAAATAGAACTTTTTCAAGTTAAAGAGGTCAGTTTTTCGCGCATCATCCTCTGAAAAGACCGTTTTTTGACTTTAAAGCGGGATTATTCATGAACTTCACACAATATCAAAAAACTTGAGACACTTTTTAGATGCTATTCTTAGGGATGAAATGACAAAGCAATAAACAAAAATAGCACGGAAAACAACGCTTTGATCAAGGGCAAACATATACCTTTGCATTACTTAGTAGTATATGTCTATACCAAGCCATATATATATATATATATACATATATATATATATATATATATATATATATATATATATATATATATATATATATATATATATACATATACATATATATCTATATATATATATATATATATATATATATATATATATATATATATATATATATATACATATACTTTAGCTATCTTTAAATCAAAAGAATTAAAAAAAAGTACTCCAGAGAGCTTTAAAGTTGGGTTTTGTCAAAAACAGTCACTCGTAAATAGAACAAATTGAAGAAACAGGGGATTCCTGTTACATACCAAAATTTATGGTTGAAGAAATCATTAATAATTTTAAAACATTACATCGTGGTCAACTGGTGATGCGATCTATGAATCATGCTCCCAGACACTGAAACACTGCAACAATAATTAGCCATTTTATTTGGATATAGCTCTAGAATATTTGATTGAAAACATACCGCGATGAGCCTGACCCGTGTTTAGAGCCACCTCACAAAATCGATTTACTTATGCCAATAACTACGCGAGTGTTGAAAATGTGGTAGCTGCTGTATGCGGCAACCGTTGTGACATGTGACAAGCTGCATGTCCTTTTGTGGCCAAATACACAGGTACACCCGAGTCAATTATGTTACTTTCGATAACGTTCAACCGGTGTATGTGGGCATGTTTTCTTGGCAGAGGAGCTGGCCACACGCGTCGGTACCATCTTTTCCAACCTTAGCTATGTAAACAGATGTGAAACTTGAAGTTTAATAAACTGTGGAGATAGGTCTTTGTCTTCATATGATGCGTTACAATTTCTGTTCCCTCGAACAGATGAAACTGATGGATGACCGAGTATGCAAGAACTTGGAATTTCGGAACTCGGCTATTAACCACTGATATCCCAAAATGGTGTATACATTTCCGGAGCTCTAAGGGTTTCAAATTATATTCCAGATTTTGCATAATCCGTGACAGTGACGCTGAATACCGTATATGCATATATTTGATTGAAATAAGGTATATCAGTTAGATGGTCAAATGTTTTTGAATAGCTTGTCATTTTTTATATTGTTAGCATGCTTGCTTGTTTCAATATCGTGATTGCTTCGCGGCTTCTATGTTGCCAAAATTAATGTAATATCAAGTGCTGAAAAAGTTACACAACCATTTATCTCTAAATCGATACATGCCAATATTGCTCGTCAGATGGCGCCTTTAATCTTATTTGGGGTTCACCCAGAATGATTATTAATTCAAGCAACTGCGTGGAGTTGGTAACGAGGGTGCAGCCCGAAGTTCCGATGCATGCAACAAAAGATCACAGCATACCGATGAAGGCTATACCTCCGCCTAGTTCCCATAACTAAAAAGCACTTTTGAGTGAAGCATCCCATTAAAAGAACTGCCATCATCGATGCGTAATCGGATTTTGCCTTAACTGGCGGGTATCCAGAACATCTTGTGTGTTTTGCGGCCGTCATGCTGAAGTTTTGGACTCCGGAACCGTATGTACATTACCTATGGGCAGCGGGAGTACGTTTCTTCTCAATGAATCTCAAGGTGACTTGAGCTTCCCGGCACATGATGGCAAGGGGTTCCGTCGCCCTGTTGTCCGCACAAAATGAAAATCCACCACCGTATTCCCCAGTTTGCGGTGATGGTTGCTGCGGTCGGTCAGGCGCCGCAGTCGCGCCAGCTTGGGGCGATAGAAGACCGTGGGTATTCATCGTTCTTGGCGTGGTGCTTGTCGTGGTTGCTTGTTTGATGGCAGTTGTCTACTTCAGCGTTCGAGCATTAACCACATCTCTCGAACATACAGAGACTATTCCTACTTACGCCAATGCCATACTGGTAAGTAGCCCCACCTTTTCAGTCACAGATTATTTGAAGCTCAACTCGCATACTTTTGAATTTATTAAAGTTATTGCATAACTCAAATTTTATTTGAAAGTAATTGGTCGCTGTAAGTTCAAATAATGGAAAATAACTAGCGGCCGTTGTCTTATCAAGTGTATGCATTGCACATGTGTAAAAGCAATGGTATCATTGTTATTCACCTGGTAGCTACTCTATCGATAATGCTTCTGTTGCCGTTTGATCATAAACATTTCCCAGACACCGTGTACACGTCTGCTAACCCACATTGTAGAATTATTTCATCATTAACGTGTCTGTTTCCCTTGGCAAAGGTACGCTGGCTTCCTGTGCGTGACGTGGCATGAATAGATGACTGCCAGCTCTCGTGTCTTCAGTGTTTTAATTAAATTCATTCAGGTGTGACGGATCGACTGTAATAGCGATGTAACCAGAAACGAGACCAAAATAAAGTTCCTTCTAAATTGACACGCAGTTTTGATAATTCAAGATAGCATTTTTAATTGGTTGTATGGCAGGGTCATTTCTGAATCCAAACAATTTTGTGGCCCTTGACAAAATGCAAAACATGGAATTCGTTTTAAAGCATCGGGACTAGAAACGTATACGCAATATTGAAAAAGTTAACAGGAGCAAGGACCTCGTACACTCAGGTAGCTAAATCAAGGTATTTTCCGGAATTTACCTGCCATCAAAAACCATTAATCGACCGGTGGATTATCGATGTTTTTACAGCTTGTCTGCACAGGGATATGGGTGTTGATATTGTACAAAAGAAGAGATACAACCATTGTAAGTATACTTATTGATCATGCGACTTGCAATTTAATTAGAAGTTAATTAAACATCCCATCCTGGACTTGGACCAACATATGACGTTATGCAAGGCTAGAAATAGTCATAGTGCTTTTTATTTATGCATGAACTTTCTCGTATTACATTTCCATCGGGGATTGCCTGAAATTTTAAGGTATCGCTGCCATGTAGATTAATGAAACCGTCATGCTTCGATGCTGATCCACAGCAAGAGGTCGAATTAAAGGTCCATATATTCATCATTGTGCGCACATTTTTTTCCTCTCGATGTTATGTGTGCAAAACGCGTATGGACTCTCGTTATCTGTGTAAGTGCTTCTCATTGTGTTTCCACATAAATGCAAACAAATCTTATCACACTTCGTTTATTTTGTTTACACCTTGCTTGGATTGCAACTACAGTATAATCATTTGTATATGTGGACTTCATCCGGTATATTTTTTAATTCTTTCATTGAATACGCATTTACAGAATATATGATGTGTTTTTATGGTTTATTAGAATGTTAGGGACGAGGGAAATATGAATAAATGATCACGAGTAAGGGATACCTATATAGGCTAAAGCCCACGCAGAAGTTCAGTTAATATTCAATGTGCTAAAACGTTCACGAGTTTAATATTCGGGACCTGGGTCTAGTTGCAAAATTTCGGGAATATTTATGCTTTGCAAAAAATTTATGATTGTGGAGTAATTGGATAGAACGTGGTCTTCTTTTCATTTAGCCAAGGCACACCAAGTATTTTATCACACCTTGACCAGTCTCGTGCATGCTGTCAATGTTTGTAATGTAATAAATACCCGAGGTTTGTTCTAATAAGAAATCCGTACAAAATCGCCCTCTGGTGCTAGACCAATGATGACGGTTTGGACACAATGGCCCCAACAAATGGCTGCCATTACAAAAACTATGTTGTGGCAACGTTTTTTCTCTCATTTGTTGGGACCATTGTGTGCGTTGAGTTGCATAACTCATAAAATTCTTACCGAATGACCCCCGCCCCTGCAAAATAGTATACTGCCGTGAAAGATGTGTTTTCCCGCAAATTTTTGTTGAAGAATTTTTTTTTGTGTGTCTCTTGTTTTGCTGATCAGTATAATATATATCATTGATTATACTTCTGAAGCCCAGCGTGCTAGGCACCTTTGTAAGTGGTCCGCGTGCTAGTGTTTAACGCCGGGTTTAACTCAGAAACTATGGCGAGAGTCATCTGTGCCTGGTTGTATTATTCAACAAGCCTGGCTCACCAAAGAGCCTACCAAGGAGTTACAGGCTTTTTTGTATCCCGCAACTGGCAAAAGAAATTTAGTGCAGCTCATCAAAATATATTAAATGTTGATAAAACAAGTTTACCATATCGCTTGCTATGTATCACACTCTGTGTCAGCCTCTGTCGGTACAGGCGCATCCGAGATGATACAGAGAGGGATGCAGATCATATCACACGATAACATATACTTATTGTGTGTAGAGATATGTACATGTATGCAATACCACATGGCTGTATCCAAATTATTGCGGGCTGGAGGTGGAGATGGAGATGGAGGCTGGCGGTGCATGATGCCATTGTGGACCAAGATGATTGTACTATTCTGTCATTTCGTGTTGTATTTAGGGTGATGTGATTACTTCAATACTAATTTGGTTCGTTACCAGTGTTTTTTTTGTTTGTTTTTTTTACTGTATAGTTACTGAGATTTGTACTTTGCTTTATGGAATGTTGGAAATTTACTTAATTCTCACATTACGATAAAAACAACCGAATGTATACAGCTAATAAACTTTCACTACACGCATAAATAGAAACATGAGATAAAGGATGTGCTTATGATTCATGGCTAGGTCCGGCCATTTTTTTACTACAAAGGAGACACTATTATTTTGCAATAATGTAACGTTTTTCAAGCAATATGTTATCATGATTCCATGAATTTTCAGTTTCGGAATCTACTATGTGAAATCCTATAATGGCAACCAGAAACCTTAGTTTGCCATTTGTGTGAACGCCAGAAGAGAAGCGTTGCTCCACAGTTATCAGTTGTCTGGTACAGTCTGAAGGCAGCCATATGTCCTGACCGATAATGGTCATATCCGCATTATTTGTTTATGTCTATACTCTAGGCCACAAGTGGTTTGTCCATAACGACCTTCTGTTGCAAACAAAGAAGCAAACAAAGCAGGTTTCGGTAAAAGGTTTCTGGATTACGTACCGGTAAATGACGCGCCTATGACTCTAAATGTGCTTGTTACCGTCGGAGAATGACAGTAAATATGGAAACAGTTGTTTGCAAATTATGGCTTATGGACTGATGGGAAAGTAAAAGAAGTATTAGGAATTGTTGCGAATTGTGAAGGGGCCATTGTGATTATGCCTTGTGGTTATGCACACATAAATTTCATTTACTGTTCTCCTAAAACTAAAAACTAAGCCATATAATAATAATAATAATAATAATAATAATAATAATAATAATAATGATAATAATAATGATGATGATAACAACAACAACAATAATAATAATAATAATAATAATAATAATAATAATAATAATAATAGTAATAGTAATAGTAATAGTAATAATAATAATAATAATAATAATAATAATAATAATAATAATAATAATAATAATAATAATAATAATAATAATAATAATAATAATAATTTATTAGGAAAACTTCCCTTTACAGGGGGGGCACCAACGGAACGGGGGAAATTCCATGATGCGTCCAAAATATATACAAATAAGCAGGCATCCTTATTATCAATCCAATAATCTTCGTATGTTAAAATAAGTATAGTAACTATAAGTACTAATTTATGCCCTCCGCACCAAATCTAGAGATAAACCACTCATTGGGACAAAACTCTAGAAAGCGTAGGGACATGTACATTATACATGTTTCATATACAACGCAGAACATTATAGCTTCCAGTGTCATTATTAAGAAAAAAATCAGGTATTACCACAGTATGAATGTACAAGTCAGTTTCAAGATTTTCGATTCACCACTATTACATGCTCCTGGAGATGTGGGTTTGTACCTGGGGGACCCTCCGCAGAGTGACGGGGGAGGGGGGGGGGGGCACAGTGGCGCAGACGTAACAAGTACGCCGCAGCGTACCCCGGCTTGGTTGGTTTGACTCCATCTGTAAGTGTAAGTCAAGAGAGCACCATCACGTGTTATTTTGTGGCGTTACCGAACTCCCCTACAAAATTATATACAGTATATACATTGGAGGAGGTCTATTTACAAGAGGTACATGTAGAACGATCAAACAATCTGTCATTCCGAGAAGTCATTAAGTGACTGTCTCCTGTAATGCCAAGTCTCAACCAAATATGTTTTACATGTTTCGTCAAATAATTCACCAATGTCCTGTCCAGGATCATATGCGTGCTCGCCAAGGAACCAACACACCTTATTTTTCAGCGAGAAGGCGGAAAACCGCTGCCATGCCTGTTTACAATTCTCATTCAGAGAGTTGACTATCACATTTCTATATGCCTTTAACCTGATATCATTTAGTGCTGGGCAGACAAATAGAAAATATGATAAATCTTCTCTACTATCTTTACATAAAGGACATCTTCCGTCTGATAAACCCCATCTTTCCAGATCTTCCCCGACACCCAGACACCCAGTGCGGGCCAAAAAGTTTAATCGTGCACCGGCAAATTTTATTTACATTAAACAGATAACTTTCACCGAAAGAGTACCGTTTAAACATTTGATACCATCTTAAAAACTTTTTCAAGTCTATTTCCTGGAAAAAGTCTAATTTATATGCTTCTAACGATAATTTTAAAAAGCATCTCAGCCATTCTGGATTCCTTGATTCCAGGGCATGGTCCATGGCTACGTTATTAAAGACCTTCTTAATTTCGTCAACATATGGCCAAATCTTTGCAGGTTTGTCATCATTTCTTTGCAAAAGAGTGTCAAAAATTTGCTTACATAGCCTTGTGTCTGGCATCTCAGATTTCATTCTGTGAAAGTATTTTATCCTAATGCGATCCAGAATCAGTTTTAGGGGGAGCCACTGCTGCAGGTGAAGAGTTGACCTGAAGTATTGCTTTGGCTATGGTGTATTGAATGGACTTCAGAGAAGCCTAAGACTCTTTAGTATTGCATAACCACACTGCACCGCCATGTGTAAGTGACGGAAGAATAATACTTTTCCATATGCTACTTCCGAAGCCAATACGGTTAAATTACGGTTACGGTTTACCACGCTCCATGATTATAGCAGCGACGTTTACCTTAAATATGGCGCATTAAGTGCCACATTCAGATTCATGCGATAAAATCATTGTAATTGTATTTAATCAGGTCATCTTATTTTACAACGCAAACATGCGCCAAAGTCACCCTTTGCAGAAAGAAGCACGCATAATACGCCATATGTGGCGTAGTAGGCTCATATGCACACGTATGAAATTTAAAGTACCAACGTTAACGAGATGCAAACGTGATTATCAGTGGTAATGTCCATTATATATGCTGTTAGTGAAAGAGACAAATTTTATTGGGAATGCGGATTCTCTTGCGACATATTCTAATATATGAAGTATCAATACATGATCTCTTTTCAATTTGTTTCAGCTGTCGACAGCAATCATGCTGTGTTCAGCGTGTATTGCTCTTTGTACAACGTCCGCCATTTTAACCGGCCTCTGGGTGATTTCACGCATGCGTAGTTTTGTACTTTGCCAATACGACGTCTATGGCCACAAATGTAGTTGCTATACTAAAACAGATGACAAAAGCCAAATTTCGTCTGGTAATTATATGATTTACTGTTTTTGTATTCCATTCTTAAGACTATGATAATCAGTCTTGAAATCAAAGCATCTAATTATGCCTGTTTTTCAACATTATGTCGCACTTAATATTTGTGTACCAGTATTAGACTTTTTATTTTTTTCCGAATCATTCATTGCATACATAATTATCATATTTTGAAATGCAGAAATATGATCTCTCTTTGCGCGATCACCGGTGGATATCTTAAACAGAGCTCAGAACTATATTTATTGGACAATATGTACACAGAGTAAGTAGCAAAAAGAAAAAATCCACAAATTGTGTTTTGATGTTATATCAAAACACCCTCAATTTTACCAAACACTTCAGGATGACCCCAGTAAGGATTTGAATTCGCTAATACTGCGGCCTACAATGGGGTTTACAGAACTTTATATCATCACTAGATAAGACAGTGCAGGATATATCTAAGGTGCAAGTTTCTGAATATTGGTTAATTAGGTATAATTTAATGTACTTAGAATATCGGTCCACTGAATGTGTATGTACGGTATTCAAAATGCAAGGAGATGCGTTCTTCAAAGGAGTAGGAATATGATATCGGAAACAATAACTGGTTTTATTAAATTTCGAGAGAGGAAGCTGTGAAATATGTCTATTTCTTGGTTTGTAAGGATGAGTTACTGTCGGAAAAACAAACATGTTCTTAACGTAAGCAGGTATTTGATTCTGAGAATATCTGTAATGAAATGTTTAGGGCTTTGAGTATATATATATATATATATCTTGCAGTTTTAAAAGTTTTAGTGTTTTAAACCATGGATCAGTATGGGCATTATTTCTTTTATGACAAGTAAGCCGCATTGCCAATTTTTGAAGTTTGTGGATACGATCCCAGGTATATCCCCACGCTAAAATTGAATAATTAAGATCAGGCAGAAACAAAGATTTGTATGTATATAAGCAGTTATGTCTTCATGGGCAAAAAAATTATGAATTCTTTTAAACATGCCTATTAAGCTGGAGAGCTTGTTAGCGACCTTATTTACATGTGTATTCCAATTTAGAGTTTCACAAACAAATAATCCAAGGAAATTTAATTCAGCAGTTATATTGAAAAAATAATTGTTATTCATCTAACGTTGAAATGATTCCACGCTATGGAAAATAAAACACCATGAATTTCGTTTCGCAACACCTAAAGACAATGTATTAACTGAAAGCCCATTATGTATCTTTGTCAGCTCTTCACTAATTTTATCTGATCATTTGTCTGTATAGTAATACTTGAAATGAAAGAACACTAGGGTGTTACTAGGCTCGTATCATCGGCATAAAAATGATGTCAAATTTTGGAGATGCACGGCAAATATTAATAGTATAAATAATAATATCATAAATAAATTATAAATAACAAAGGTTCCAGAATTGGACCTTGTGGGACTCCACTTTGGAGAGGAAGTGGACTTGATACAGTATTATCAAAGGAAACATGTTACTATCTATTAGTAGGATAACTATGGAACCATTTTAAAGAAGAATCGTCAATACCATAATATGCCAATTTATGTAAAAGAATATTGTGGCCTAATGTATCGAATGCCTTAGAACATGCATAAATGCTATCAACAAATTAAAAACAGCTATATCCGTAGAATGAAGCGACTTAAAACCATGCTGACTTTTGTAAAATAATTCATTTAAAATAAAATATTCATATAATTGTTTATAGACAACTTTAAAAAAAATGTGATAATGCTGGAAGGACTGATATGGGGCGGTAATTACCTATGAGAGTGTGGTCACCTTTTTAGATAGAGGTATGACCTTTGCTACTTTCAATTTATCGGGATTTATTTCTGATTTCAGCGAGTGAATAATGAGCACATTAAGGGGTGTCAAAAAGCTTTGTATAAGTTTCAATGATACCTTCTCTATGACTGCACTACTTTTTTGGCCAAAACTTTTGTAGGATCCATTCAATATCACCAGTATTATCAAGTGTGAATAAAATTTGTGCCTGATGTGATCTGTTGAGTATGATGTTAAGTACTAAACATGTATGCAAGTCTGAAATCAATGAGTTTGAGAGAAAAACAAACGTCTCAGGTGCACCTTGAAAAAGTATGTTAGAATTCTCCTACACCTGAGAGGGATATGTAAAATATCCACCTGGTTTCTAAGTAATTCAAAAGTGTTCGGTCATTGCAGCGTTGTTAAACGTGTAAGGTCAAGGTTCACATATGTGTTAAATATTCAATAATAGTCAATGAATTGTATTTGTCATTAAATTAAAAACAACGTTTATTTCATCAGATATGCGGCAGTACATTTATGACAACACACCAAGTTGTGACGTCATTCGCAAGAATCTTTTGGACTTCATGTATGCTCTAGCTGGCCTGTATGCCGTGGCATCAGGTGCCTGCTTGGTGTGTTGCATCATCAATACACTCGTTCTAATGTGCCAGAAGAAGCGACGAAAACTGTTTACGGTATGTATCTTACATACTTGCATCATTTTGTCCATTTTGTTTTAACTTTGTGGCTTGCATCCCATGTATTGGTTGTGTTAAATTTAATTTGGTCAAACTGAATTTATGAAAGTTACTTTATTCGCTTCCCTATCGTATAAAACTACCATCTTATTCATAGAACTTGCAGAAACGTTATGTGACATTGATTTTAATATGATATATTTTATCGACAATGCGATTATGTGACATAAGAAACCCTTCAGCATGACATGTGTGCTTGGTGATATGTTTGTTCCTTCTCTGTATAGAACACAAAATAATAGTTTTTTGTGGTGAAAAGGGTCCAATTTGTCAAAATATGTAATTTATTTGCTTCCAAAATAAGGCGTCCATTTTTATAAGCATCAATTGTGGTTCATCCGATTATTATTTTGTATATACACATAGATTAAAATTGGGTCGGACAAAAGAGATGTTTGAAGACAGTGCTGCTATCTTAACAAATACATATTGACATTGAAAACATAAAAAACAAGCAGCTCTTTCTTATACTAAAAGTAAATGATACTCATGATTCAAACCACGGAAGCTTTCATTACAAGAATATGCATACTTCCCTGCAATTGTTAATTCTCAGTTTCCGATTGCTGTAAACTAAACTAAATGTTCAATCCAGAAATTCAGATAATCTGCATCCAATCATTTTTCAGAAAAAAAAATTCTCAAGTTTTGAGAAGAAAATCCACTGCTGCATACCTTTCTGTAATTGCTTATTCTTTCAAGTGGCGGTAAATTAGTAATGTGCGAGCTCTCGAGAAATTTTAGAAAATCTTCACCCAGTCATTTTGCGGAAAAGGGACATGAATGGATATATTTTAGAGGACATTCGTACATTAAAAAGTCAGTTCATAAACTATATCTGCGATTAAAGGCGTCTGAAGTTCCTGTTTTCGTCGTGGTGTGGTTTATTTGCTGGTGCATGGAAAACATGTTGCATACTTTTGGGGAAACACATAAACTCTTTATAATTATTGCACCACTATTTTGGAAGTGTTAATTATTTAAAAGAGGATCATTACTGAAAGCCACTTAAATAATAAAACTGAATAATGCAAGTAATATATGAAATATAATACTGTATTCCCCTTACCTTTCTCGCAATTGATTTAAAACTCTGTGCCTCAGAAAGCAACATGGAAACAGGCAATGCATGAATGAAACACTCCTGCAAAAATGATAAAATGAAAGTTACAATACAAAAAGTGCAAGACAAAGTGGAAAACGTACGCGAGAAGAAAAATAAAAGCAGAAAAATACACAAGTCACATCACAATACATGAACGCAGACCAACATGTAGAAGAGGCGGAATTCAGATTAATGGTAGAAAGTGGAGTTTAATGACTGCGTTTTGGTAATGATTCCCAATCAACATGACCATCATTGAAATAGAAAATGTAAAAGAGTGTTCTGTAGTTTAAGGTATTTTCCTTTTATCCACTTGTGTTTTTCGCTGAGCAACTGAAAAACGCGGGGTTTAAGTCAGTGCAGGATGTATGATGTGTACTGCAAGGAGAGTTGCTGTCATTTTATTTGGCAAACAAGATATCGTAAATTTAATAAAGAACACCATGGTGGTTTCGTTCGTTTAATATTGCGTTTTTATCCCCAAAAGAAAAGGCCGAGTGCTTACTGGGGCAAACCTCTTGTTTTCATTTTGAGTGAGATTGACAACAGACTGGCCAAAAACTTTGAAGAAAGCACACTTGAGTATTGTCCGTGTTGTAAATTAAATGCTGCTCCTCATGTTATTGTAGAATCAGGGTCTCCTCAAGAAATTTTTTAGTTTCATCGCGTGTTGGTAAAAAGTCAAAACAACATGTATCAGACCGTTTTCTGTAGCATTTATATCCTGATTTGTCAATGTAAGTGCACATGTACATGCTATACGGGATTATTTATACAACATTGGGCAAATGAGCTTAAGTACAGAAGCAACTCACAAACCAAAACAAAAGCTTGCCTACAACAAGAACATACTTCCGAAACTGCCTTACCAATTGCTTACAAATGATATAAGAAATAATGTGGGCCCATGCTTATTAGGTGATGCTACAGTTGCATTTTAAGCATTTGACCTGGTTCATTTCCATAGCTCCACAGGGGTATTTTGGATATGTCATGTTCGTTCGTCCTTTCGTCCGTAACACAGAAATTGTATCCATAACTAGTCTCATATCTTTGATCAGACTAATTTCAAACTTGACATGGTTGATGGGCATAGGGGCCAATGGATACTGTATGGTCTGGATGCTGGTCACATTTCCTGATTTGTAATGATTTTTTAAGTTACATAATGTTTTGTAAAGTGTTCATGTTAGGGTTGATACTTGTGCGCATAGAAAAGTGGTATCCTCAAAACGTTTGACCAGATCTGCGTCAAGCTTGGTAGGAATGGACTCCGGGTAGGTCTCAACGTGTAACTTGTCATTTTAGAAAATTAGGTCACTAGGTCAAAATATCGGGGTCAGCGATAAAACCATGTACTGTATGTTTCCAGGCTCGAACATTTTTATTTTGTTAGACTTGATTTCACAAAAAAAAATCACTCAACTATATATGAAGACAAAATGTGTGCCATGAAGTAAAACTAGGTCATTATGTCAAGTATCTGAGTCACAACAATATCCATCTCTGCATCTGTTTGCCTTAAGTGCTTTTATGTATCTGCATCAAATTAAGTAGGAATGGACGCCAGGAAGGCTTCAAACCTGGAATGTTTCACGTACAAAACCGGTTTACCAGGTCAAGCAGTTTTGTCATAACAACATCCATCATGTAATCTTCATCTGTGTGCAATAAGTACTTTACGTACTATTGAACATCAGCGGAAAACCGCGTATATTTACGTCTGTTTAGGGCTTCTTACATTTGACCTTCATTGAATATTTTACAATTTCATTTTCAAATTGTTCTTCAGTAGCTGACAATTCGAATGGTTGCTGTTGCGAGGGTATAGACGTATGCTTGTGTAATGTTCGAATGTCGCCGCACTCTAGTTATTTTCAATTTAATCCTTGGTATGAATGAAGTTGCATCACAAATGCGGGGATATGAATATGGCCGTACAATGTTAATGCCTAAGTCGCAACCTGTCTTTCCTATAACTGCTGGTTTTGTTTTAAACGTATTTTATTTCATAAAGAAAAGGGATTGGAATATAAGCCACAGGCTTTTGCGAGTTCTTCTCCCGATACAACAAAAGTAAACAACTGATTGCTTGTGAAAATAAATATGAACAATACAAACAATGCGAAGTACGCTCAAGCGTCACGTCTGTTACCAAAAAACAACATAATAAAATTGAACTATACGTTTCAGTTGTTTTTCCGTCTAGAGAAAGTACACAATGAAGATTTCACTATAAGTGAGAAATCTAAAGCGTTTCGAATCTATAATAAAACTTTGGACCGACTCGAATATTTTTTTTGTTCCAATTTAGATCCTTAGCTTCATCACCAAAAAGCAATACATTAACACAAGGAATTTGATGAGATAGTGCATCACCAAAATATCTGTGTCGTATCTCTTCGTAATTAGGACATTCAAGGAGATAATGCTTAACTGTTTCGTTTGGTTCTCCACAGGAGCAATGAGGTGAATTAACCAAATTTAGCCTAAACATGTAACCATTTAATGTGCAACAGTTCATTCTCATTCGACTATGATGTATCTGTGCCTTTCGGCTACCACCTAAAAAGAATACTGGCACGCGAGCAGCATTTTTCTTTATTTTTTTCTTAAAGCTTGCCAAAGACACTGAGTTTTTTGTTTCTGCATCTAAATTTGACCATTCCCTTAATCCAGATGGAAAGAAAGACTGTCTACGTTGTATTCCACAGGAGATAGGGGGAAGATCTTGAGCATGTCTGGTATTAATTCCAGAATGATGATTCGAAGGTAGTCTTTCACGTAAGTAAGTTGGGCCTAAGTCATTTTGAGTTTTGTACATGAGAATTAGTTTGTGTTTTTTTCTTCTTTCACTGAGTGGCTCCCATTTGACCTCTCGGTACAATGAATCTAAATTGACGCTTTGTGTTGCTCCAGTTGCGACACGCGCCGCTGCATGCTGCACGCGCTCCAGTTTGTCTTTACATGCCTGATTGCAATTGTCCCAAACGGTGTCTGCATACTCCAATATAGGTCTTATAAAAGTGAAATACAATTTTTCCAAGTGTTTTCGGTCGAGTTTGAACTTCATACCCCTCAGGCAATCAACCCTTTTCATTGCTCTAATGTATATGTCGTCTACGTGCTTTGACCAGGAGCCATTACAAGACAGAGTGACTCCTAAATGTTTATGAGAGTCCACTACCGTTACAGGCTTGTTTCTTAGGAGAAGTGGAATTTTATTCTAGATTTTTGTTCTACTGCATAACATTGATTTAGTTTTACTTTCAATTAAGGTAACGAACCACTGATTTGCCCAGATAGATATTGCCGAAAGGTCACCGTTCATGGTCATAGTACCAATATCCAGATCATCTTTATCCATAATACAAAACAACGAGGTGTCATCTGCAAATAATCTGATTTTAGACTCAACAATGTTCGCAATATCATTAATGTACAATAAAAACAAAAGAGGGCCCAAAATGGATGATAACTGCTGGTAAGACCAGCTTCAAATTGCAGAGGATCATTTTTTATTTCAACCAATTTGCTAATGAGCTGAGCCTACAGGGAGCTCATATATCCTTTATTCACCCGCTACGCATCAGCAACACTTTTGTATATATATATATATATATATATATATATATATATATATATATATATATATATATATATATATATAATTGATTTTTTATATATAAAATGCAATTTGGAAATCTATTAAAAAGCTATCCCTCTATATTGGGTGCCGTTTTGCTATTTATCCAGTATTTCTTGATATTAAGAATTACAAACTAATTTTTGATATATAGAATGCGATTTTTATATATCTAGCAAAGTTGCAGAATGGCAGAATAGTGGGGAGAGGATTTGTACGATTAATAAATTTCTCAAAGACTGCATAAGGTTTGCTAACACGGCACAAAAAACTACATTCTCGCTGCCTGCGACATCGTCTGCCTGCTACAATTGACCTTTCTATAAATCCACTCATGATGTTTGAAAAGATTGTTATTATCATTAGAAGTGATGGTATTAAAAGCATCACGTTGTTCCATAGCTTTTTCTCCCTGCAAGTGTGTGGGTATTTCTAATTTGGATACAAGCATTGAAGTATGAATGCTCTGGAAACATTCAAGGAAGCAGTCAGCAATTGAATCAACAAACTATTTACCTCTGGATATTTAAAAAAAAATCTGCTTTTAGATATCAAAAAGTCTGTATGACTTCTTGATATCGAGAAGTGAACATAAATGAATTGTTCATATAAATCAATAACTTATTGACACCAATAAACGGGGAATTATTGCAGCATATTTCTGTAGTCTGGTTCACTGCCTACATCTCGCTCACTTTACCAGGGCTCATGCCAAATAGTGATCATGTTGAAAAATGTCTCTATAATGTAGAAAAAAATCAGTACATCCAGTTATGACTTGTCATTGTAAAAACGGAGAATGATTTTTAATGATAATGCCACAGCTTTTTGAAATTGTGTTTTGACCAGTTATGGCACTCATGCAACATCTCTAGGATTTATTGGTCTTAAACATCTGACATTAAAAATCAAATCAAATGTCAGTAGAGCTGGTGCAACATATTTCTTTGTATAATTTTATTAAAATTTAAAGATTTCATCTTACCTTGTAGCAAAATATATTTTTATTGTGTTATCTTGTCTGTGTTGTTCTTTCTATCCAATAGAAAGCACAAGAAAAGGGGCAAAGTAGGGACAGGGAATCAGCCCAACTGCACCGGAAACTATGAGTTCATGTCACGTGGCAAAGGCTGCCATCTTTAAATATATCTGTACACTGTAGTTGATTTAAAATATGTAAAAACATATTCCAGTTATTGACAGCTATAAATGATTTACAGAATCTAAAATTGAATTATGAATGTCAATAACTTATTTTCGGATATCTGGAAATGATTTGTAGATATGTCTTTATTTACATTTTTTTAGATATCTGAAATCAATTTATGGATATCTATAATTCGAATTATGGATGACTATAAATCATTATTAGATATCGATAATTCTCTCATCTTTTTAGACATGAATAAATTATTTATATATATGTTTAAAGGTAATAAGCAGTGCTCTGGCCACCATGGGAACACCGGGCCATTTTGAACTCACTGGGCGGGCCTCACAGTTGTGATGTCATCATACAGAGGGGTTATTTTATAATTAGATTCCTTCATCTCTCCTTGTGACCCTGGCTTACAAAGGCAGAAGTGGCTGAGGTGACCAGCATCCAGGGCTGATATGCAGTCATTGTATTTGTGTCTTTTTGACCAGGACCACTTCCTAGTAGTCATTACCCTATTCCGCAGTCCGAACTCTTTACTCTCCATAAGCTAACCTGTAACTGTCTGACCTATATACATATGGAATTACTATGGTCCATATTGCACACGTTCCTCTGTAAAATTTTAACATAGGTTGTATCAGCCCAAATAAATTAAAGGGTCTTCAGCGGGTAACTACTCAACATGTTTCGGAGCCTATTACCCGTAGATGTCTCTCTGAGTAGCGGCCCCTTGTCTAAGCTAAATATTCAGCAAAGACAACCCACATAATAATGAATAAATATGAACATGGCAAAGATGAATTAGCTAAATATGTGAAGTTTTGCTTATAAATGCAGAGCTTCATTATGAAAGAAGAATACCTGTCAAACAAACCATAATTACTAAATTTGTATAGTATAGGTCCAGATAAGAACAATTTGACTTACCCCTGAACCAATATGTACCTTCTAGCTGGACAACGTATCCTAGTTAAACCACCGTCCAGTGTATAACTGAAGTGGATACAAGCTGGGGCATTATATTCAGTCCCAGTGATTGTAAAATAAACAGTTACAGCTAGACCACCTGTACAAACCAAGGGAAATCCTAACAAGGACTACAACAATGGACATGCTGCACCAGAAATGAATGTAAAACAAACTCCAAGATGACCCCTACTGACAAGTCTAAAAACTGTAAATTATTATAGCCAAACTTTCTAATAATCTTTGGATATTAACAGCAAAATTATAGGGCAAGTCAGAAAAGAATGGAAGTCATTTGTATTTAAGTCAGGAGAATGCAATGAAAATATTTGTTTCTTAACCCGATTTCAAGTACAAAGACAAGCTTGTAACTGTCGTCAGTAGCTGCATGCTACCTATAGCCCCTTGGGGGGGGGGGGGTTGCCCTAACATAAAACAAGCTAGCCTAAAATGTCTGAAAGGTGAACATTAAAACAGAGTGAAGCCAAAAGATAAAATTAGGTAGCAAAACAGGCAAGTGTAAAATCTCTAAAATTATCGAAGCCAAACTTTCCAACGATCTCGGGATATACGTATTTACAGCAAAATTTGCAGAAATATTTGATCAAAAGTACATCTTTGAATCCTCTTGACTCAAGTTTATTGTAAATAAATTGGTTCCAGATGCAAAGTCCTGAAATTTAGAACAAATACAACCAAATCTCAAAAACAAGTGACGAAAACGTATTATATCCAATAGTTTCCGAAATATTACTGTCCGGGAAAGGATAATTAAGTCCAAAAAACATCTCTGAAACTGTCTGAATTGTACCCTCCAAAGGGATATCTTTTTGGTTAATTTCTTTAGCAATTTTACTGAAAGTTTTTGTACATTTACGCAAGCAATGTCATCAATATATCTTGCGTTGTTTGATAATTTTGTAGCATTTGAAATTCCTTTTTCATTTATTTATCCATATACGTAAATTCAAACCAGGTTAAATATAAATCTGCCAGTAAAGGGGAGCAGTTGCTACCCACCGGAATTCCTTTTATTTTTTGAAAAACCAATGGTCTGCATTGAACAAAAGTATTACCCAAAGAAATTTTATAGCATCTATCAATGTTTCAACAGTGTAAGATTAAACGTTTCTTTTTGAATATTTATTGTGTGACCAATATGCTTTCTTTGTATATGAATTAATATTTATGTATGGTTTACCATCATGTTTAAACATTTTGCTTATTAATTCTGAAAGTGAACTTTTGACTTCATCTATTGGTAGATTTGAGTACAATGTAGAAAAATAAAAACATTTGATTTTTTTTGCTTTTACATCTTTGATTTTAGACACAAACTCGGAAGAATTGCTAATACTCCAAAAACAATTTATTTCACAGTAGAAATTGCATTACAGTATCTACGAAAATGATTCCTAATTGCAGTGAAACACAATGTTACTTCTTTTGATAATTGTTTTGTTGTACATTTTGAAGCACCGGCTATGAATCTAGTTTTAAAAGGTTTTCTATGTAATTTGGGTATCCAGAACAAAAGTGGAATAGAGGACTCCACTTCAGAAATTTTGAAATTAAAATTCCTTTTCATCTCATCTTTATGTGTATCTATCAAATTATCAATGGATTGTTTGTGTAATTTATATACACTATTTCCTTTTATGTCTGAAATATTGATTATTCCAAGTTCTTTTTTTTCAAAACATCCAGATAATATTTTTTGCAGATGATCCCAAAATTGTTACCTGCCTTATCTATGTTACTGACTACAAATCTTGAAACTTTAGGCTGTTTTAGATTAACCGCATTGAAATTCTTAATGTGGGATTTGTAACGATAAATTCTATTTCTAAAGACTCTTTTCAAGTTTGATAACCATCCTTCAAATTTCTGAAATTCAATTTTTTCTTTCTTTGCCCATTTCATACAGTAGGAAACAAATGCATCGCAGGTATCCTGAAAAATACTGTCAATGTTCAACTCGGGACATATCCGAAATTTTGGACCTTTTTTGATCAATTTTTTAATCTTGAATTTTGTACTATATCCAAATTAGCTGTAAATACATGTTTGTGGTATGCATCGACAAAAGTAGTGCAATGTAATCTGGTTTACCTCATGCCTAAGAAGTGGTACTTCGTTTGCCACCTGGTGGTCAGAGCAGTGCTTACTGCCTTTAAATATGGCACTCATTGCAACGCAAAACTGGATGCTCCCTAGATTGCCGCCATCTTTATTGATATCTGTAAAAAATGACTGTCGTTTTGTTACCTGAAATAATGTAATGAAGCCGGATTTTCCTGTGGGTTGTGGCGCGAACGAGAGCCCTTGGAAGACATGGCCTCTGTTTTGGTCCTAGATGCCATTGATCGAAACATACAAAAAATTAACTAATTTGGCCATGGGGCCAATTCTGTGCGCCATTCTAGATGCAATATTTGGCATGAGAGTGTGTGCAAGAAGGAGCATGAATTATTATCGAGGTATTCAAATTCAGCCATCTTTCAAGATATCTCTAAATCAATTTGGATATCTTTACAGGCTACCAAATTATGTTGCATTTATGTTAGGTTAATGATATATCAATTAGTGTTTCATGCAAGGTACTATTCTATGCTGAGGATACAGCATTACATGTCTCAAGGAAAAACCCAAACATTATTTCAGCTTCTCTTGGTTCTGAACTCGAAAATTGTGTAGACTGGTTGGTTGACAACCGCCTTTCCATGCATCTCGGAAAGACTGCCGACAGTTAAAGAATTTTACAATTGAGTGTCGTGAACATATAATAACTTCCAAACCAGTTGTAAATACATCGGTGTTTATTTAGAAGAATCACTGTCCGCATCAGCTATTGCTGAGTATATCATTAACAAAACAGGGGCTAGTTTAAGGTTTCTGTGCAGACAGAGCAGTGTCCTGGATTTTAAATCCAGGAGGCTGCTTTTTTCTGTGCTCATACAGCCTCTTTTTTTTTTTTTTTTTTTGTATCTCTAGGTGGTTCTTGTCTGTGCCAAAAGGCCTTCAAAGTAGACTGTGGTCATGCAAAATAAAAATGCTAGATTTGTTCTAAATTTGTCCACAGTCATGTAGGTTCTGCAGAGTTTCAAAAGTCAGGTGTCTTTGAGATTACCTTTAGAGCCAAACAATTGACACTCAATCATGTTTTTAATATTTTTCATCACAAATGTGCAAATTACTTCAAAGCCAATTTCGAGAGAATTCAACATGGTTATCATACCTGGAACAGTTGCTCTAACTTCATAACTACAGGAAACAACGCAGTAGGCCAGCACAAAATTTTCTATGAGGCCCTAAAGGACTGGAACCAACTACCTGAGGACATTAAAACCACAGAGTGCAAGTCGACTCTCAAAATGAAAGTTAAAAAGTTTCTGTATCATTCTGTGCTTTGAACTGAAATGTCCCTTTTTCTGTCACTGTTCTCTCTCTCTCTCTCTCTCTCTCTCTCTCTCTCTCTCTCTCTCTCTCTCTCTCTCTTTTCATCTTGCTGCCTTTTTGCTTTCCCTCTTATGTTTCCTTCTTTTTTTCTTTCTTTTCTCTCTTTCTTTCTTTCTTTCTTTCTTTCTTTCTTTCTTTCTTTCTTTTCTTTCTTTCATTTCTTTTTCTTTCTCTCTCTTTTGTTCTATCTCTGTATTTTTTTAGTTCATTCCTTACATTCCTCCCATCCGTCTCTTCTTCCTTTGGTCACTTCTGTTTCTACTTTTCCTGTTTCTACTGTTAGCCCCCCTTTTATTTTTCTGCTCCATCTTCCTGTCCCGAATAGGTCTCACTTTATATTCAGATGATATGTCTACTTTTTATTTTACATTATTATGAGCGAAATCAGAGTTGCTGTTTAGTTCAAATTCATATTCTTATTTTGTAAAATGGCTTTATGTTTATAACTATAAGTCGTAAGACTTTGTGAACTATCCTAGCCCCTTTTTATCATTGCAATATGTATTTATATTTTGTGTAACTTTGGTGCTGAATACAATCAACTCAACTCAAATCAATTCAAAAGATGGTCAAACTATGGAATCTAAAAATCAAATTTAGATATTTTTAAGCATTAAAGAACTCTGTAATTTATTTTCAGATATCTATAAATGATTTTCTGATATTTAAAAATGAATTTTATATCTATCTATCTATCTATCTATCTATCTATCTATCTATCTATCTATCTATCTATCTATCTATCTATCTATATATATATAAATGATTTTTACATACCTATAATTCGTCAATGTGCGAAAATTTCCAAAATTGATTTATGATAATGATGATGATAATGGCATTTGGGGAAAATACTCTATATGTTTCGTTTTCAAAGCGCTTATTGATTTTGTTTCTTTGATGTCAACCGTAACACCGTTCCATATTATACCAGCAAAATATCTAGAAGTGACCCTGAATATTTTAGACCTCAGTCTTTGTCATCCATGGAGAGTGTAGTAATGTTCGCGTATCTGGTACTTCGAGTGATGACTTTTAACACTGATTTACACATGTGTGTCAGATGCGGGGGTGCTGAATCGGTGATAGATTTATAAACCTGCTTTTCCGTATTATTCACCACTTTGAACGTTTTTCTAATTTGATAATTTGCATTGGACATTTTAGTGAGGAAGGTATCGTGCTGTGCATTGAAAGCCACGAATTACAAAGTTAGTGATTTAATGATATTTAAGCGTAAAGTCCATGTCAGTCAGTATTTACAGTGTATCAGGGCGTACCTCTATTGAACAATTTGATACATAAGAGCTCACGTGCAGTAGATAATTTGCCTCAGCTGTCACACAGTTAAACGTCCATTTTCAGAGACTGATGGCACTCTAATAGTATTAGTTTACATTCAATTAATCCTAGCCAAGACTTAAACTACACTTCATGGGAACATGTAAAGTGGAATTGGTCAAGGAAGACCGATGAGCAAAAATGTCGTAGCAGCCAAAACACCACTACATTTTACCAATGATCCATTATGGGAAGAGACGCGAAACCACTTCTCATTGATATTGACGAGACTGAGCCCTCAACTGCTGCGGACCTTCAGAGCCAAATCACATGAGCGTAGTATGGATGTCCAGTATACTAAAAGCGGACCTCGTTTAATTGAACGCTTATGTAAAAATCCACGATTAACTCAACGCTCATGTAAAAATTCATGGATGAAATCCATTGGCGTTAAGGCATTAATAACTTGAATAGATAAAAAAACGAGACAAATAAGTAGTTTTTACATCAAAACTTGAAAGACCTTGTGTCCAAGTCAGGCTCTTGATAGTTGTGAGCTTGTAAGCAATATTACTTTAATTTCATAACTTTGTAAGTTATAAACAAACCTCCCCACAATGAAACTTAAATGGTTCACTTCACATAAGCATGTTGTCATAATGAAAGAGGATGGCCACTTAGTACACCTTGATAAACCTTTAACACATTTCTTGTGAAGCAGTTAACTGTCATTTTCTTAGCTGAAAATTGCAGTCAATTAAGCTATACACTTTCTTAGTATGTGAAAAGTGAATCATTTCTCATTTGCATTGATAACAAATTGTTGGAGAGAACGGAATTGTATATTATGTATAGCGACATACGGACAGGAACACTCAACCACAAAGTGTTCACTTAAATTTCTCCCGACGTGTCAAACATCATGACCAGAGATTTTCTTGTATTACTTGAGTCTAAACAAATAAGATCTTAGGCAGGTACATATATGTAAATGGAAAGTTGGACGGGCCGGACTTGAGTGTTATATAGTGATGACGTCGAGTGCATCTCGGAATAACAACGTCTCCGTGTGCAGAACACTTCTAACTTGATTTATTAGATTACTAAATATATTGGAAAGGTCATTTTGGATGATAATATGTGTAATTAATGTAAAGTGCTACTTGATATTGGTCCAAAGACTTTTGAACATAACCTTTTATAGCGTGTGTTGACCTGCCATGAAAATGTTTTGACAATGCCTGATGGGGCATGACAGTTACTCATGCAGTAACTTATTGCGTAGTAAAATTCTAAGACAGTCTTAAAAGTGACTTAAATAAAAGTATATCGAGATTATATACACTTTATTGTAGGAAGCGCGAGCAAACAATTTGTCTTGATGCGTTCTGCCAGTATAAAGAAGTCTTGGTGTCGTGTATTATATGGGCATAAAAACCAGTCTCTATTATGATAAGGCATGGTTTATATATTCCTTGTCGATTTTTTTAAAAATTCACAAATAAAACCATTATGATGTTACGCTGTTAAATGTTGGTTCATGAATTACTATGCATATGTTTCAGATATCCAGCACACCTGTATCCAAAAATGGAAAATAATCATTACATAAGTTGAACAAAACTGGCGAATATGTTTAACATGTAAAGGCGGTAGCATACTCCTAAATCAATTTTCCATGAAATAACAGCATGTAAAAATGAATATATTGCATCCTTACAAAGTATTAGGCCCCCAACTTACGATTCATTTGCTTTACGGATACACGATTCCTATGCTGGGATCGGTATCAGATTATATTCAGAGAAAGTAGTACTACTTTGATTTAGAGAGATTTTTGGCGCCTCTAGGGTGATTGTTTCATATTGTTTCAGGCGGGGCATGAGTTTGGAGATACGGCTTTGATGACCACAAGAGAAGATGAGGACACGTATGCCTTTGCGCCAGCTGTGTCGTTACCCGAATATCCTTCATGTCGAAATAATCCAAGCACACTTTTATCACGACCAATAACTCTGCCAGGTGACAATGGGCCCAGACTTCTGCGTTTTGAAAGCTTAGACAATACCAGAGCGACCTCTTCCGGTGCAGCTCCAAATGAAGTACAGAGAGTGACACTAACAGATGGCGGTACTACGACAGTATCGTCTATCAGTGGTGGTATGAGTCAAAGGGGAATGTTGGAGAACTCTGTCTTGGAAAACCCATATTCCAGACACATTATTGCACTGTGGAATTTGCAGATGAATCGTGCAATAATGGAGAGTTATGAAGCAATGAGAACTGGAGGAGATATCAATCATGAGTCGGATGCAACTTTTGTCGGTGAGGATGACAACAGAATAAATGAACGTCGTGTTTGCCAACAAAGGCGTGCTCACCCAAATATAGATAGACCTAGGACCACAAGTGAGTCACTTCTTCCTGCTCCCAATATTTCCAATTTGCACATGGCTTCCATGATTCCAAGTTTCTTGCAAACACGACACATACCATTTCTGCACATGACAAATGAGGTTCCCCTGTTATCCAGTGCAGGCTTGCCAACATTTTCATATGAACCACCACCCCCTTACCCTGCACCTGCAGCCCATCAAGACCAAAGTATAGATGATTTAAGAAGTGGTGGCACAACTGAACAACTTGACCAGAACACTCTAGAAGAAAATCAGATATCGTCAATCCATGGAGCACAGGTTCCAGACCAGCCACATATGATCCCGCATGTGACACCTGCAGTCGAATCGCAGTTGACTGAGCTGCCAACCCGCATAACGCAAGATAACAACTTTGAAAACATTTACGAAACTATTCCAGCAGACTTTGCCGCTGGTGGTTGTAACACGAACGATAGCACACAGGCACATCAATCATATGGCTCTTCTGGTAATCAAGAGTATTTTACAGCAAGGGAACAAACAGGTAATTTGAATAATAGAAGTTCCCACACACGTGCTCTTGCTGTACAAGTTGAAACAAAACAAACATCGGCCATTTACCCGGCTACTGGTGCACCCGATGAAGCACTTCCTGACAATTTCAGTGCAGCACAGGAACATACAGAACCTGTGTCTTTTCAACAAACAACACAAAATGTAGATCTTGACGGTTTCTTTGATCTGTATGATAATGTTCAGTTATTCGACGGGTCTTCGGTATCTACATTACCTGGCATCCCCACCGTGGACGTGCACCACGATGAAAACATTTACCAGGATATATTGCCAGTCATCGATGAGAACTGTTGTGCTGCTGAAGCCAGCAATAGTTTGTATCGCTACAGCAGCTGTTCTTCCCAAGACATGTCCGAAGAATGCGTTACTCTGAGCATGATCGATATTTCTATGACAGAAGATTTAATACACGAAACACAGATTTGATCACTGGGTAGCTCGTGCCCATTTCTTGTTCGTTTGCGCCCATGAGGTTTGGTGTAAGCTCCCGGGAAGAGGGGGCATATACTCAACATCAGGCAGGATGTGTGCCTCGGACATATTTATACAATACTCTATCTTAATCCTACACCAGATGTAAAAAGGTACCCTTGGACATATTTATACAATACCCTATCTTAATCCTACACCAGATGTAAAAAGGCACCCTCGGACATATTTATACATTATCCTATCTTAATTCTACACCAGATGTAAAAAAGTACCCTCGGACATACTTATACAATACCCTGTCTTAATCCTACACATGATGTAAAAAGATACCCTTTCTTAATCCTGTAATGTTTTTGAAAGGAGTGCTGCATTGGTGCATCCTGGTGCATTTTGGAGCCCCAAATTCAATTTTAAACAGGTTTTATATTCTTACTTCCCACAAAAATCCCCCCTCCAAAGAACTTACTATGTCTCCAGCCCATATCCAATTTCTATACATTTGTTTGAAAAATGAATAAGAAATTCAGTTCACCCAAATAATTGTTACCCCTATCCTAATCCAGCTGTATACGTGTTGGGGGGCTTTTCTAATCCTTGGAGTAATGAAAACAGGGCCTTTCCCGCGGCACATACCCAGTACACTCCTACTTAGGAGTACCCCACCTCCCACCCCCGCCCCCGTGTAGCCTACAATCTACCACAATGGTTAGAGTGGTTAAAGATTGTACAAGTCTTACCCGAGTGCTTCGAAGTCCAACTAAGATGTAGAAGACATCTTATTACATTTCCTTCTGTGTACTTGTGCCAACTAGTCTGATAAGGAAAGTGATGTTCCCGGGTGAAGATCTATTTAATTGTTACTGTGACATGTCTGGTGAACAATTAAAATGCATTATTCATTCAGATTGTGAGCATAATATGCTTCTTAAGTTTTACTGTCCATGAGGCAAATACGATATATATATATATATATATATATATATATATATATATATATATATATATATATATATATATATATATACATATATATATATATATATATATATATATATATATATATATATATACAGAGTTCCTGTTGTGTTTTTTAAACAGGTCAACAGCTTGACAAAGAATAAGAGGGTGTCATTAATTCAAAACGTTCCATTGATCTTGGCAGTGGTACGACCATTAGTTGAAAGCCACATATGTTCCTCGCAATCGTAGACTCAATTAGAAACATATATAGACATACGTATCTTTGAAAACGCATCAGTCTGTATAAAATGAACAGTTTATTCCACACGATTGCACACATTTTGCATTTACAAATTGAAGGTAGAAACTGAATGACAAAAAGAGCACATATTAATCAAAAGTGCTGACTATAAAAAATTTGTGTGGTGACTGAAACAAGTTTATTTGACATTTCACTTGACAGATTATGTATGAGTGTAGAAGGACAGACATTGTATAAACTGTTCGACTGGTCTGGCTGACAGATGTTTACCTGGTTACATGCGTTGAAAAATCAAATACCTGTTAAAAGTAGAAACATTCAATATTTTTGCAATCATATTTAAATTGGCACGTCATGGCAGAGGCAGCAACTGACTTTTAGGCATGTACGGAATATGTTTCCTGGAAATACTAGCATACACATCGCAAAGGGAATGATTTATATTTTATGTGAATATTCTATGCATACTAATCTTAACTTTGGAAATTCACCATAAAATGTCACTATCTATAATTCGCGCCAGAGATTCTCTTGAAAATAACCACAAAAGAAACAAAGCTGTTTTTGGCTCACTTTTGATACTTACAAATGACACAAGTCTTCATGCACGCTTATGTCCGTTCTTAATTGTTATGTACATTTAAAATAGCTGGATTACAAATGTTGCAAATGGTAAAAGCACTATGGTGTTCATGTACAAGTAACGCTCGTTTTTCTCGGACTGTCAGGTGTTCAACAATACAATATACCCGTTCAATTCTAAAGGAAGACGGTACGAAAAATAATACGACCAAGGTCGATTTGAAATCAACTGCAAGTGGAAACTTCGGTGGGTATAATTGTTGGGACCATGGGGATGACAGTTATTCGCATTGAGACTCAACTGTACATTTACAGCACGCAAAGCGGCCCTTTAAAATATACCCAACTGAGTCACAGAACAATAAATTCCATAGATTTATACTAAGCTCGGTTATCAGTATGCAACATACCAATAAAATACACGGTAGAGTCCGTCAGATCCTGTTTCGGGACTGAGGACGCCAGACGAATTGCAGACTGAATCAGGCTGACTGCGTGCATGAGCATAAAATGGCGTGATTTGAAAGAGCGCTTGCTGCAATACGGTGGTCCTGCTTCATCTTAACTTAATCTTTTCAGGTTCAAGCTGATATAAAAACAAGGCCAGTTGTTTGGACAGTTAATTACCGTATGTTACTTAGTTCATCTTGTTAAACTCGATTAGTATCGTTTTTTGCTTTCATTCAGATCTGTCTCACAAGACAAATGATGCGTCGGTGTAATTTTCCATGGTACAGACTAGAGAGCCACCCAACACATTATCTGTTCAATCTGCAGCTTTAGAACCCAGCCTCAATTACAGAAACACTGTCTCACTCTAAGTCTCTTTTATACGCTGCACAGTCGTTCATATCTAACATACGACACAGTTCGGTCCATGGGGGTAGCACTCCTGAGTCACGTCTTTGTGGCATTCGTTTAGGTGGCAACGCTTTTCCTGAAAATAAAAAAATATACAGAAGTGACACGTGGTTGTACTTTGTGAAGAAAACATTAATTACGGACGTGCAATGTATCTTAACGGGTACATGCGGACGAATCGCCCGGGTTGCGTGATTGGTAGATGTAAATTTACAAATTGATTTACAACGTAATTGAGACCTTCAAAATGACTTTTTGCGTACCAAAGTGTTTGACTAATTTTATAACATTTAGCGAAATCAAAATAGTTCACAGGCATGTGTTGTAACAGCTCTTAAAATGTAATAATATTGCATTAAAATATGCTATTTGCCAAAAGCTTTACAAACGTACATTAAGCAGAACGGACTTGATGGGATAGTACTTGAAAAGTACTAAAGTTACTGAGCACTACATACTTTATCTACTTGGATATTAAATAAGATAATTATGACGATCTATTGGTATGGTAAAGTGTCGCTTTAACTGATCCAATGACAATAACTTCTGCCTACAGGAGTGCTGAAAACATTTTACTTAGTGCTTGAACATTGAAGGTTGGATAAGGGTCAATCTACACTCAGAATACCATGAAAGTATCCCTGTATTGTGAAACCAAATTGTTTGTTCTGATATAAAATTACTTCACACGTGCAATTGTGAACTTTACTTGCACAAAACTGAGGCACTCACGCTGCGCACATGCGATTTTAAGCTGAAGATATTTAAAAAAAATCAAAGCTGCGTTTTTATGTATATTCTTGTTCACTATCACAGTGGCTCTTTTTTTAATCAAAACTGTACTTGTCTTGCTAAACCAAACCAAACATTGAATATTTGATATGGAGATATCCATCTACCTGTCTTAATGAAAAAATTTGGCGGAAACCTCTTGGCAAAGTCCCCAGCTCCTTTCCTTGCCAGGAAATAATCTAGAAACCGTTTGATGTCACTGTCGCTCACAGGATTCCTTTGTGCTGTGGATGTGTCTTCATCTACAAACAATTTAAATTTCACATTTACATACGGGTACCAAATTCAACAGTTCGAATGCCAAATTAAATGCCTGCACAGATTGTGTTCCTTTTGTTGAAACAAGACGTGTTTGTAAAACATATATGGCCCGTGCCCTGCTTCTTCGAAGGAGGCATAATTAGATCAAAGTTATCCATCTTTCGAGTTAACCTGGTCCTGACAGAGGACCAAGAAGAGGACCAATATGGTTTTGTACTCTGCTGACAGGGAGCAGGCAAATCACAACTGACCAAATGTGTGCGACAGTTTCATACTCTTAATTTCAACATATTTTAAGCCGTCTGCTCAAGGCCAAGCACAGCAAACTTAGCTAAACGGGCTGTGTTCCTTTTCATCTGGCCCATATAGAGGACTGTATAACTCTGTAGCATGAATATCTTTAGTTATTGGGAGGAAACTGTTATGTACCGACCGAGCTGCAAAGTATCACTGTGAGCTTGGAAACTGGATGAAGGTCACCATTCTTTAAACTTAACTTCGCCCTTATATTGGACCATTAATCTTTGCAATATGACAGTTGTAGGTAAAAAATGCGCATCATTTAAAAATCAAATTCTGCAGAGTGGCTCTGTGACCTTGGGAATTTTGGTCTAGGTGATCCATCATCAAACTTAACCAAGCCCCTATGGAGAACCATCTAAGTTGTCATGCAGAAATTACTAGGTAGCGTGCGGAAATCAAATTCAGCTAAGTTGGCCATGAGACCTTGAGAATGAGGTCAAGTTCACCCATCTTCAAAATGATAAGCCCCTAAAGAGGATCATTAACCTGTACAATATGAAAGTTGTAATGCAAAAGTTACTGTAGTTCGTGTGCGGAAACCAATTCAGCTAAGGTAGCCATGGGACCTTGAGAATTTGGCCAAAGCCCTTAATCTTGAAACTTACTGTTGCCCTTATAGAGAAACATGTACCTGTGCAGTATAAAGTCTCAGCTCAAAAACTTGTTGAGTTATTGTGCAGAAATCGTACTGCAAACAGGGAGGCTTTATGACCTAGGCAATTAGGTGAAGGTTCCCATTCGTCAAATCTAACTTAGTCCTTGTACAGGACCATGAACTTATCAATAAAAATTAGTAATTTGCATCAAGCAAAAACTAAATGAGCACAGGGGCTCTGTGACATTTCGAATTAGGTCAAGGTCGTCACCCATCTTTGACTTCACCTAACTATTTGTAATGCAAACGTTATTCAAGTTAACTCGCGGAAGCCAAAAGGTGACTGTGACCTTCATAAATACATCAAGGTCACCCATCTTGTAATGTAACCCTCATAGAGGAATTTGTTACCGCAGTAGAAAGGTCGTAGCTTAAAAAAAATGATTTATTATGCAGAAGCCGCTGTCTACGACTCACAGACCGCCCGACCGACAAACCAGCAAACCGATATCAGCAAAGCTGTATGCCCTGCCTTCTGCAAAAGTGGCATTGAAAGTTGAATTTTTTGGCTGGATACTCCATTTTGGCACTCTAATTTTTCGCATTAAAAACAAAATGTCGCTTTGCTGGGATAATATTAATCTCTGAGGTTACTTTGGTTTTAAGATGAGTTCCAGTTTCTTGTGTATCTTGATAACTTTCGTCACAAGATTTGCAGATACGTGTGCTAAAATATCCACCCTTGAATTAATATTACTCGCAACGACATGCTTTCGGTAACCACGGAATGTATTAGCATTACGTGGACATTTTAATAGAATATTGTTTTGAATTTATATGTTACCTGTGTGTGCAAAAGAAAGGTCTTGGGCTTAAGTATAAACTTCCTCCTACCGTACAGCATGAGGGTCGTCAGACTACTACGGATGTGACCATATGGTGAAGCAAATTAATACTCGTGTTTGGACAAAGAAAAGGACAGGACTACCATAGCACAAAGCAGAGGGTGTATCTTCTTCCTTATCGGTCCCTCGTATTTTGCAAAATTTCTTCTGTATCCCGTAGATCAATAAAATACTTTTGGCCTACGCTAGAAGGTAAAAGTTCAAATCGCAGAGAGAGTGAACAAGTATTTTGGTTACCCTACATTTGATGCATCTTTGTTCAACTTCACTGAAGCAGCAATGCTTAATCTTCTTGTTTGCACATTTGTGACTCTGCCGACCTGTTCAGCTTAGCTTAAAGCAAAGAACTGCCAATATATAGACCGAGAGAAGAAATGGATTCAAAGCACGAGGGGCCATTTTTCTTCCACATATTTTCCATTATTTGTACATCAGTGCGAAAATGAAAAGCACACTTGTATGTGCTAAAAGGTCATTTGCATACGACCACATACAAGTGTCCACACTCGACTGTATCAGGCACTTGAAGATTATTGTAATAAGATGAAGGAATGGAATTTGAATAGTCTTATACATATAGATGCAAGGGAATAATACTAGGGTCTTACACCATGTGACCTTTACAGGATTAAAAAAATCCCCAAATATAGTGTACACCACCATTCCACGTGTTGAACATCATTCACTGTGCACAAAAAATGAAATAAAATAAAAAGAAAAAATAAATAAAATAACCTGTTGGAGTCTAAGAATGTCTTTAACCTCACCCTCAAATTCACGTATGAATGCATCACGTATATTACGTTATTTTCATGCTGGAATGCAGTGTACTGAACAACATATGTATCTGATAAAATGGAATCGTAGTTGCGATTCATATTAGGTGTAGCATTGTGGTTTTTAATCACCGCTAGGAAGATGTGATAAAAGAGGTAATTATAACTGAGATTGCCATAGGTTTGGGGTGTGTTATGTGAAAGTATCTAAAGGTATCTCTGTCTCCAGCCTTGCCTAAAGTAACCCTATTTCAATTGCTTTATTTTGTTTGTTTTAGTGTTTGCTTCGCCTATGGCACATGCAGAAAGTAGAACCCAACTACCATGCTCTCAAAGGCAGCCCCATTTGAGGAGGGTAGGTTTCCGCTGGAGCCGGGGGCCATAACAGGAGTGCCTATAACCATACTTTAGTGCGCAATTTCTCTAACCAAGGCGTATAAGCATACAGTCCAACACAAGATAATGATTGTCTGTCAATTTGGCAAGAAATTAGTCATCTCAGCCTTTAATTGGAACAAACATAAATATTTGCTAAACCTCCTGAAAAAAAAAGCAATTAAACATTTGCACAGAATAGATCTTCCTTGACATACATCGTACTAAATCATTATGAACCATTTGAAGCAAACCCTGGGTTTTGCTTAAAAAACCATAGGTTGTATCACAAAACCCCGGGTTTCCTTAGCAAAACCCAGGGTTTTCTCACAAAAACCGGGGTTTTGCTTAGTTATTGAATTCTGATATGCTTTTGGACAAAACACTGGGTTTGCTACAAAACTCTTGGTTTTGTGTACAAAACCCTGGGTAGCATGAACGACACGAAGAATTTAGATACCAAACCTTGGGATTTGAGCAAGAAACCCACACACAGTTCAGAGCAATACTGAGTTTTTATCACAAAACCCCTGGTTGCGGTATTTTTTTTAACAAAAGCCATGGTTTTGTTTACAAAGCCCATGGTTTTGTTCATAAAGTCCACAGTTTTGTTCACAAAACCATCAGTTTTGCCAGAAAACCTTGGGTTTTGCAACACTGTGAAATAACAGATTAAACTCCATGGTTTTGCTGTCCACACAACCCTCGTTTTGTATTGACAAAGCCCTCGCTTTTGTAACTTTTGAGACAACAAAACAAAACCCGAGGTTTTATGAGATTGCAAAATTCTGGGTTTTGTTGCCTCACAAATCCCTTGGTTTGGAACAAGTGCAATACCCAGGGTTTGGTTACCATCTGTTCATGACATCTCTTACTTGGTAGGCCACTTAAATTAAAAATAGCACCAAAGTACAAGTGATTTGATTTACATGGTCATTAAAATCATTATTGGTTACCCACGCGCATAATTGGAAGTTAAGCGCCATAAGACAAGATGAGGTTATATTTGCTTTTAGTTTTGTTGTGTTTATATATCAACCGGTGTATTGCTGCGCCCCCAAAGCTACCTAGTTGTGCGGGTGCACTGATCAAAGCCCAGAGCATTCAACAGTTTTGATCCTCCATGGCCGTGTTGCGAGTGGTTGGTGTATCCATATGACCAATTTGCGGTAAATTACAAAACCGCGACGTCACAAATCCTAGGGCTTTAAGAAATACACAAAATCATGGCATCTGTGACGTCACAACAACCTGGATTTTGTGAATTATTGAAGAAAGTAACTGCAATACCTAGCGTTATCACAACCAAACTCACGGTTTGGCAAATTATTGAGATGACTAAAACATATTGAGGAACACTTAGATTGGTGGTGCCAAAAAACCCTGGGTTTTGCAAATTATTGAACAAAACAACTGCAAACCAGGGTTATCATGACAAAACTCGGAGGTTTGAAACAAAACCGTGAGTTTTGTGAAAAGATTGAATAAGAGAGCAAAACCCTGGGTTTTGTGACAAAACCCAGAGTTCTGTGTACAAATCCCTTGGGTTTTGCCACTATAATCCAAAGTTTGGTCTACAAAACCTACAGTTTTGTGCATATAATTGAACAACATTTAAAATTATGATATTCGTTTTGTTATCCTCGGCAGTTTACAAAACGTAGGGTTTTATGATTAAATCCTGGGATTTGCAAGCAAATTTCGGGGCATTATTACCAAACTCATAGTTTTACGTACAATACCCGGCTTTTGCGAGCAAAACCTAGGGTTTTGGTACACAACCTAGATTTTGTGAATTATTGGACAGTACAACTTCCATATTTGTTGAATATGTTTCAGTAAATGAAGATTTCCCCAAGTTTCTGTATTCATCTGTAAGTGGAAAGGCACTGATAGTTATTGTTATTGACAGTTTACACGGCAGTGCCAGCATGTAAATATCCAATATGAGGTCGTGATATGTCAGTTAAACATGTACAATACACGTTCTACTAATTAGCTGTTCACGTAGTTTTGTGCACTGTTATAATACAACTATGTCCCAGGTAGACTTTAACAAGTTCCAGCGAGTGATGTTGTGATCACAAGTAGTCACAGTAGGCCTTATCCGACTGTCTCGAAGACCCTGTGCACTAATACTTATTCCCGAACGCATGTCTTTTGAGATATTGCAATCACACCTTTTGCTAGTGATCTCTCATATGAATTTGGAAAAGTAAACGCTATAAGTGTGTTGTCCATTGTTATGTAGAAATTGTCATAACGGGCTCCTCGTGGTGATTTAAAACTTTGATAACCGGGAATATTGAATAAGTTTACTCCTCATTTGTTCATTGGTATAGCTCAGCTGGTCGATGGGGTATTAAGATAGGCAATGTATTTTGCCAGAAATAAAGCATGAAACCCTAGACTTAATACAAAAGCACCTTTGTATAATTTTGGTTCAGAGTGACTGAATATCTAGCCTGAGCTATGGTGTTTGAGCTCTGGATGCTGGTTATTTTGGGCCTATCGTCCTTCTGGTAGATTGGTGTCTTTGTAAATGTCTTGTTGTAGACATTTGTGGATGGTGATCATTATTGAAGTAACCAGTGGATTAACAGCATTACCTGTACATTACTTCTGATATTGATCTCTGCAGACCGATATCAGTCCAATAGGTACCCTACTAGGTAATTATCCATGAATCACTGTCTGGACGGAATGCACTGGAATCTTGCATGCTTGGTAATTATCCATGAATCACTGTCTGGACGGAATGCACTGGAATCTTGCATGCTTCGATCAGCAAATTATGCACTTCGTCATGGACCTGTCACATTGGCTTTTAACTCAGTTGACGTACTTGACTTACTAGTCAGGCTGAACTTTTAGGAGGCTGAGTCGTCCGGCTTCCGTCGTCCGTTCACAATTATATTTTCGACTTCTTCTCCAAAACAGTCAGCCAGATTCACTTCAAAATTGGTGGCAATGTACCTTGGGTGGGTCTCAATCAAGTCTGTTGAAATGGTCAAGCTCCAGTGATTTAGAGATTTCTTATGAATTTGTTCTTTTTGGGGGCAAATTAAAAAAAAAATCTCCGTAAGTGCTCACCCAATTGCTTTAATATCACACAGGAATACTTCTAAGGACTCCTAGCTCTTAATTTGTCCATCAGGTAGCTCTGCATTTTTTCTATTTTTTCTATTTTTTTTGTGTGTCTGTGTTTTTTTTTTTTAGTGAATTTTCTCTATTTTGGACCTTTCCTTCAGAGCAGTCACTCAGATTAAGCTTAAACTTGGTGGATATGTTGCTTGTGGAAGGGTCAAACAAAGTTATTCACTAGGTGGCACTGCTTTAGATTCCTGATTTTAAACATTATTTTTTTTTTCAATTGGGGTACTTATCGGTAAATGCACCTTTCGTATTGATTATTATGTATGTTAATGGGCATTGTAAAGCTAATTCACATTTTCGACTTCTCAGAAGCCGTTATCCATGTTCACTTCAAACTTGGTAGCAATGTACATTGGGTGGGTCTCTACCAAGTTTGTTTAAAATGGTCACGCTAAGTGATTTTCGAATTTTTTTTTTTTTTTTTTTGTTCTTTTGGAGGCAAATCTTTCCGAACGAAACCGCTCACCCGATTGCTTTGATATAACACAGGAACACTCCTACGGTCTCCTAGTTCTTAATTTGTTCAATAGGTGGCGCTGCAATGTTTAGCTCAGCTGACTTGCTAGTCAGGCTGCGCTTTTAGGAGGCTCTGTCGTCCGTTTTGGAAATACTTCCAAATGTCATATGCACTCACCTAAACCTCAACACAGGTCTATTCAGTTGCAACCTTGATTTTGTTGGGCAAGCTTAGGCCAACAGAGCATCGGCTGTTCACGCAGCCCTCTAGTTTACGCAGGGACAGATTTATTTTCTGTCCCTGCGTTCAACAGTTTATATACGTTTAACGACATTTTAGATTGTGGGCTGCTGTCTTCGAAAAAATAACAACACCTTACGTGCTCTGATGAAGTACGGGCCCTTGAAAGCAAGAGGGAACGAACACTTGGGTACAATACCATCGAGCAGGCAAAACAGAGCACGATGGACAACGTGGTACGACCTTGCCCATAAGGAAGTGCAAAGAAGTGCGCACTTTTACGCACTTCATTTGTGCATAGCGCACTCCGGTGGAAGTGCTATAGAAAGAAACACACTGCAAACGTACCTCTTTCCTGTTTAGTGCACTTCCTGTGCACTTTTGTAGTGAAGTTTGTTAATAATGTGTGCACTTCAAGGACTTAACAATTTGCAGTAGCGCACTTCTAACGCACTTTTTTAAGTTGGCTAAAGTGACTGAAACGATCGTGCACTTTTGACATGAATTTTTTTTGAAGCACAACATTCAGGTTTTGTGAGGCCACCTGACTATGAATCATAAAAATATCCTTGACTCTTTCTAACACAGCCTGTGTGTTTCCGTCGACTTGTGATGTGGTCATGACAGTGATCTACGACATTCTCTTATGATATATCACCACCAGCGAATGGTAAATAAAGCGCCTTGTAGAATCATATAGCATCACAATCACGTCTGACAGGAAACTTGTGATCATGCACGTCTCCAATTTGACCTACAGTTGTGAAACTCTAAAGGGTTATTAAACAGTATGTGAAGATGTGCACCTAGGGTATGACTGCTTAGACGTGCATTACACTATATGGATGAACATTATGCGCTCACCCGTACTTCAGAAACCATACCAGGCATGGAATTCCATATATTTTCCTAAATTTCTCCATGGAAATTTAACACAACAAAGGTTTTATGGAAAAAATATGGAAAAACATGGAACTGTGACTTTATCATTGAAATAAGATGGAGGTGTGACTGATTTTTAATATGGACAAGTGCCTTCGGCTGTGCCCATGTGCCCATGTAACAAATTCAACGGACGTCAAAGGAGGTAATGTGTGAAAGGGGCAAGAACACTCATTTTAAACACAACTGTCACGTTTCGACAAATGTCCAAGTAACCTAAGGCCTAACAAATATATATATATATATATATATATATATATATATATATATATATATATATATATATATATATATATATATATACAATATGTGTGTGTGTGGTTCCGATAACCCGACCGACCCACCTGAAAAGACCTGGGTCCCGACCCTAAGCATTTTTTATGAAACATGAAATAAAAAAAGTTTCAAGCCGCCCTTCCCTAATCAAATTTGGTCGACCCTGGCTGAAAGATTTTATGGAGAGCGTGGCCGTCGTGTGCAGTTAATTTGCAGTAAAGTCAAATCAAGCACAGTAGTTAATTTCAACTTGTCTGGAGGGTTAACTTGGGGGGGGGGGGAGGATAGCATGGTAACACAAAGTTCAATCAGGCATACCCACAGTCGTTTGATGAAACAGTATAGGCCATAGCCCCATTTGTGTCAGCATTTAGGGACTTCATAGCCCGCCTGGTTCGATGATCGTTATCGTGATATTTTACAAGGTTCCAAGTGTCTGTTCTCTGAGTTAGCAGGGCAAGCGGCAGTTAAAGTACTTTTAGAACATGACTTACTATCTTAATTTTAATCTGCCGGATCGGTTGTGTCCGAAGCAGATATCACCGTTAGTTACAAGTCCAAATGCGACACGATTGACCTTGAAACAACCGGTGAACGCCATTTTGAACATTGCACAATGCCGCACAAAAATACATTTGATTTGGATATCAAAGTGAATCACGGCCATAGCATATATCATATCATTATTGATGATCTGAAACATTTGTAAAATATATCCTTTTGGTTGCATATGTTATGACCTCCTCCCCCAGATCGTCTCATAGTTACTAGACTCTTTTTCAAACCGTTGGGTGCGGAATCCTCAATTTTCCAAATGGCAGCCAAGTGCCGGTGAGCCGATTGGATATTTTGAAGAGGTAGTATCCAAAATATGTGTGTGATTGGTGTTAAGGGAAGGTTAATTTGTCGAAGAAATGTAATGTACAACAAATAATGGGACTTCCAGAGTGAGCATTACCTGAAAATGTAAATACAGCGCAATACAGATATTAGTTGTAGCCATCGGCTGGCCCCAGAGTAGGGATTTTTCATCAAATTCTGAAGTCGCCCTGAGGCTACGCATTAAAGTAGCAACGCTAGCATGACCCGCCACGATCCCCTGGAGTGTAAAAGATGGAGCTTGTGAAGGTGTTGTAATCCTTCTAAAATATAGGAATAACTCACAAGTTTTAAGCTTTCGAAAAAATTCCAACTTCAGGGCTTTGATTAATGAAAACTACTAAAGGTATTGCACTTTTGAGAAATTTTAATATGTTTTCTAAATACCATGGATCCCACAATTGGTTTTGGGCTTTAGATTATGTATCTGTATATTGTATCCTTGTCGGTACCATTTTATTAGACGAGGCATTTCAAGTTTTGTTAAGTTGTTGATGGTAATCGTCAGGTGGCAAATTTATTTGACTACATAGTTTAGGACCAGTGCTGGTTGAAAAACTATTTGAATTGTGATTTTGTCTTGAATCCGATGTCCACTATCAAAAAAACATTCTTGAATTTTTTTTTTCACTTGGATCTGCTATGTATGGCTGCGGCACCGCAACAGTATAGTTGGCACAACAAACGAGCCAGCCGCAAAATCAACCTAAAATGCAAAACGTGAACCTAAAACACTCATTCACATTATGCAAAATGTAGGTGTAATTTCTACAGCTACAAATGTAAGAAAACACTTTCTGGTAATGCAAAACGTAAACACACTGCGCTTTGTAAAATAAAAGCAAACCACACACACACAGACAGACAGACAGACAGACAGACAGACAGACAGACAGACAGACAGACAGACAGACAGACAGACAGACAGACAGACAGACAGACAGATAGATAGATAGATAGATAGATAGATAGATAGATAGATAGATAGATAGATAGATAGATAGATAGATACTTTCGAGCCCTCGGCGCATTGGTAATTTAACTAGGAATGCTGTTGGCAGATAAACCACAGACAGGCCTATGTGGAGGAGTTGCATATTGTATTTGTGTCTTTTTGCCCAGAACCACTTCCTAGTAGTCATTACCCTATTCTGCAGTCCGAACTCTTTACTCTCCATAAGCTAACCTGTCCCTGTTTAACCTATATACATATGTAAGTCCTATTGTCCATATTGCACACGTTCCTCTGTAAAATTTTGACATAGGCTGTATTAGCCCAAATAAATTAAAGGGTCTTCAGCGGGTAACTACTCAACATGTTTTGGAGCCTATGAAAATTTTGTATCCTTTGAAGAAAACTATATAAACTGTTAGGCATTTTTTTGACTTACGGGCTGCCCTTTGACTCTCTTGCTTCCACTCAAATCCTTCCAACTTCACATATATATCACCCAAATGCAATATGATATGCACATTGGAAGCGTGGCTATTTGTTATATGAGCTCACATCTTACCAATCATTTAAATGCGTTTGATTCAGTTTAAAAATCAGCTGTGCAGTAGAATGATTGAGGCTGTTTTGAATCACTTAATTCTTTAATAGAACATTTGATCGTTTCCTTTACACCAAATCATTCTGTAAAAACGGACATGAAAGAGTTTACCCTGTTGCCTCGATACTAAAACTGGATCAATGACATCTACCTTAAACCCTATGCAACTGGGCTTCACAAATTTAAACCAAGGTTCATCATACCTTCTTACGATATGACATATAAATGTTAGTGTGCTGGATGGGTATGTGACCTTCAGCATTACTTCACGGCCATACTAATATAAACGCTAGTGTGCTTTTTTTCAAGCACAAACCCATATTAAACTAGATGCGCATCATCTTTACACATTCAGTAGAACTAGAAAGGTCACAGGTACAATTATACATGAAAATGACCTTGGCCTTGCAAGTAATTGCATGAAGAATCTTGTTTTGTTTTTAGACCACGAAACGGCCATTTCTCAAGCCAATAACCTTCGGCACCAACCACCATGCCGAAAATGGGAAACGCACATACCCACTGTACCAAGTCTTCATTCTCAAAAGAACGGGTCAATGGAGGTAGGTATGCGCAAATGCCAAAATCGACACGACCCAGTTCATTGTGTTAAACCCAGTACAATCAATGGACTGTATTCGGAGTTGTCCTAGATCAGGGATTGTACATATATATGTAAGTCCGCTAGCATCAGAGGGAGACCCAAATATAGTTTGTGTTTTTTGACCAGGGAACGGCCGGGTCTCAAACCAGCAACCTTCGGTACTAACTACTATGTATATTGCACAGAATGCTGGTTGAAGTTTTGTAGTGCAACGATTATTAGCAAACTAATATTATTAGGCGGTTACAATACAGAATAATAATCGCAATATTATTAGACTCATACAACACAGGATAATATTTTGTTTACACAGGTTGTCTAGTGACTGTTAACATGCATGTACACGAAATTTGCATGAGTTTTCAGTTTATAATTGTTAGCTTGTACTTATATTTGACACACACCGACACAGACACAGACATACACACACACACACACACACACACACACACACACACACACACATGTATATATATATATACATAATAATATGATATGCATTTAAACATGTGATTAATTGTATTCAAATATGATCAAATATTTTTAGTTCTATGCTAACATCAATATAAAGGTTTCATCATATCAGTGTTTAACTTCTTTTTATTTATTTATCTGATTCACATCATCAAATTGTTTGATGACATTATCAAACATTTCATTATATCAACAAAATAGATTTAATCATATGGTCGGATACGAACTGATTCAAATACAGTCCAACACGTCATTGAACCTATTTCGACATATGTTCAAATGTATTTGAAGATATGTTCAAATATGTTGCACTCTTCATACTGTTAATGAAGGCTCCCCAGTGCCTTGGGTTCAATGGCAAGTGCTAGAACACATAGCAGTCTGTCAGCTTTATCAGCGATAAACTTAACATTGATGTCGAATTCAAATACTTTCAGAGACGATCAAATATCAGTGGATGGTTCGAGAAATATAGATCACGCAACCATCGATTTAAATTCAACACCGGTGGAATTGCAATCAGAGATATTCTTAATCTGGGAAAGATATTTTATACATTTAAAAAGATGCTTTGACAGCGTGTCGCACTGATTCGTTCATGTCCGCTAACTTGCTGATTCCAGTTCCCCACGAACATTATCACGCACGGAGATGGCTTCTGTTTTCCAATATGACGACAATATCGACAATTTTAATAAAAAAAGCATTGTAATTGTGGTAAATACACAATATGTCGGGGATCCTGCTAGCATTTTCAACTAATACGGCAAAGGCTGAGGCCCCTACTCCTGTGGAAGTTGGATTTTTCAATAATTCACAAAACCCAGGGTTTCACATACATAAACTTCGGTTTTGTGATACAAAACCAAGGGTTTTGTTATGAAACTCTGGGGTTTGTACATGAAACCCTGTTTTTTTGTTGCAAAACCTTGAGTTTTGAGCACAAAATCCAGGATTTTGTCACAAGTCCCTGGGTCTGATGTGGAATATAAATAACTGAGCAAATCACACAGCTGCATGCTTGTTCCCAAACCGAGGGTTTTTAAATCAAAGCTATTACCTCCGTCAATCCTGGCCAAATCTTAGGGTTTTCAACACACCCAGTGATTTGTTAATGACAGAGCAAATCCATGGGTAAAAATTTTACAAAACCCTGGGTATTGTGACGTCACAAAACCGTTGCATTCGTAAGTAAGTTGTAAACTGAGGAACAAAATACATGGTTTTGTGAAGAGCCATTAGTACACATGGTCTTTAGACTACCAGCTGTGTAAGAAAACCCAGCACAAACGCTGCGGTTTGCAAAAAAACTCCGATTTTTTTTAAACACAAGATTTCATAAATGAAACTCAGGTATATGTCCACAACACCCTGAGTTTTACTACAAGACTTGGGGTTTTGTTATACAAAACCCATGGTTTTGTACAATTTAAAGTCAATGGCCGGGATATACACAGAGAATGACATGCTATATAGATTGGTTGCTGTATGCATATTAGCAGCCCTAGGACATGTGCTGTGAAATTTACAAAACACTGAGTTTTGTGACGTCAAAAAACCCAGGTCTTTATGAATTATTGAATATTGCAAGTATAAAAGACCCTAAATTATCATTATAAAGCACAGGGTTCTGTTAATGACTGAACATTGCAAGCCCCAAACCCAGAGTTTTGCTCCCTGGGTTTTGTAAAAATGCCAAATAACAGAGCAAAGCCCAATGTTTCGTGACAAAGCACTGGGTTTAGTGCACAAAACCCAGAGTTTCATAATAGCTTGGGTTTTTGTGCATGATACCATGTTTTTTTTTTTTTTGAATTATTGAACAATGCAACTTCCATGTACGCCAACAATGAGAGCCATGACAACATGCCTTCAAACGAACTTAAGTGGTTGGAATTTTAGTTTGGATGCAAAATGAATCATATCAAAGATCGAATATGACTTACATTTTCTGGTAGATGTTACAGGGTTAACATGATAGTGAGTATTGTTCATATCAAACCTGTAAATATAAGTTTAATTTAAAAATTTACACTAAGCAATAGAACACGATTTATTTCACCAACGTCAAATCTTCCAGGAAGTCAAATTGAACTTGATTACTGCCAGCAGCTTCACGTGTGCGAGATCTTGCAAAAGGTAGTTCAACAAGTTATGAAGTCATGCAGCGAGCTCTTTGATTGGTTCCTGTGGACGATTTCTGACATCACGACTACTGTATGGTTTTGATACGGAAATGCTGGGATGGAATTTGTATTATATTGTATCCACACTAAAATATCGCTATGTGTATATGTACGACTGCGTACAATTATTATGTGTCGATCCGAGAACAAGTCAAAATGATCTTCCACTGCATTAAAATCGAAGCTAAAATATTTGATTGAATCATTTATAATAAAACCAAGCCAACTACAATGACATACGGTTTCAGAATAAATGACAACATCATCCCTGCTGGGCATACTTAGCAAGGTTTGCTCTCTATTAGGGTCACAGGCTGGATACAACTTAATCAATCTTCCACTTAACATGCGAGTCTAAAGTGGTCGGACCTAAAGCCATGGAACGAACAGATGAAGGTAACAGCTTGCCTTACTAAGAGTTTTGTAAGTGTTTGTTACCATTGATAGGCTACATAGGTTTATTTTTAATTGAACAAGGGAGCTGACAAACAAGACACATTTCATTCTCGCTAGGGCAACTTGCGAAGTTGAGCGAGGAGAAGGCTACCTGTTGTTATGAAGGACCTGTTGATCTATGACGTAATTGTACCTGACGTTGGCTATTTTGAGATGACGTATTCGAATACTGCTGTATATGAGAGAGAGAGAGAGAGAGAGAGAGAGAGAGAGAGAGAGAGAGAGAGAGAGAGAGAGAGAGAGAGAGAGAGAGAGAGAGAGAGATGTTTGCAAATTTTGGTTGGTATGTACAAGTAAATTGTACATCCAGTCTGTTCTGAATCTGGTTTCTACTTTTAGTTAGCAAAAATAACAACTGTTGCATTCAGCGGAACAAATGTGTAAGTATGTCAGTATATGCATGTATGTATACATACATGAATATATGCATGATAATATGTTTGCATGCATGTTTGTGTGTGTGCATGTGGAAATATTGACTTAAAATAGAATTCTCGACTTTGTACAAGACTAAAAAACAAACGGAATAATTTAAACATTCAAACGGACAAAGAAAAACATGCAGCCCTTTACCCAGTAGTGAAAAACTATCAGATTGAAAATAGATTCATGTTGCCAATTTTTCACATTGACTCTTAATGATGCTGTTTAAGTGTAACGTGCCTAAAAAACACTTTTCAATCATCTAAAAGCCATTCAGTGCAAGCTTATTGCAGGTATATTGGTTTGTAGTAAAAGACACTCTTTTGGGCGAACATCAAGGATGCATAGTGGCTATGGGTCTTTTTCCAAAAGTAGCCATATGGCTCTGCAAACCTTTAGAATTTTTGTTCTTTTTGGAGATCAACTGTTTCTGTGTTTTCTTAGCAGTATATAAGCATTTTGTATCGATGACGTTCTAGAGTGAATCCTATTCCTCTAATGTACTTAATTACATTATGACAAAATTTCCGGTAGTTTTGGCCGCTCCGCTCTCTGGTATATTAACAATTACACAGTTTTCTTTCTTTCTTTCTTTCTTTCTTTCTTTCTTTCTTTCTTTCTTTCTTTCTTTCTTTCTTTCTTTCTTTCTTTCTTTCTTTCTTTCTTTCTTTCTTTCTTCTTTGTCTTATCACCTTTCTTTGTCTTGTCCTATCTTCATTCTTCCCATCTGTCGTTTTCTCTTTTGCATCAACAACCTTAAATCTGTCGCCAAGTCCACGTCAACCGAGGATGGAAACAGTGTGTGCGGCTGTGTTTATCTTTACCGCCATGTATCTTGTCATTCTGTTGTCAACTAAACCACAACATTACAAGGATATGGAATTTGCAAAAAGGTTTTTTACACAGAACCGTGCGTGTGACTGCAATGTTCCGTACGCACAGTTGAAAGTCGGAAGAAAACAGTCACTGAAGATTCATAGAATAGTTGTTGAAGTCTGGCTTCTTTTCAAGACTCTGTGACCTCTGCTTGATGGAACCCTCTGCAAATGATCCTGGGGCATCTCACCCCAGGCTGAACTCGAGTGCATGCTGAGTTTTACCGGCCCAAGTCCATGTATCAAATCTGGCGTTTTAACCTGAGCTTGCCTGAGAGGTGCATAACTAGCCGCATTACATGTACCTTTGGTGTCGGGTATTGTGATATGAGTCAAGAGGATTATGGATGACTTAATTGCCTTCAAGAGCACATTCACGGCTTAGGAAGTTACGTAGAACCTACTGATTGCTACCATCACATCTAGGACATAGAAAATGTCTTTGCAAGAAACAAGACATCTGATTTTACCAGTCACAATTATGGATGGGACATTGTAATATTTAAGTATGAGCAAACAAGTGGTCAATTTTGATTGAACAATGGGTGACAATTCCCATAAAAATTACATTTATTTAGCATTTTCATGGGATTCAGCCAATTACTGATTAACAGCATCAGCCAATGTCTTTCTGATATACATGTGATGAAATAAAAATTCATGATAAAAAGTAAAAACGGTGGGGTTTGATCAGTAAAATACTGCAGGGCTCGATACAGCTGAACCTGATATGTTGGGCGCAATTATACTAGGCAGGGTGTCAATTTAGACAGGAAATTTGTTTCTGCAGTTGTAGGCCAGGTTGCAATGGATAAGAAAGCTTATAATGTGATTGGCCACAAGCAGGTTGCACTGTATAATCAATTACAGGTTCCACACCACATCAATACCACCAGATGGCATTTCATTCTAAGGACTAAAGCGGTAAATGCGACATAATTCGTTCCCTCCTTAAGTGCTTGGAAGCCGTATGTGGCAAGATGTATTAACATGTTTTCGTTGTCAAAGTCACGCGCGATGCCAATTAAGAACTTGAGACAATCTGTGGGGCTTCAAGTAAAAAGTCAATACGGCTAGAGAGTCAAACTGCATTTACTTATTAAAGATGCGAAGGTGCCGGAAGTGTCCTTTTCTTTGTCCTCAGCCAATGGCCACTGACTGAGCTGAAATATGACAAATCTCATGTCAGTAAAGCATCGCAAACCACAAAGTATGAGACCTTGCGTGGATTTGTCAAGTCAGCATTGAGTATGGTAGACAAAATACTGCCTCTGGCCATCAATTAAATGTAGGTACATATAAACCACAACACTCCCCCGCAGAACCAACCAAGATTCGTATACGCATTCTCATTTCACGAGTATTTTGCAATATGGCGTAGAATACTACATGTTCATTTCCTGGGAACTTAATCTCCATTTTTTACCACTAAACACAATTTTTCAATTTTTTCCTCTTATTAATCGAGACCTTTTCTGACTATCTATCTTATAGTTACATATAAGAAGTTTGAAGATACCACTGTAGCCTTAGAAACCGTTTTTTTTTTCAGTCACAGTGTTGTCTGCTTTTGGAGCAGCAGTCCAAATTTCCACAGTAGTAAAATGAATTATGAATTATCTAACTATGTCGCTGTAGAAATATTTTATATTTTCCAATCAATTAATTCCGAATGGATCTCCTCAGAGACACACCGAGAATTATTGTCCTTCTGGAAAATTTATAATTGTGCAGTATCTTCTTATTAATGATCAAACATAAATGTAAATATATGCACCGGAAATAATTCAATAAAATCAAATGAAATTTACGCACACAGGAGGGCTCTATTTCAAATGGAAATATCCTATTAATTTGAAATTTTCTAAAAACAGAACCGTATTTTAAAATATATGCAAATCAGTATGTAGGATTTTCTGCAGTCAGACATACGTCTATATTTGTGAGATGTCCTCATATATACTATATTTGCATTTACGCACAATTTTCAAACCTGCATAAAACTCACTTGAGAATTACTAGAGAAGACAAGCGCAACTTTAAACAGAACTTTTAAAATCCCCGATAGAGACACAATTTTATGTACAAAACGTCAGCAAACGATTAGTATAAAAGTATATTGAGTTCATAGGGTCATGAGCCGAATGACAAACAGTATCACATGAATAACTTGTTTGGAAACTTCACGGAGTAATGTATAATTAGACGATTATGCAGCATGCTGCAATTTATCATTTATTGTGCTGTCCTAATATTTCTGCAATTCTTCATTTATTGCACTGTCCTACTATTATTGCAGTTGTTCATCGATTGTGCTGTTCTTAATATTACCAACATTTTTGTATATATAACCTTGAATTAAAACATGTAACACATCAATCGCCGGGAACCGCCACGGCGGAATGCACATACAGATAGTTAAAGGTGGTCCTTGTTTGTAAAACTCTTATCTGTAAGTACATCGATTTACAAAATAATAATAATAATATATAAACGAAGTAACAATGTCCAGTTTATTTATAGTCCAGGCGATAAGTTTTACCAGGCGCCTCAGGTTTAATATGCTATTTTGTTTTTCAACGAAAGCATGCACATAAGTTCTACTTGAATTTGGAAGGTAAGCTTTGAGTTAGAAATGTAACAACAGTTAAATTTTTTGTTGCTTTGATACAGTAAAATATCTCGTTAAGTCATTCCATTCAGCATAATAGTTACAGATGGACGATCAGGTACACTGGCATAGTTCAATGAAGTGCACATACAAGTGTTATTTTTAGTTGCAGGACTATCACTTAGATATATGCTTATCGAAAGCCCCATCATGTTCACTGTTGCATTGTTGTTGAAATGTTTATATATTTGTTTACGAAGCTATATCAGTTTTAAATAAATTTGTTATCTTTTTAAGTGATTATGTGATACAAATGGACACCTTATCCTTTACCGTCTAGATGCATAGGCATCGCTTGTCGTTTAGCGTGATAATGCTTTCATTTAATGATCAACGACCCCAGCCATCATGTGACAGCTTAGGGAAGCAGCTTATCAAGTAGTCATGTTGGCAAAAACACAAACATTGCTCAAATATCATTGAGATAAAGTAAAAAAAAAAACTCTTCATCGCATCGCATGAGTGGTATTGACAGAAAGTAAACCGTATGTTCCGATTCTACAGTCTTGAAAATCTAACGTGTGATTTCAGTAGAGCCTTTTAGCGTTACGATGGCAATAACATTTTCTATAAGACAATTAAAACAAAAGATATATCTAAAATGCGGTGTAAATTGATTAATTAATCAGAGAAATTTGCTTGGAGTAAAGTTTGTGGAAAACACAGGATAAAGAAAATGTATGCAAATTAGTTTTTATTACCTAGGAAGGAATGACTTATTGATAACCAAAACCGAGGGGACATAGACATATGTAATTAAGCTCATCAGTGGAAACAAAATCCGTGTAGTGCATCATTATCTGGTAGCTTGCGATCTGGATATAGCACATGGGGTTTACCCTTACAAGTCAACTTAAAGTACGTGTTTATTCGTTGGAAACAATGGCGTATTTAATCGGACAGAAGAGTAGAACTATATGCCTCATGGACATCGTAGAAACACCGCTACAACAGGACCTGATTATTTCTAGCCTACCAAACCCCATGAATTCAGAGGTCTAAAATTGAAAACAATTGAGCATAAAAGAGGAAGCCTTAAAGAAAATCTGGACTTACATATTATGAAGGTAATATTTGAATGTATTTAACATCATTAAAAGGCTTGTAATGTCCAAGCAATATAGGTGGGCTAAAACTTCCAGAGATTAATGCTTTTCACAGTATTTTTGGAAATATATCTGTATTTTGAAAAATTGAAACCATCCCACTTTGCACACGTACATGTATTCTTCTTGTCTCTGACATTCTCCGCCAAAAGCGATGTACCTCAAAACTTGTATATTGAACTAACCATGACCCGAAACGTTGCGAAATACTACGAGCAAATACATGGACGCATCCACAGCAAACCAAACAAGCGTGTATTATCTCCAAGGTTAAAGTTTGGCCAAATCCATCCATCCATCCATCCATCCATCCATCCATCCATCCATCCATCCAATCATCATCATCATCATCATCATCATCATCATCATCATCATCATCATCATCATCATCATCATCATCATCATGTAAATTACGAGCTTACAGCAGTTTCGAAATAAAAGTATGGCGTTCTTCATATAAAACCACCATTATGATAGAACACTACCACGTTTTCTCTTGTGCATGTGCAAAATGCAATTATTGACACCACAGACAACAAAACTTTACTATGCTAACACATTTGCCATTTGATGTCATATTTTGAAAAATGATAAATAAATGAATGAGTGGGTGAATTAAGAAATTAATAATTAGAGGGATAGTTAAAAAATAAAAAAAAAGATAAATAAGGAAATTAAATTTAAAAAATAACTTGGACATTGATGCACATATACAAAAATATAAAGCTAACACTAGATATAGCCATATTATATCATACGGAAGAAATTGAAACAAGACACTCCAATATGCAGATTTCCACAAGAAAAATTACCATAACAGGCATTTTATGGTTACAAAGTTGCCTTTAAAATGCAGTCTTAACTGCCTTTACGCCACTCAGTACCGGTAGCGTTCGTGTTCTTTTTTGTCGCCCACTTCAAGTGAGAAACTTGTGACTAATACTTTTTACCGGCGCTTTTCATCTGCGGATTTTATCTTCTTTTACTAGTTCAATGTGAAGAAGTCCCGACTGCTAAACAAACAGTTCTATAATACTCGAACTTTTAAAACAGTTATCAGACCAGAAAACTTCATATAGGGCCTGGCCCTGTTGTCGATAAAATATGTTTAAATCAATTGAAATACGAAAGATGTGTCCTTTAGAAAAAAGACATTTGAAACATTATGTCGATCTTCAGGTTTAATCCAATCAGGAGGAAGCGTTACTGTATCATGTCCACAAATTACCTCTGCTTATGTGTAAAAATAAAAGTACATCTGCACTCTGAAGGCCTAATAACAATTTGTGTATCACAGAAGAAAAGACCTGGATTCCATGAAACATCATATCTTGTGGCTTCGTATCTATTTAAGTTGCTTGAGTCATAAGTGGGAAAATTCAGGCATGATTAAGTTCACATTTTGTCTCACAATCACAGCTGTTTTTAAAACTGATAGAAATTCAATGAAAGGCATGCTGTATAGCCACCAAATAAAACCTGAGAGAACTTTCAACTACAGAAAAGCAAATCATGGGACTTACCTCGTACCCGGATAGAAAAACCTTGTGTGGATGCTATGAGGACGGCCACAAGAGTCAAAGCTAACAAATGGCGGTTGTCTAGTATCAGGTCCATGGATGAATGTTTTACTTCAGGCCCCTTGACTGTCCACACCCAAAGGCACTGGCTACCTTTATACGGGATACTTGTCTGCCAAACACACTGAAGTGTACTCCTAGATAAGAGTGTCCTAGAAGTATGCGTCGTACGTGCTAGTTTATTGGTTCACGGAAATGGGTACCAGGGGTGGCTTCTACGGTAACTGTGGTGCGTATTTGTCACCTGGTGCTATATGCACTCTGAAGGACCAGGTGGGTGGAGGAAACATACTATACACGGGGCATCTATTTAAATAATGTAATCATTCCTAACACGTCATAACCAAGACCACGCCACTTGTTATTTTGGTAAAACAACTCAAGAGTTTGGACGCTTTCTGAATGTTAAGTGGTGACTTTTCTTAATTGAGTAAGCGATTTACAGATCAGTCTTCGGCTTATCTATTTGGCTTTAACTCATGTAAAACGGCGGTATTCCAATGCAACCTCTTTTATTATACACAGTTATGACTGATTTGACATAAATGCGGATAGGATTTCGAAATATATGTTGGACAAAGACTTTGATGTCAAATCATTCCGGGCCTTCATGTTACCATGAAGACTGAGACTCGATCAGACCTTTAGGTGAGATTGATACAAAAAGCACAACTAATAATATGGATCAAAGTGACGAAATACACAATCGGCATAAGTCTTAGACGTCAATGAACCCTTATCATTTTAATATGCTGGAATAAGGGGCCTATGTGGGCCAATAGTTTGTGATGACGTCAAAATCGTCCTTTGGGATTATGCAATTGCCGTTAAGCAACTTCACTACCGCAAGTTAACCCTTTCATTTTGACAGAATAGTTCTGGATTTTTTTTTTTTTGTGCGTTTGGCATCCTAACATCCAACAGTGGCCAGGCAGGAGGAATCTGAGGCCAAGAACGATAATAAAAGTCCCCTTACCTGGTTATACTGACGTTAACGTACATGCAGGCCTCACATATAATCCAGCCCACCTTCGTAAACGGATAAGGGGAATCCCAAATCCCTATGCACAAGTGAACTATCGGATCATGTATTGATATTTATTTCAGAAGTACCCAAATTTCGGGTCTTAAGATACCCGAGTTCCTGCCGGGTATTTCTTGTTTGCTCCACTAGATTGCGCAGAGATGCAAATCGGTCTTTTTCAAAAAATTTTGCGTTCATACGGGAAAATCACGAGTTATATTTACGAATTTTGCATAATTCAGGTTATGATCTATGCAGTGTGGAGTCCCTCTATATACCAGCAAAGCTTACTGTTTGTCTGATAATACACGTCTGAAACCAAATATGCCGTCTTCAACCGGGTACAATGGCATAAGGATTTGCATCCGTGTTCCTGACTAAAATTTACTGTATACACCGGCACACGATGCAGCATATGTCATTTGGTTTTATGTTGCAGCTTTCTTTGGTTTAAACACATTTTATTCAAGAACGATCGAGAAGCAGACAGAGCCTAATAAATCTCTCTCGCATAATAAAAAAAAAAATGCTGAAAGTACAGATATTGAGCAGTACAATATAAGGGTTCAAATAATACCAACACGACACAGTACAATATACAATACTCAAATACAAAAAAGGAAAAAATACACAACACAGGACTTCTCATGAGCGAAGACAGTAACATCTATAAGATGAGACATTTACGGGGCAGATAGAAAAGAGTAAAGGTCGAAAGAAAAAAGAGAAGAGAAATTCAAAGTCGAAACTACTTCCATTTGTAGGTATACTTGAGCTGAAAGAATCCATGCGGTTCAATCGACTGTTTGCGTATGATTAAGATTCCCGTTTTCAACTTTAACCCTGAATTGAGAATAGTCTACGGTGGTTTAATCTGCCGGACTGTATAATAAAATTTTGCGTTGTCTCGAAAATGTATTTAGTGTTGGCTTTAGGACAACTTTTGTACCCGAAAATTGATAAGTGTTCAAAGTGAATGGAGCTAAAGGTATACTTTTTGACTGAAGAATATCTCTTTGTATTTTATAATTTGGGCACTCGATGAAGTAATGATAGGCGGTCTCTTTGATGGAACCACATGAGCATCTAGGTGAATATTTGATACCTATTCTGTGTAAGTCTTGATTCAGGAGGATGCAGCCTATCCGAATTCTAGCGTACACTATGTTAGCTGTGCTATTACGAGCTAAAAATAATTAATTTTCTTTTACGTTTGTGTTTAGCTTGCGTCGAAAGGATTCTACATCTTCTGAATTTCGAGTAGGCAAAGTTAGAATATTCCAATGAAGAATTGTAGAAAGGAGTTTTCGAAGATCACTATCCTATTTTTATTTTCAACTATATTTGCTTTTGAACGAAAGTTGTAATTAGTTCCGGATGATACATTTCGAGGCAGTAAATCAGATAATTACTTCGGGGTTAGCCCATGAACTATTTTATACAGGGGCTCTAATCCATAATTTTCTCTACGCTTTGAAAGTTTTTCCCATCCAGTCTCGTTATATATGTCAAGACGTGTACGACTTATGGCTCCTGTAACAGCACGGGCAGCATCCAGCTGAATAATTTCCAGTAGTTCTGCCTGTGTATCTGTGCATCCACTCCAGACCACATCCCCATACTCAAGTATGCAGCTTTCTTTTTAGTCATTCATAAAAATCCTGGGTCAGACGCCAGCCTGTGAGAGAAATTTATTCCTATCACAAATAAGTGACTTTTTGACAAAATGATACCGAGAACATGTCTCTCCAAGTCAGCCAAGTGTGGGGTAACATTTTAGCATCGAACAGCTAATTTAACGGATGACACCGCCCTTGTGTCTATTCGAGCAGGTAGGGTATGTACACAACCTGACCAAGTAGGGTGTAAAATGTAGAGATAAACGACATTCAAAACCATGATGAATGTTTCGATGGATTATTTATGACTTAAACTATATATCGTGCAAGTAAACAGCTCACCTTTATTGAAACTTTAAAACATATTGTGTATGGTATCAAACAAAGTTTTGATACACCTGTATATTGCATATATAATCTGTATGCATAGTAATATAGCAAGTTCTTGTATCATGCTGTGATAATACCGTGATGTAGCAAGTTTTAATTTTAGTATTGTAGCTTATTGTATGAACCCTGTAGTTTTGATCTATTGAAAAATAAATCTGTTTGAGGCGAAAAAAATCGGTATGGTTGCGTCCCGTGTAATACATTTCCGTAGCGATACCGTGAAACAAACATATAATTTCAGATGGGCCAAATTTGTCTTTCTTTGAAAAAATATATTTCATGTTCGGCCAATACATAGTACGCTTCGTTTCTGGAGTGTCACATGATTATCATGGCTGCTCCAATATTAATGAAATTGAAGTCTGTATGATGTTCAAGTTTCTAGTGCAATCAAATCATGAAACAACGAGTATCTCAACATTGAAGTCTATTTTTCCAACTATCTGCGCCAATACATTCCGCCAGACGTACATGTCGACTAATCGATGATGTTTTCAAAGAAGAATTCGAAATCAAGATTTACAGCGGGAACACACATAAATTGCGCCCGTGCAGGGGATATGTGGAGTAGATTACCTACAATGTATCTATATACATGCATTCACGTCGGAAGACGTGTCCACAGATCAATCTGAAACCTGCCTACCAGCAAATTGTATCATCATTTGAAGTTTCAATGATAAAATCATTATAATTTATTTATTGCAATTTAAGGCGACTGTAGTGTCAAACCAGTCTACGTGTCCATTTTTGACAAGCAAATCTACCATACATCCTTCTTAACGCAATAATAAGCTGGCGCAATTTACTTTATGTTACTTACATGTATAACATAATCATGGCCAACGAACACACAAATCCCGAATTTAAGGTTTCCAGTCACAGCATGCAAAATAGACAAAGCATTCCAAAATATCCCCCACCACCAATCATCATACCTCCTACATGCTGAACTCATCACGTGGTTTTCTCTGTCCCTAGCAGCCTTCACTATTGTCCGATATCTACCGCTGGTCCTTATGACCACCCATGTGTTTATTTGCTGACATGGTCAGGCTTCGGGGGGGGGGGGGGAGATTATCTTAAAATCGGGAGTCCAATAGCATATCAAAGAAAAGACTTGGCTGCTGCAGCATTATAGTGAGCTTGCAAGCGCTTTTAAAGCTTCATCGTCGGCGAGGTCTTCATGCGTAAAACTTGCCTCGTGCTCAAACACACAGCTCCCTTCGAGACATACCTCGCCGTGAAACGTACCTCGCGGAGCCAGAGCCACACGATGTTATTTGATACTGGTACCCTAATAAAAATAGTAAGTGTACTCCTGAAGGCAGGACTATCACTGGGCCGCTAGAATGCCTTGACACAAAACTGAGTCAAAGCCATCTCAATGAAATGGTGAGCTATTGCAACAAATGGCAAGAGAATGCGATTATTGAACAGAGGCAATTTGAACAATTTATCCACAAAGAGAAAATACCGTATAATATTGCGCAGGCACTAAGGGCAACAGCGTTTTAGTCGGGCAAAAAACGGCAGTGGGAACCAGGTAATTTAAGTTCTTAATTGCGCATACTTAGGCAGCGAGGCACTTTTCACGCGTGAAAACTATGTAGCGCTCAAGACAGGAGAGCGAGGTCTGGATCATGGCTTGGGAGATGACGTGAAAGCAAGCTAGCTTTCACCGCGCATGAAGCCTTGGAGGTGTCTTGAAGTCAAGTGGTAGATTTGTGAAAGCTAGTTCGCTTTCACGGGCGAGGTCTTGACCACGCAGCAGCTGTCAAAATGTTACCAGGACTTGTGTTCCTCATGTATGAAAGTGGAACACAAAACAAAGCTGACAACGTGACATGGCGCTACACGTCCATGTTTATAGTAATAGAGGCATTATTTCCGCCCCCATTATTTCGGCTTTAACTATATACTTGGATTGTCAGTGGACCAGGAGTAAGTACAATCATATCGATTAAGAAGTGGTTGTTGATTATAACATCATTTACATTCGTGATGTCTTAAGAAATTACTTTTTCCTTTATCTAGTACATGTATTTCGTTAATAAATTATCCACTGGTGTTGGATGATGCTGACAGGATGGGTCATTTATTGTGAGCGTTTCTCGGTTTCATTAGATAGGTGCATACCATGTTGTCTTGACAAATTAACAGCTGACGACTTTTAGGTTGATATTTGTAACTCCCTGGAGAAACTGATATGCCAAGGACATAAAGCTGACCTGGTTGCGATATATAACCATCGTCATTCCCGTTTCTCTATGTAGCTTCACCTTTTGCTAAGGAAGCATTCCACATGGTCCACGTATTGACTGATAGACTCCTTTGATACAAAGGAAATTGGACTGTGTTAAGATACTCATTCCTCCCACGCAAATTTGTAAAACAACAACCTCTCGCGGTAAGCTAGAAGTTATCAAGCACAACGAAAAGCACTTACGTATAAAGCAAAAGCAAAACAAAACAAATAAACAAGAGGGCTGTGTGAACAGTCCACGCTCAGCCTAGAGATTCATCACACTTGTGGCTATGTGAACTTGGGATAGATTCAAGATCACCCATGTTCTAAGTAAGGCCACCAACATGTGCAATATGAAGGTCCCAGTTCAAGTAGTTCACAAGTTACAGTGAAGAGTAAAACTCATGTGTGTTGCACTGTGATCCTACAAATGAGGTCAAAGGTCACTCATGTACTGTCTAAGCATGATGTTCAAAAAGATACATTAACAAATGCAACATCAAGGTCCTAACTCAAACAAATGAACAATAAATTCCATGTCAGTTGTCCTGTGACGTTGGGAATGAGGTCAAGTTCAAAGATCACTGGAGCATGATCACTGGCACAAACTAGGTAGACACTTATCAAAGGTACATCCCTACCAAGTTTGACAAAAATCTGGCAAAAATATTTAAGTTGTAACCATTACAAGAAATTCCCATGTTAAACTTTCTTATTAAAACTTTTTAAAAGATTTTCCAAAAGAATTCATAAAAAAATCCAAAAATCACTGGAGCATGACCATTTGAACAAACTTGGTAGAGACCTAACCAAGGTACATTGCCACCACGTTTGAAGTCAATCTGACTGACAGTTTCTTCAGAGTCCAAAATGTGAATTAGCATTAGAATGCCCTTTGACTTGCATAGTAATCAATAGAAAAGATGCATTTACCGGTAAGTACCCTAATTGAAAAAAATATTAGAAATCAGGTATCCTCAGCAATGCTTCTTAGTGAAGACCTTTGTTTGATCCTTTCACAAGGAACATATCCACCAAGTTTAAGCTTAATCTGAGTGACGTTTCTAGAGAAGAAGTCGTAAAAGGCAATAATACACAAAAAATCATAAAAAATTAGAAAAAAATGCAGCGCCACCTGGTGAACAAATTAAGAAGTAAGAGTCCCTAGGAGTGCACCTGTGTAATATCAAAGCAATTGGGTTAGTGGTTTCAGAAAAGAAGATTTTTAAGATTTGCCCTCCAAAAAGAACCAAAAAAATTAATAACAAATTCCAGAAAATCACTGGAGCATGACCATTTGAACAAACTTGGTAGAGACCCACCCAATGTATATTGAAACCAAGTTTGAAGTCAATCTGGTTGACTGTTTCGGAGAAGAATTAAAAAATATGAATTAGCATTAGAATGCCCATTGACTTGCATAGTAATCAATAGGAAAGGTGCATTTACCAATAGGTACCAAAATTGAAAAAAAAATCGTTAAAAATCAGGAACACCTTGTACACAACTTTGTTTGACCCTTTCACAAGGAACATATCCAGCAAGTTTCAGTTTAATCTGAGTGGTGGTTCTGGAGAAGAAGTCGAAAATAGCAAAAACACACAAAAAAATCATAAAAAAAATAGAAAAAATTGCAACGCCACCTGGTGAACACATTCAGAACTACGATTCCATAGGAGTGTTTTGTGTTAATTTTTCCTGCAGGAATCAGTGCCGAAAATCATATAGCAAGTGAAGACTGATGCAGCCCTATAAATTGCATGCAATGCATAGATTGCATTCTATGCAAGTCACAACTGGATCTGTGGAAAGGTAGTGCACAAGAAAACATAACGGTTTATCCACAGTATTATCTGCATATTAAGCATGTTCACATGTGCTTTTTATTGATCATAGCGCCGGTGAATAACTTGTTCCCCCATCCCCTGTGGATGGAACCATTTGCACAAAATTTAATTTTGCTAAGGCCAACTCAGGAGGTATTGGCCTGTCAAGTTTGAAGACGATCCGCGTGATGGTCGGGGGGGGGGAGGGGGAGGCTAAAATGCCAAAATAGTTGGCACACAGCAACAACGATGACGGGGACGATGACGACAGACGAACTGGTCTCCTTTAAGTTCATCTTGACTAACAGCTTCGCTGAGCCAATTGAAACCAGCAGTTTCGAATCAGGACTTGAATCTATGGAATGTGCGGGTTTGTATGTGTCATCCTATATTTCAGAAAGACATTACATTCGTAAATATTTTTCTGCAGATGAATTTATTGGAATTAGCCTCTGCAAGGGAATATATTGCCTTTTGTCAAAATTGGCAGGAACTTTGTAACGTTAAATTATTATTATTATTTCTGATATACCTAACGTCTTTAGACACGTATTAATTTTACCACGTACAGTATATGAGTTTAATATGTATGTATTTAATCAGAATAATATATGTATACTATTGGTTGTACTGAATAAAAGAGCAACTCCGTGTGATCACCTTGAAGAGACAGGCTAGTTTCTCACTTCAATCTCGCTTGATATATTTCATGGGTTCACCATTTTTCCGCTCAAATTAGCCCAAAGCACCCGGATGTAATTTGTTGTCTGCCTTAACATTCCAACTTAAATTACTCGTTACTAGAAAATATTTTTTGCTGAGATTTGTTTGTGAGACCATTCATGATGGCACGCCCTTCGTCAAAAGCTTTCCATGGCGCGGGTTGGGTGCAATGTACCTTACCTTTACCAAGGAAAGCTATTGACTCAGGTATACCCTGACTAGGGATGGGTTAAAATCTCTGCTGGGAAAGAATCAAGATAATTCATTTATGATTTCGTGACATCTGAAAAGGTAAAATGAATGTATTTTTGCCTTTGTGTGCACCTTGAGTAATACGCTTATGAAAACATTATCTGAACAACCATTTATGAGTCAATCCTGCAAGAAAAGATATAACTACAGGAAGCAACCCGATGCCAGAGAAAGCCCAATAAATTTGTAACAGAAATGGCAAAAAAGAAAAATGATGAGACCATAAAGCAGAGAGAGACTATTTCACATAAATCATGTCTGACATGATAATGGATATTATTTATTCTCGAGGAACTAAATACCAGTTGCAGTCATGAACTGTTAACAGACGCCGTAACCTAACGGCTGCTTAATTTGGGGTTCATGATACCAGACCAGACTTGAGTTGAATCATCAACCTCACATTACGTGGAAAATTAGGGATCAGGTGGAATGATATTGTGGCTCGATCTTCACAGCCAGTGTTGATACAATGAATGGAAAAGGGCTTTGGTCCACGAGAAAAACATTCTTGGATACAATTGTTCCACTTGTGGACGTTGAGTAGTAAGTTAGGGGAAACGCGAAACAAAGCAATCAATGCTGCCAATAGATGCGGTCCACAGATTATTTCAACAAACTTTTGTACAAGTCCAATAGTATCGCATTATATATTGCAGTCCCATTCTTGGTAAACATTGAGCATTCACGCAATTAACAATGACAATACCGCATCCATTTGAATGCGCACAAGATTTCAGCTCTTCTCTCCATTTGCATGTGTTTTGTGTCAGGTACCCGCTCTATGCTGCTTCCTGTGCAGTTTAATCAGTTGAAGTTCGGAAACTTGAGGCTCACAGAGGACATTAAACGGAAATACTAGCATTATAACACATATCAAGGTTGCATATAGGGTCAAAATGATAACCCTTCCTCACGGTCGTAATGGAACATAGGCTAGACATTAAAAGGGATTGTGGTTTATAATTTTAGATTGTCACTATTCGTAATCCGAAGTTTATAACCAAAAGATGTCATATTAGACGTACCGAATACATTTCAGAATGCATTATCTTGATTAGGTGGGCATGGAAGGACGAATGAACTGAAAATTAGGACGCTAAAGATGAATGTTTGCACCGTTTGGAGCAACCAGAAGGTTGTGCAGTGATACAAACACCAGTCCAATTTTACCGTTTTGTTTCGTTTTTTCGTTTGCACATTGCAAGAAGATCTGCTGAAAAAGATGTTTTAAGCGGTATCAGAATGTGCATGTTTGTCATGCTGTTGATGCATGGACGCATTTACTAAAAAGCCAATTAATATCCTGAAGTTTGAAGTCTGGATTGTATATCAAAACAAGTTTATATCATTTTATTGGATTTCACATGATTTCTTAATTGCCCGTGCCGTCAAAAATCCTTTGAAGTTGGGAGCATGTTAAATCCCAACGCCGGGGCTCGTATGAACCCCGTTATTGCGCACCAAAGACCCGTGAATTGTTTCGATTTAAGCGTATTTTCTTGATCAAATACATCAAAATTAACATACCATATAATTATTTCAGCAATTGGGAAAAGGGCAAAATCCTATTCGAATCCCTCTAGCGAGAAAAGACAAATTATACTGGACAAAACTAGATGCATTACACAAATAATTAGATGACAAACACAATTATGACGTAACAGATAGTGAGGCAATGTAATTTCCGATGATATTAGGTATGAAAATATGTATCACAAGCTAGCAATGTAACAGAATCCGATACGTGTTCGTTTTCTCATTAATTTAACCAATGGCAGCTGGTCTGAAGCGACCAGTTTCGGAAATAAACTCATTCACTGCTGAAAAAAAAAATCCCAATGTTTTCCTCAACAGAACATTGCTAGTGGCGAAAGCACGAAGCTTACTCGGGTGGGGGGGGGGGGGTCCGGGGAGAATTTTTGAAAAATTGTTCACCCAGATGTGTTTTCCTGGCATTTGAGACCTCATTTTCACATGCACAATTTGATATCTGAGACACACAAAATTCACTCAACTGGGCTTTTCCGTTAAGCTTTCATGTTTCCTTTTAGGGTATGACATACAGGGTTAATAGATAAGTACCAAACTTGTTACAGGATGGCACGGCCAGTGCTTTAAGATTTCTACTGGCCCTACTCTGCCACCACTAATTCTGGTGAGCACATTTAACTTAAATGTGACTGCAACAACATAAGGACAGCAGCTATTTCCTTCAAGTTGGTTCATCACACATTTTTTTTTTGCGTTTACAACATTCAAATCTATTCAGTGTAAGTCTACATTTTGTCGCGTTTTCTCTTTCTTTAACTTGAAATGCTAGTGTATACAAATATCATCTACAAGACCGAAAAAAGTTTATTGTATCCGTATAATTCCTGTTACTGCCCCTAGCATTAAATTATATATTCAAAGCCAAACCATATATAGAGACGATACAACCAAACCAAGAAGAATAACAAAGATCTAATAATTTTACTAGTGCTGTATATACTCCCAGTTAGACTTCTAAGTAAAATATCGAGTTCCTAAGTTAGGTATCGAGATACAAATGTGTACATCTACGTTTTTGCTATTTTTATTTTTTTTTATTTTTGTGCAGCTTAATGAAAGTATACTGTGTTGAAGTTGCATATTTTGGCTCTATCAGTTGGTGCACATACAGATCGACAAAATATTGTGCTAATTGAATAAATATGCCAACATGAAAGACCTAGATAGAGGAGGACACTTATTTCAAATTTATCTAATTTGTAGTAAAATCCAGTCTGAAGTTCTGAAAATGATTCCCTTTTTTTCCAAACACAATGGACCTAAAAAGTATCCTCCAAATTGTCCCTTTTAGGCTCAATTTTTTTCAATTTAAGCATTTGGAATGCAAATTAGCAAATTTTAAATTTGCAGTCTCACAATTTTACACCTGATGTAGATAAGAAAAAAATTCAGGGACACTGTTAACTATCATAGTATTTTGAAAACATGGACCTTGTTTTACTGTTTTTCCATAGGTTGCTATTCTTAAATACACAGAATAAAAAAGAAAGCCACTTCAAAGCACTTCCCTATGTTTTCACTTCATTTAACAATGGGCACAATAATTCTTTGACATGTGCCCCAACAGGTTCATTAACACTACACAGTTAAAAAAATTGCCGTAACTTAATTTGTCATTCACTTGATGATTCCCTTTTCCTGAAATGAAAGGGAAAGAACAACAAAACGTGACATTTGATAACATACAAACAGTTACCTCACTATGCAAATATAACACAGCATCGCACAGCATGGCAACACATAAACCTTTGGGTGGACAAGTTTGTCTTGAACAAAGTTGCCGCAAGTGGTATTTTTACCACAATGTGTACAAACACTTCATGTCTTTGCCCCATATACCAGTACGACCACGATAATTAAAAATCGGCATAATTAACCTATCGGTTTCGTCGGATCTGAACATAAATTGTCCAAAACACAAAGCATAATATTCGTCGCGGTTTCAGAGGCCGGCAAGTTTACAATAATAATGATAATGATAATGATAATGATAATGATAATGATAATGATAATAATAATAATAATAATAATAATAATAATAATAATAATAATAATAATAATAATAATAATGGAGAAAGTAAAATACAGATAAATTATACATCGAAATGAGATGACAATGACTCAGTGTGTACACAAGAATAAGAGACAAACCAACATAGGTATAAAAACCAAATTACAACACTTAGAGACATCGTTACATTCTATCTATCTATCTATCTATCTATCTATCTATCTATCTATCTATCTATCTATCTATCTATCTATCTATCTATCTATCTATCTATCTATCTATCTATCTATCTATCTATCTATCTATCTATCTATCTATCTATCTATCTATCTATCTATCTATATATATATATATGTACTAAATCAAAGCTCAACATTTACACAACCAGGCTTACGGGATTCTGGCACCACCTTTTCCTCATCTGGTCAAGTTGGACCTGCTTTTGAACTGTTTCTTTGTCACAGTATGCCAGTAATTTCATTTAGGCGTCCCGTGCTTTTCGTAAGTCAACAAAGCGACAATAAACACTTATTGCCTTCTCAGGAGGGGAACAGCCAGAATTGTTACTCCAAGGGAGGTTGTCTTCCCGAGGGGTGGCATTCTGGCTGCTCCCCATGTTTACCTTAATTGCATAAATTAAAATCCTACCATTTTGGTTCATGGTTCATTGGGCTTTGCCACAAACTTTTAAATTGAAGTTGAAATGGCATGTCTATATATAATAGTTTTGGAGATATTAAAATTTGAAATTTTTCTACACCCCTTATCAGCATAATTTGAAATTCTGCTCAACTGATACTGTCCATTATATTGCCAGGTGTCACAAACCTAGATATGCACATTGGAATTTTGAGTATCTGCAATATTTTGAAAGATGTGGAGCTTTTAACATTTTAATTGCCCCTAAATTTGAATACTTTTAAACATCATGACTATTCGAAATGAATGCACAATTTCACAGTTCCATGGCAAGTTTGGTGGTTTTCGGAAAAGCAGTGCTTGAGAAAATCTCCAGACCAACTTGGTCATGAAGAAGAAAGAAAGAAAATCCCAGTGTTTACTAATAGAGTGAAGCTTCTATACAGTGAGCACCCTTGGGACCAGAGAAAAGTGCCCACTCCTGAGGGGGTCAGCCTTTCTACGGAGAATGGATGAGTATGTGTGCATGTATATGTACCTTATTCATACGTGCACATATATATATATATATATGTACAGTGTATACAGATTATACTTCAAGGTGATGTGTATACATGAAATACGAAACTGTCTTTCTTCATTTATTACATAAACAAATTTTCACAGAAGCTGTCAAGAAACTGCATTTACATGTACCTGTGAACCAAGACAAGCACTATACTGTCTCAGTATTGGCTGTGAAGAACAGGCTTCATCTCACTGGTTACAAGAAAACAAAGACGTGAAAGTGACCTCTGAGATGACACATATTCTACCCTCCTTGGTCTGGCCAACTCAGCTCTGAATTAAGTCTATTTTTAACAGAGGGTACATCCAGGCTTGTTCTGCCTAGAAGTCTGGATCATTGTTCCCTTGGGACTGATACGCTCAGCAGACTTACATTGCCTGAGGCAAAAAACAGGCCAGCTACGACAGCAGTTTCAGTCATGGTCTGACAGGTCTGTGCAGCTCTAGTGGAAATTATAGCCTGCCTGGTACATATGACAGCATTGTGTCGATCTGCTCTTGCATGAACAGAAAGAGATTCTCTGTATTTTATTGAGAATCTCATTACACAGTTGTTGGGAGTCTCCCGCCCCCCCCCCCTTTTTTTTTTGCTGCAAGACCCAAACCTTCAAAAGCATACACCTAGCATGCATGGATAGAAAGCTGCCTGTCAGACAGGTTCAAGCTAATTAATTATGAATGCAAAATGGTTGTATATATGATCTTGTGTTGTGGACCAATAACACAAAATAATGTATGGTAGACATAAATTGAACAATTTCTGTACACTATGAAAGCGTTTGAGGTCAAGAAGGAAAAATACGGCATATATCCCGTACGTACGAGATAGTAAGTCGGGCTGAAGAAACAGTAAATCATACGTACAGGATAGTTAGAGGTTATCTCATGGCTAAATCAGTCTCCTACCCGGTACACTTCCCCTGAGAGCCTGTATACTCCCGGGACCCGAAGAGTCGAGGGAGTATACAGCTCGAGGGGGAACTCTACAGGGTAGGACTAGGAGACTGATTTAGCCATGAGGTAATCTTTGTATTCTAAATGTATCTGCCATAATTAGACGAAAAGGGCAAATGCAGCTTTTCGTGGGATTATGTAAATTTTTAAGATGCTACATACCAGTTCAGTAGCCAAAACATACAATTTCAGGTTCATAATTTTCTGAAAGAAAAGCCCACCTCCCCTTCAGGAAAAAATAGGCCTAAACTACTGTCTTGTCAGGTCATGGATCTTGCGCGGCACGCACCCTTGCAACGTAGGTAACGTCATGGCGCAAACGTCATTAGAGTCGCTGTTTCTGCAAATATAGATAGATATATAGAGGGATATACTGACTTTCAATGTTATTTTAATGGAGAGATTGTATTTCCCTTGGAAAGATAATGGCTGTTGCTAGTGTGACATTATCCATGTGTTCTAGTTGGACAGTTTCAGTATCCTCCCTCATTTTGGGGTCGGTATGTCCCTTGAAAGACACTGTATGTTACAGGACTAAAATGCAGTATGAGGGCAGTTTTAGTACTACATTTAGGATACTCAGTAATACGTACGAGATTATATGTGGCACGTACGAGGTAATAGGTCGTACGTATGAGACTTGATCGGACGTACGAGACAGTAAGTAATACGTACGGGATAGTGAGTCATACGTACGAGATGGCAAATTATCCAGCCAAAGACAAAACACTAAACTGTTAAAAAAACACAAATCATGAAGTCGAAGGACATCAATAATGATGTGGGTGTCCTATTCACCTCAACGGCATAAAATGATATGTTGTCACCCGGACATTTGCAACTAGGCCGCGTAAATGGCGTCAATTTCTGTGGCAAATATTAGTTATTGTTCTGCTGAATCCAATTTAACATACATTATTTTACATTAATCTTTTTTAAGGATGACATTGATTATTCAGTTTTTTCCCGTACAGGCGGTGGATGCATGGTTTCGTGCTTCTTCTAAGACAAAACGACATGGTCTAATCTTTTTGCCTATGGCTAACCATCAGTAGCCCATTTGAGAGAAAATCATAGCGCTTCATGCTTGGCGTCATAACCACACCGCACCTCAGTCAGTGGGTGTCTTTATGTTTGACATCCTCTTCTTTTCTTTACAACTAACAGTAAACTCCAACTGGCCTGTTTCACTTGCATTGAGCACAATGTCGACACAATCTTAAGCAGATTATCCACATGATAGGTAAATGCCGAGCTATTCTTTTAATGTAGACACCAGTCTACAGTACAGGATGTTTACTACAACGACTCCATCAAGGTGGAGTGCATCAACATCCCCCGACGCATGCTGAGAGCAATAGGTTTTTGTCGGCATTTGATTCACTCTGACATCACATTTGAAGTAATAAGATTAGGAGATAGGTCGGGGTTGCACCCTGTTTTCATATCATATACGGATGATTAATTAATTTCAAAGTTTCCTCTTTTGCTACAGGCAAGAAATACATTATGTACGGAATATATATATATATGTTTATATATATATATATATATATGTATATATATATATATATATATATATATATATATATATATATATATATATATATATATATATATATACATATATATATACACATATATATAATGGTATTAATATGGTAACAAACTTTCGAAGCCTGTGTGCTGAGGGAAGCGATTAAAGTACAACTCCCTTCTCTCTCTCTCTCTCTCTCACTCTCTCTCTCTCTCTCTATATATATATATATATATTTACACACACATATGTATGTATTTATGTATATGGCGGCAAATTTATTTCACTTAAAGAGACAGAAGGATGTAAAGTTTTCAATATCAACCTGTAACAAAAGCAAGGGTTAAACTACTTGTATTCAGTATTTGAAGGATCAACTTATGTATCGGGCAGGTACTCTGTAGATAACAAACGAAATCATTTGGGTATAGTCTAAACTGGATGGAACCAGATCCAGATGATCTATTCGGACTTGAGTAACAACTTGGTAAACTTTATGACTCTCATGCAGAAATGTTTAATTTCTGTCTGCAGTTATGATCTAATACCGTAAAAGCATATATTTTCTGAAAGAAAACATAATATTTTGTTTGATTCTGTTACCGAATTTAAAATTTTAGTATCGCTATTAATGTAATCAAATTTAATTAAAATTCTCAAGTTTTGCATAAAATTCAAAATTGCATTTAAAAAATAAGAATGATTTAGTTTTTAATGTCAAATGAAATAATACGTATCAGTCCCCAAAACCGTATTTTAAATGTTTGAAAAAGGGCTTAGTTCCAATTTTATTGCAGTTTAAATTAAAAAAAGAGTTTCATTTAAACATTTTGTAAATGTTGCACTTAAACCCTGATCCAAAATTTAAAATACGCTTTGCTGCTAGAAGTGTATTGTTTAATTTCCCGTAAGAAAAGAATGTTTCCTTTTTGTGTTTGTGCTATTTTTTCTTTTCCAAAAAAGTAAAATTAAAGTTTTGTTATTTGGCGATTATATTTCAATTTTATAACACTTACAGATATTCATTGTTTTCAATTGCTCAATCGAAATTTATTCTTTTAGCATATATCTAGTTTATATGATCTCTGTAAAGAAGTGTAGTGTATACGAGGACATGTTGGGAGCGAAATCATATTTTCTGTGTGAAGTGTTGTACAAGTGTACCGCGGCTGAAGAAAGGTGAATAACTTGTTCCTGTAAAACTTTCTACTGTTACATAGTTTGAAGTACTATGAGAGCCAGAATAGTGTCACACTCTCTAGGTCTTGCAAATTCCAGAGATATGAAAGAAATGGCCATGGTGAACACTGCTCCGATCACATGATAATAAAGCTTCAATTGAATATATGACGGAAGTCCTCGCAACAATAGCATTTGAGGTTTCAAGTGGTTAATGAATTCTACAAATATATCCCTGTGATCACGTGAATTGAGACAAAGTTACTGATGTGCAGTATGAACCTCCTCTTTAAGGACCATCAATGACGAAGGCGCCTATCATAAATTATTCTCTTGACAAATGAGAAAAGACCTTCCATCTCACAAGGTTAATTTTGCAAAAATAAAAATGAAGGCGACGATCATATAGCCATGAGGGAAAAAGAGACATCCTTGTAATTATTAAGCACGTGTACTCATAGATTGTCTTAAAGTCATCTGAGAATTTTATTGTTGTCCCTACTCTTCTTTTAGTGGTCATATTCTAAGCCTACTGTAGATGTACTTAAATCACACACCCCACTTGTTTACGAATAACGTGCTAAGGTGAGCGACTTTTGTGATGTTTAGCACTATGGATGTCCCAACTTACAATGTACACTTGCCGTGTTATACTGCATTCACTTGAAGGTTGAGGTCATATATCTGAGTTTCTTAACGTACATTCGAGCCTGTTAAAAAGGAAAGCATTAGATGGAAGCGTAATTTTTGTCTGCTGTTACCTTTGCTCCCAGCCATATTGTTTTGCTTCCTTTGTTTTTTTTACTTCAGATTTTCATCAATAACCCTCCTAGCTACAAAACCACAACGTGGTCACATGGAGCTCCTACATACGTCGTTGTGGTTTTAGGCCCATCCGCCACCATCTTATTAGCCCAAACAATTGACTGCACAGATGAATACACAAAATTTTATTGCAGATATTGCCCTATGTGGGCCATTGAACGCATAGATGTTTGAAGTCCAACCTCTTTACCCACTCTCCTCCTCCCGCCCGCGTATATTCCACGGAAGCTTGACTGACTGGACGTTACGAGCGCCTGTGGGTGTTCCGCGCCTTGTCATTGTCGACCACAGGCGCTTGTAACGTTCAGTCAGTCAAGCTTCCGTGCTAATATACGCGGGGGGGGGGGGGGGGGAGAGGGGGCAGGAGGAGTGGGTAAAGAGGTCGGACCTGGAACATCTATGGGTTCAATAACCCACATAGGGCCATATCTGCAATAAAATACTGTGCATTCATCATATATCACCAAGTTTGTATTGAATGTGGGTGACAGTTTTGGAAAAGAAGTCGATTTTGGGCAACAGACGACAGATGACAGACGACGAAGGACTAAGGACCATAAGATAAGCTCAGCTGCTGACAAGTTGGCTGAGCTAAAAATCCAATGGGGAAAAAAAATAGAGCGTGACTGTGTGAACAAATCTGGTTGAGACCCACCCAATATACATTGCCACCAAGTTTGAAGTCAATCTGGTTGACGATTTTGGAGAAGTACTTGAACTGAATAAATCCTTAAAAATCAGCGAACCATCGCGTTGACACCTGGTGAACAACTTTGTTTGTCTCTCAGTTCCACCAGGAACATATCCACCAAGTTCCAGCATAATCTGATTGACGCTTCTGGAGGAAAAGTCAAAAATAGCAAAAACACACATAAAACAAGAGGGCTGTGTGAACAGCCCATGCTCAGTTGATCCTAACTTTAAACTTCAGGTTCTTATCTTTTGATTGATACCAAATCCAGCTGGGTATTTTTCCGGTTGAACGAAAACTGAAAATAAGCTTTTTTGAAAATTTAGCTGCACTACTACTATATTAACGGACACATAACAGTATGCAAGATAATGACACCACCAGACGTCACTGATAGTGGTCCGAGTAATGAGTAGTTTGCGTTGACTGTAAGAATAATTGGCCCAATATTACAACACCACCCCAACTTATAATGAAGCCCATAGTCTAATTTAGGGTGCACGGTTGGCTGAGCGCTCACCTTTCACCTGTGCAACCGGGGCTCGTTTCCCGTCCTCGGAAGCATTGGAGAAAGTTCCTACCACTTTGACCGTGCACGACGCCAACATATGTGCCATGGAGAGTGACTCGATAAGTCAATGCTTGACTTCCTTCACAATCCATGTGAAACAAATGTGTCTATATTGTTTTCTGTTTCTAATTTTCATTTCGGTTATCACACTGTTAATGCTACATGTTGATACAGAGCGGCTGTCTAATATAAACATTTCCTTTTTAATTATATTTCGGTGACAATATATCCTACTCCTCCTCCTCCTCCTCCTACTACTACTACTACTACTACTACTACTACTACTACTACTACTACTACTACTACTACTACTAGTACTACTACTACTACTACTGGTAACTGATGATGATGGTTGTGATGATGATAATAATACCTTGATAAAAGTGATAAAGAGATCAAATGAACTTTTCGTGTAATCTTCCGCAGGAACACACACACACACACGTACACCTCCATCTATATATACATATATATATATATATATATATATATATATATATATATATATATATATATATATATATATATATATATATATCTACACACATATATATACATATATATATATATTCATATATATATATACAATATGTTTTGCTCCAATAGCAAACAGCAGTCACAGTGGTCAGGTGTATATTATACCGCTTTTACACCGTATTTGTAGTGTTTATAGAGTAGGATTCTAGAACAAACAACACCGTACTGAATATTTGGCCTAGGATTCACTGGATGTCACTTAACAAGTCTATCATTAAGCTTGAAATCAAACAGTTGCTTATCAAAAGATAATAGTTGAAATATAACGGACATCACATGTTTTCCCCTCTTTCTTGGAAACTAGATTTGTACCCCGCATCGAAAAAGAGATGTTTTCACGTTCCTGCCATAATGATATTCTTCTTTGGGGGTGAATTCCTCTGGTATGCTTGCATTTGTTCTGCATCCTATTGTATCTGTCCGGTTGGGTTCCGAGAGTTCGGCCGGCTCTGGTAGCCTGGTACCCCTTTCTGTTGGAGCCCACATGCGATGCACTACTGACCGAGTCTGCGCTCCTGGGCCTCGTAACTTGCGCCTGACATGTCGGACAAGTCATTGTAATGGTGACAGGAAATGTGTTATAAATGGGATAATTGCTTCCTTACTGTGCTATCCTTAAGGACTGAACATGCTGAATACACAGTATAATCTGTGAAAGGGTCAAACTATCAAACACGGCAGTATCACCAGTGGAACATAGCTATTGCTGCGAGGCCGTCATGTTTAGTCACATAAGTTAGTGCATGCCAAGCACACAGTTCGCTGATGTTCCCAAGACCTTCTTACAATGACACTTATTAAACTTCAATAGTTTCTAACCACACCTTTATTATAACATCACTCATAATATTATGTTGATAGGTATTAGCCATTACGTGTTGAAGTTGGAAAGTTCATCGATTACGAAGTCTGTTGATTATTGAAAATATATTACAGCAAGAAAGGTCTTTTGAAATGATATGGCTTTCCTTTGATACCTTATGCAGCAGAAAATGGACCAGCAGTCAGACGATTACTTATTTCTTACAAGACAGGAATAAACACAAATGTAGGATCAAGAGGATATCTAATGCCGTGAGATATTATGATATTATGTTAATGTTAACAGATATAATATTATAAAGCTGAAAGAGGGTACAAAATAGCATGACCTAACTGCATTCCGTGGCCAAAGTTGCAAATTATACTACCGCCTTGACGGACATTCAGAACTAAAAAGCAACTTATGTTTATTGAGGTTTACATCATGAAGACATGTGGCTATAGAAGTCACTGATTTATTAACAATTTTGAGTTCGGTTACAATTTTTAAAACTTCATGGAAGGTTAGTGACTCATTTTATTGCTTCATTTTCTCAAGTTTTTTTTTTGTTTCTTATGTTCTATTTCAGTAAGTACTTATTCCAAACATGAAAATGTCAATTTATGTGACAAGACCAGACACGGGTAACGATCAGAATGCTCATTCCCTATGATGCTGTCATTTTCATCAAACAGTCATTTTGAGCATGGGTTTTTAATGTACGGGGACTGCTTTTTCAGTTAGATTTCAAATAATCAGTAGGGTACACAGGAAACGGTCTTCTTACCCGCCCTCCATTAAACCGGAAAACCCGGCTGGTGATGTAATGTAGTCTTCTTCAATGCTTTCAAAGAAATTTCTGGAGTAACGAAAAACAATTTGAATGATAATTGTAGATGAAATAATATGCCCCAGGTCACGAACTTTCCTTGAAGTGGGTGACGCTGAGCGCCCTACCTGGACCTAACCCCATTGATTCTGTCTCAATTCAAGCGGAAAGGGTTAATTTATTTAGGAAAGGCGGGTCTCAGTTTTTGGCTAGTTAAGAGTTCACACCGCTGTGAAATTTGTTTAAATTGTTATTTCATCCTCTCCCACCCAGAAACAATTATAGTGATCTGTGTTCCACAGCTCAAAGCTGTTACATCCTCTGATCCTTTCCATCCTCAGAATCAGAAGCAAATTGTTGACTGTCGCGCATGTGCAGTTATGTCAACACTGGAGCCCAGTTTTCGTCCAGTTTGACAAGCTGCTTTGCCATGTGCAAGACATATACTTGTTTGCAAGGTAATTAATATATGTCGAATGATACACCTTGTTTAAAACTTTCTCTTAACTGTGTATACTTTTATTCAGGAAAAACATCATTTAAAAAAAAATGTGAAACAGAAACAAAAGCGAATTCATGGAAACGTTAGTAAATAGAAATTGAGGCAAAAATTAATATTTTCATCATTAATCTGTTCAAAACTGAGACATGAGAACAAAAAAGCACGACGAAAAATATAGAACATTATTTGTTATATGCATGAGCCAAAATACAAGTTACGCATTATATATGATATTCAGTTTTAGTAACGAACCACTGCTTCCGCCTGTCTGTGGCAAACATTATTTAAAAATTCAGTTTGACACTGACACGTCATAAAAAAGTGAATTCTTCTGAGTTTTTATCAAAGATTTAAAAGCAAAGCGTATCAAATGTTTTGATTTTTCTACACTGTGCACAAATCTACCCATAGATGCGGTCAAAAATTCTCCTTCAGAATTAATCATCAAAATGTTTAAACATAATGGTAAACCATACATAAATATTAATTCATATTCAAAGAAAGCATATTGGTCGCACAATAAATATTCAAAAAGTAACATTTCTGGTTCAGGTGTAAGTCACATTGTTCGTATCTGAACTTGTACTATATAAATTTAGTAATTATGTTTGTTTTGACAGGTATTCTTCTTTAGTAATGAAGCTCTGCATTTATAAGCAGAACTTCACGTATTAAGCTAATTCATCATCTGTTAGTTCATATTGTTCATTATTATGTGGGTTGTCTTTGCTGAATAATTAGACAACCTGCCGCTACTCAGAGAGATGCGTACGGGTATAGGCTCCGAAACATTTTTTGAGTAGTTACCCGCTGAAGACCCTTTAATTTATGCTTGCTAATACAACCTATGTCAAAGTTCAACAGAAGAACATGCGTAATATGGCAGTAGTACTTTCATATGTGTAAAGGTTAAATCTTACACTATTGACAGTTTGATCGATGCTATAACATTGCTTTTGGACAATACTTATGTTCAATTTGGACCATCAGTTTTTCAACAAATGAAAAGCATTCAAATGGGTAGCAACTGCGTCCCGTTCCTCGCTGATTTATATTTAACCTGGCTTGAATTTATGCACATGGATAAATTGATGAAAACAGATTTTCATTCGGCTACAAAATTATCAAACAATGCTATATTGCTTACATTGCTTGTGTAAATGTGCACAATTTTAATGAAATTGCTAAAGAAATTTACCCAAAAGATATCCCTCTGGAAAGTAACAATTCAAACGATTTCAGAAATGTGTTCCTGGATCTTGATATTCGGGTCTACAATGACAGGTTTGGCATTGAAGTCTATCACAAAATTGATATCATAAAGTTAACTTTGAAGTAGTCAATAATCCTTTCCCTTACAGTTATATTTCAGAAACTATTGGATATAATACATTATTGTCACAAATTTTGAGATTTGATCGTATATGTTCTAAACTTTAGGACTTTGCATCCAGAACCAAATTTATTTACAACAAACTTCAGTCAAGACGATTTAAGCATGTATTTTTGAATAAATACAAATGTAAAAAAAAAAAAAAAAAAGGACTCAATTCGGCTGTCCCACAACAGGGCCGGGAGTGTCTCATGGGCTATCCTGAGCACTTGGCCAGAAATTGGTAGTATTTACTCAATTGTCACAAACTTGAGTCAATCTTTTGAAACATTAACTCCAGGGCCGAAAGTCAGTCATAAGCTGTCCGAAGCACTTAACCATAAATTGGCAGGATTTACTTCATTATTACAAACTTGATTCATTCTTTTGAAACATAAACTAAGAGTTTACAACTAAATAGAACTTGATTTCATGGAGACTTTCATAGTGAGGAGTAGGTGTCATCATGGGGTTTGTTTTACATTTCTGTTACAGGATGTCCATTGTTACGGTATTTCTTAGGAATTCCCTAGGCTTATACAGGAGCCTGGCTGTCAATACTTTTTTGTTTTCTTTTTTTTTTCTAGTCACTGGGATTGAATATATAACCTCAGTTTGTTTCTACCTCAGTTACACGCTGGCAAACGGTTGGGCTAGTGTGTCCGATTCAGGTAGAAAGGATACATACTAGTTTAGGGGTAAGTTACATTTATCTAATCTGAACTTGTTCTATACTATTTAGTAATTATGTTTGGTTCCATAAGTATTCTGCATTCATAATAAAGGTATTTTGTAATTAAATAAAAATATTTTTTTTCATCAATTTATCCATGTACTTAAATTCAAGCCAGGTTAAATATAAATCAGCGGGCAAGGGGAAACAGTTGCTACCCATTGGAATGCTTTTTATTTGTTGAAAAACTGATGGTCCAACTTAAACACAAATATTATCGAAAAGGGAATTTATAGTATTTATGAAAGTTTCGACTTTAAAAGATTTAATGTTACTTTTGGATTGTTTATTTTGCGACTTATATGCTTTTATGGATATGAATTAATGTTTATGTATCGCCTACCATTATGTTTAAACATTTTGCGTATCAATTCTGAAAGAGAGCTTTTGACTTCATCTGTGGGTACATTTTTGCACAGTGTAGAAAGAACAGAACATTTGATACCTTTTGTTTTTAAATCTTTAATTTTAGATCTAAACTTGGAAGAATTGTTAATACTCCAAAAACAATTGATTTCAGTTTCTAGAAATAGCATTATAGTATTAATGGAAATGATTCCTAATTGCAGTCAAACACAGTTTTACTTCCTTTGATAGTAATTTTGTTGTAAATTATGAAGCGCCAGCTATGAATCTTGATTTATAAGGGTTTATTGGAATAAAGGAGTCCATTTCAGAAAGTTTGATATTAACATTTCTATCGTGTCATCCTAATGTGTGTCTATGAAATTATCGATGAATTGTTTGTGCAATTTATGTACGTCATTTCCTCTTTTGTATGAAATATCGTTTATGTTCAAGTTCATTTTTCAAAACATCGGGATAATATTTTTTGCACATATTGTTTTATATCCAAATTACCTGTAAGAACATGCTTGTGGTATGTATCAACAAAATTGGAATATCTATTGTTAGACATACAGTCACAATTTTGATTAGCTGCTATATCCTCAAGAGTCATTAAAGCCAGAAATTTCTTGTAGTAATTCATGATGCTTTGTCCAATATTCTTTCCATATTTATAGGAAATGATGAGGGGGGGGGGAGGGGGGCGGGGAGTTTTTTTTTATTTTGCAATCCTTGGGAATCATGTTACTAGAAAATTTCAATTTCAAGGGGACTAAATGTTCAGTATATCAGTAATTTTGTGTTTGGAAGGAATACTACAAATTTTTTATGTTTAGAAACTGGTTTCCAAATAGTTGTATAAGCATACACAATGGCACAAAAACTTTGTGGAAATGTGTTTTCAGAATTAGTAGGACCCACATATTTATTGATTTTGGTTTTATCTCAAATGATAGTACTTTCAAAGCTACATGTAATTGACCAATGCCATTAGAGTAAGCCTGTAGTAAATTTTGAACAGGGTCTTTTGTATCGGCGTTCCTAAATTTCCTGGGTTTTTTTGTGATTTTCGTTGTCCATGACATCTTCTTCTTCCTTGGATGACGGCCTGATTATCATGAGAAGGTGTGTGACTTCTATAAAGAGTTGCAACGTTCAAATTACTAACATAACCGACATAAAGTTAGAAGATTTATTTGTGCGAAGGGAGTTTCAGTAGAAATTGAGCGATGTTATGAAAGGGGTAACAGGATTGAAAAATGCAAGTTTTAGATGTAAAGGGAAAAGATGAAAAAGAAAAGAATGGGAAAGAGCAAGGGTTAGTTTGGCATACTTATTGCCTTGATTTATGTTGCGAATCGCGTATCTTAAAGGCCACGATGCAGATAGACAATATATTTGATCGCACAACCTTATCAGAGGACGAAGCAAGGTACTTTATTCCCTAAGGATGATTATCCCTGTTTATGTGTACATCGATGAATAAAACATTTTGATCAGTCGTGAGCGAGTTAGGCAAATATTTTTCATCCTTGGCAACCTCCGGTCACTGTAGTGTTGCATAGTTGTGCTTCTGGCCATTGTTAGGATACTCTCACGAATGCTGTATTCTCACATAATGTAAGTCAGGTATAGAGGTTTGCTATATCGTAAAGCATTATTGAAATTGACAAAGGGGCGGGTTTTTTTGCTTCCAGACCATCGTAGTTTTACCATACTGCATATGGCAAATAATTTTTACCCTTTTAATCCGCTAATGTGTTTCATATGCCTGAGAAAACAGACCACCTTTTAGTGTGCAATATAAGGAATGGACTGGTATATCCAGTAATGAGTGGAACATCATATAACAAAGTAACCAATAATATGAATTTTAATATGTGAACAAATTGCACCGTAAAAAGAGATCCGGACATTTGGTTTGACATGAGCAAGTGTCCTTCCGGCCAAGGATTCGTATCTTCAAAGAGGTCAGGATGGCACAATACTGGTCATTTATAAAGTCGTTCACTTGCGTCCTGCTCTCTCGAGAGGTGCGTAAAATCATAAAAAAAGAAACATTAACGTTCTAGTATACGATGCACACTGTTTTAAAAATGTGCTGGGATATTTTTATATATATATATATGTATATATATATATATTTGTATATATATGTATATATATGAATACATATATATACATATATATACACACATACATACATACATACATACACACATACATACATACATACATACATACATACATACATACATACATATTGAATACTTCTAATGGTGCTTGTGGATCGGTCGTCAGGAGAGAGGTGTGGATATTTAGTTACGTGTTGCCATCAGAGCACGTGCCAGATACAATGGCAAGCTGCGCTCGCTAATGGTGTCGTATTGAAGACTTATCATGGTGAGCCAGCACGCAAAGTTAAGGAATTGTAATGTTAATTGCAATAAATCCCAAATCCTATATCATCATGGCTAAACACAACTTCCATGCATACTTTGGGTACAGATACCAAGACCTTTAAAAGAAATAAAACAAGTCGACACCTTCTCATCAACTTTAATTAGCATGCTCAGCTTTACGCCGTTATTACCATATATGACAAGGCGTCATGTTTCATTTAGGCCCAATTAATGTTGTATACATCGGTAAAGGTGGTGTTTCAGAATGGGGTTGTTTCTTGCTACCGTTTAAAGTAGTTTTTCTGTTTCTTGGAGGGACAGGTTTGACAAAATTTAATTTATGACACATTCATACATGTTTTATAAAGTTAGAACTTGATAAAACCACAGTGCAGGGTGCCTGTAATTCAGCACTCTTTCAGAGAGAATATTTCTGCCTTTTAATATTTCCATTCGAAGTGGAAGTGGTAACCAGTTAATGAATGGTATCCAATCACCACAGTATTACAAATGATATAGTGACTCAATCCTGTTATGATTGGCCTATTATATAGTTCAGTATTCACTTAAAAATCCCAAAAGGGAACATGTTTCGAAAAAAAGAGCCATATAATCGAAAACACCTTAATTCAGTGTTGTATCACATTTTAGCTACAACTTTAGTTTTCCCATGCACTGTACATGGACGCTGTTACATGTTGACATACAATATGACAACTACACGTTCATATTATTCCACCTATACTGCTACAACCAATAAAACAGTACACGCTGCACAGGTATATCTCTTGCATAATTCTATTTTAATATCTTCTATTTTCCTACCATGTTTTAATACACGTACATGTTGCTTTCTGGAAAAATGTTTTGGGTCGGAATTGGAATTATTACCTGAGATGTGTCTTTATCAGAGTGGTTCACTCGAGGCACTGCAGTTTTTTCCTGCGTTTTTCAATTTAAAAATATTTTCCCTTTTGAAAGCTGCCAATACTTGCTGTAGTCAAACATATGAGCATAAACCGTCTCACAGCGTTCTTGGCATTTTACTTTTAATTGCAATTGGCAGGACATTGAATCATTTGCGGCTCAAATCGGTCATGTATAAATGGGTTTGGATAAATGCACACAAAAATATACATGCAGATGCACTGCCAACGTGCATATTGGCCACTTGGTTCTGACATGTCGATAGGCTACTTGTCGTTTTTATCGAAACGGTTGATAGGCTACTTGCCGTTTTTATCGAAACGGTTGTTGTTACCCTACTGTTGGTGGGCCATGTATGAACATTTCCTGTTGTATGCTGGTAACTTTGTGCTAGTACAGTGTACATATCTGCAATAATCTTACATGCAGAATAAATCAAAGTATATGCATTGCAGAATAATTTCTAAAACTTGGCCAGAAATATGAAAGTAACGGTTATTTTATCCTGTCTATTTGCCAAAATAATACGTCGATAGAAGAAATAGTGAAAAATCTTTGAACGGAACTTTGGATCTTCACGTGATGGCTTTTATACGAATAATTTGGTGATTGCAATGATATGCTATAATGTAATACAAGACACCGTTCCTGGCCAGGGTGTATGTTGCTTGATAGCGGTGGGAAAACTGGACTCTGTGCAAATTCCCATTTGGGGTGTCATTCAAATAGACACAGGCATGTCTTAGTACATACCCGAGACACGAGAAGGGATCCTGGGAGCTTGAGCGATGTAAATCTAGTTGGAAATCTTGATTCATGGGTCTCTTATATAGTGTACATACAGGTTTCAGCCACTTTTCTACACCCACTGAACTTTAGGATGAAACGCTTACAGTACGAGAATTCAACTCAGCCAAAATGGATTTGTGTGCTGCGATCAGGAAGTCGCTGGAATCGATTTATAGTGAAACTGTTCTGGAAGTGGACGATCCCATTAAAGATGATGGGACGAGTAAAGAAAAAGATAGTACTGGATCGGCTATGGAGCGTAAAGAGTTTGGACTGCGTAATTTTTTTGGTCGTTAACAGTTGTATAACAGGACAATCTTCACCAGGTAATGACAAGGGCCGAGAAAGAAAGAGAAGGGAACCATCGTCACCTTCACTGCCTGTCAATACAACCTTATTAAGTGGTATTATACACAAGGTTCTTTATGATGTATTGTGTGTCTGTCACGAATACTATCCAAAGTGAGATAAAAGCACAATTGGAGGAGACCTGAGAAACCATTCAACAAAATATAGCTAAAGTCATATATCCTCGCCCAAAAAGTGACAAATCTTGAGGGAAACTTGTAACTAGCCACGATTGTACTTGCAAATAGGATCAAGCAACCAGAAAAATTGCGAAATAACCACGAAGATCTACGACACCCAATAACAATACGGTCGTAGGATAAATTTATGCTTCGTAGGTATCCCCTAATCCGATACTGATAATGATGATATGGAAGATACCGATTAGGTAATCCAAATATTTTGTAACAACAAACTTGGTTTTGATCTAAACCTACGCGATATCCAACGCAGTCACCGAATTTGTCTTGTACATGATGGTACCCGCACGGTGCTACCGGCGGTCCATGCGCAAAACTTGGACCGATCATTATCCGTTTCGTGAGCAAGAGAGCCAGGGGTCCCGTGTTCAAGATGAAAAATCGGCTCAAAGGAACAGCTTACCTTGTCACTGAAGATCTGACCAAACTGAGATCTTCAATCGCCTGTCAGTCGCAATGCTTCAAGAGATCGGGGAAACTTATAGACACATGGACTCACGATGGAAAATCAAAATAAAAGTCAGTTTTTCACTCGGGTGCGGGTGGTCAACAGTTTTGCTGACCTTCGTCCACAATGACAATGTATACATTACAGCGGGCTTTAAACATTGACATTACAGTACTGTGTCCAATTCATTGTGGAAACTAGTTTGCCACTTGAATGTGTTCGTGAATGCTATAGATCTGTCTTCATTAAAAGCCTTTAACTGCTATACACCTACACACTGAATTACTTTACTCATCCTAATGTATACATAGACTTTCCCAACTGTCTATGTATATTTACTGTAAGCAAACCATAAGGTCGTTATGTATTAAATTTTGTGCTTTTGTAGCATTGTTTTCAATTGTTCGTTCCCTTGAATGTGTTATCATGAATAAATTCTGCTGTTGAAAGTTAACGCCCGTTGTTCCATCTGTTAACTGTCAATATCAATGCAGTTATCGCCAGTTATTGCCCACAATTTCTATTTAAAGTCTGTCAGTCAACACACACTTTTCTGTTTTTCCTCACATTCTTTGTTTGTTTCTTTCTTTCTTTCTTTCTTTCTTTCTTTCTTTCTTTCTTTCTTTCTTTCTTTCTTTCTTTCTTTCTTTCTTTCTTCTTTCTTTCTTTCTTTCTTTCTTTCTTTCTTTCTTTCTTTCTCTCTTCTTTCTTTCTTTCTTTCTACTTTACCAGTGAATTTGTCCGACACTTTTCTTTGAGACTATTATACATAGAAACTCCAAACTTGGCATGATGGTACCCCCTAAAAGGAGTTTGGACTTCTTATGCAGAGGAATGAAGATGTTTAAAATTATGCAAATTAGGGGCATTTGAAATTTTAAATCTTGAATATCTTCAAAAGTATAATAGTTAGAGATGTCATCCCAACTTCTACCAGGGAGTTATTGACCATTGTGCACCTAAAGAACTTAAAACAAAAGTTGTAGCAATTTAAATTATGCCAATTAGCAGCATTTGAAGGTTTAAATCTTGAATATCTTCAAAAATATTATAGATATAGATGTCTCTTCAACTTCTACTAGGGAATTTTGACCAATTCCCATGTAATAAATCTAAAACAAAAGTTGAATCAATTTGAATTATGCTAATTAGTAGTTTTTGAAATTTTCAATCTTAAATATCTTCAAAACTATAATAGATAGAGTTTTCATTCCACCTTTTGCTACAGGGTTATTGACCATTGCGCATCTAATGAATTTAAAACAAAAATTGTAGCAATTTAAATTATTTTAATTAGTAATATTCGAAATTTTCAATCTTAATTATCTTCAAAACTGTAATATTTAGAGATGTCATTCCAACTTCTACTACGGGGTTGTTGACCATGCATTGCGCACCTAATGAATTGAAATTTAAAAGTTGTAGCAATTTTAAATTACCTAAGTAGCACCATTGGAAATTTTTATATCTTGAGTAACTTCAAAGCTACGATAGATATGCCATTCAGACTTCTACTCCAACGTTTCCTATTTCTGCTAGGCGACTGCTGCCAAAGGTTAAAGGTTCGACTCCCGCTCGTTTGGAACTTAAAATAATAATATGGACTAGTACGCATCTGGAAGCTTTGAACACACACACACACACACACACACACACACACACACACACACACACACACACACACACACACACACACACATTGATTTGCTATGCAACAAATCGTCTTTTCTAGTTTTGCTTTGCTTTTGTTTTCATACTTTTAATGAACAGAAGTCACATTCCAACCAGCCTGGGAACTTTTCAACTTTTTGCTTGTTTGTACTTTTTTTAAAACTTATTCTCAAGTTCCAAAAGTATTTTTTTCACATCCAATTTTTTGAAAATCGCACCGTGTGGTGAGAACACACGATGAGTCACCCATGTATCAAATTTGAACATGGTCAATCAAGGGGACCTTCAAATAACTTTTTGGCTGTTGTCCTTGTGTGAGAAAATTACTTGCACACACATCTAAGTACACTGTTTTGTCGCCGTGACAAAATCAACGTGACTGGTTGAATAATTGGTTCCAACACAATCACGGCAAATGTTTCTCTTTTTGTGTCTGTTATGTACCTTTTTCTGCGTGTTTTACGTTACCAGTACATGCGATTCTAACCATGGACAAACATCGCACTCACCAATTTCCTTATTTCAACTTTTGTGTCCTTGTATTTTACCTGCAAATGGCCCATTAGGTCACACAATATGCCAAGGTGCTGAAACAACTTTAACTCTACACACAGAACACCTTTTTACATTTTGTTCACGCACAGAGACTTGCTCAAGCGTAAATGACTTTCACGTACAGTATTTCATTTTGTCTGTGTATTTTGCACATTTAAACACAAAATTTTATCTTTTCCATAGGTTTAACATATTTTGTGTTTGCAAGTGTGATTTCAAGTGTTTATTTATTCTTTTCTTGTTATGTTGTTCACTTTGTGTGAAATATGGGCAAGCTCGATTTCAACCTCAATGTGTATGGTATACAATTTCTTTTCCTCCCATGATGCTCGAATATCTGAAAAATACAGGTATAACATGAGTACCACAACAAACAAACCAAATCTTGGGGGATCTGATTTATGTTCTTGTTCATATGAAAATCTATCTCGCTCAAATATTAGCTGGACATCCGATGATTCCAAACATGATGTGTCTCTAATACACTTAAACTTTCGTAGTTTACGTTACAAAGTAGAAGATTTAACTGCTTTCACTCATGAGTATGATGGTGTTGCCTGTACAGAAACCTGCTTAAATGAGTCGATAAACAACGATTCTATCCGTTTACCCTGTTTTCAGGATTCGCTCAGAAATGATAGAACAGACAGTTTTGGTGGAGGGGTTTGTATTTATCTCAGTGAAAACGTGTCTGGTCAAAAACGTTTTGATGTTGGAAACAAGTTTCTTGAATGTATATAGTGTAAACTAACATCATTGAAAAATGAAAAGTTACTTCTTGGTGTATTCTATAGGCCTCCACCAGAAGGCGCTGATTACTGGGCAAAACAGGAGCAAAATATTGCTTTGGCAAAAGATTCAAACACTGATCACATTATTCTTTTGGGTGATCTCAATGATGACATTTTACGATATAGTGATAGCAAATTGTACTCTTTTCTGAAAAGTAGAAATTTTACGCAACTTATTTCAGAACCAACACGCGTAAAAAATGAAAGTTCGTCTTGCATTGGTATTATAGCTACTACAAGTCCTGATTTCATCTGTGTTGCTGGAGTAATTGATCTTGTTATAAGTGGTCATTTTGCAGTGTTTACTTTTTGTTCTTTCAAGACAAGTAAGAGTAGTTCGTATAAGAGACAGTTGTGGCGTTTTGACCGAAGGGATTTTGAAGGTCTGCACGAATCATTAAATAAGAGTAACTTGGAAAAAGAACGTAGAAAACTTTCGGTAAATGACATGGTAATAAAATGGTCAGATTTCTTCTTAGATATTGCTAAAGTTCATATTCCTTGTGATATTGTAAGAGTAAGACCTGATAATCCACCTTGGTTTTCATGTGAACTTAAAAAGACTCATGCGTATTCGTGATATGCTCCGAAAGAAAGCTAAAGATCCTGACAAGGCTAAATGACCAGACAGTGATGTAAAATGGTCTAAGTACAGAAAAGCAAGAAACACTGTTGTGCACAAATTGCGTGTTAAGGCAAAGGTAGAATACACAAAGAAATTGACCGAAAAGGCTCAGTCTTGCAATTCTAATGATACAAATCTCTGGCGGAACATTGTTAAGCAAATTTTCAAAAAAAAAAAAAAAAAAAAAAAAAAAAAAAAAAAATCAAAGCCTCTTCTTCCAAACTTCCTCCCATGAAAGATTGTACCAATTTGATTACCGATGATAACGAAAAAGCTGAATAGCTTAACTCGTTTTTTGCACAACAGTGTATTCTAGATGACGATGATAGTGAAGTTCCTTTCATTTCGTATCCATTAGTTTCAGCTTGATAGTATTCAAATCTCAACAGACTTAGTCAGAAACTGTGCCTCATTACTTAAACCTTCAAAAGCCAGTGGTCTTGACAGTATGAGCCCAGTATCACTTAAATCTTGTGCATCCTCAGTCGGAAAACCACTCAGTAT